>CAJQZJ010004760.1:5862658-5892316 GCA_907164525.1 Lophiomys imhausi
TTTTCATGACTATTAGTTTCCGTTTCTTAATTATCCTAAACAGTTTATGTCGGTTGGTAGCGAGAGGTCAAAACTTGACATTTCATTTTTAAGTATTACTACAAACTATACCTTTAAGAAGCATTGCCCTTAATTTTGTATCAATATGCAAAGATCAATACCAATGTGGCCAAATATAATCTTAATTTTGTATCAATATACAAAGATCAGTACCGATGTAGCCCAATACAATCTTAATTTTACATTAACATACTAGGGTCAATACCATTGTGGCCAAATATAATCTTAATTTTGTATCAATATACAAAGATCAATACTGATGTAGCCCTATACAATCTTAAATTTTATGTGGTTTTTAAGAAAGTCTCCAAGGAATTTGCCCAGTAACTGTTTACCTCCTGCTTCTGAATCCTCCACATAAATGTATTGGATTTGTATGTCCTGTTTCCTATATAGAGACAGACTATGGATAGTGAATAAGAATATGTATTACCAATTCTCAACATTTTTGCTGCCATGACTGAGGTCACTGTATATTCACTAAAGTCCATTTTTTCTTCGTCTGGACATGTCGATAGAATTTTTCTCCTGAATGTTATTGCAACAATTGGTCGCCAGTCATATAAAGGCCATGTCTGTACATGGCTCATGTAAATCTCCCTACAGTACCCTTCATCCTGGGGACAGAGACAGAGCAGGAGTTCTGAGGTCCTTGGGGTTGGTGCAGCCACAAGGTAGAGTGGTTCCTGAGGCCCTGAATGGTTTTTAGAAAGTGCTTAATGAGTTCCCCAGGGCCACTTGCTGCAATGGTGTAAATCTAGCCCTGAAGAACTAGGGGCCTTCAGGAGGTGTGTAAGAGGGCCACTGTGCTGAGATGACCAATATCCTCTGAAGTCAGCTGGGCACTCAACAGTGAAAAGTCACTGAATAAGATATCAAGCACCTGGAAACACCTGGCCCAGATCCATGCAACCTGCAACACCACTGCTGTGACTGTTTGGAGTCTGGGATAGTGTACTTTGGGAAAGTATGAGTGTGTTCTGAGGAGGTCACAAAACAGAAGTTTGTGTTCAGGATCTGAAAAAGTAGACCACACCAGGTCCTTGTATGCATACATAAAGCCATCTTCCTCCTCCTATCTTATCTTCACACCCAGTCTCTCTGGCCAACAAGTGTAACAGTGGAACTTCTGAAGAGTAAGATAGTGCAGTGATTCTGTCTCCTACAGTTAACCCAAAATATCCTCTCACAACGACCATCTACTTTGTTTTTATCTTAAATAAGGTCACTCAGCCTGGGGTTTAAAGATGGGCGACAGGTTTCTGCACAAATACACAGCCCTGCTCCACAAGGGGGAGATATGTTTCTCCTGGTTTAACCTCCTGGGATTTAAGACATGATTTATTGTGATAGTTGAGTTGCACTGTTTAATAAGGACTTCTTGATCAATTTTTAAAGAGGTGTTATCTTTCTGGATTCTTATAATCATGTAAAGCATGCATGTTCTCAGGAAGGCAAAAATTGATAGAAGGATAGTTTGTCCCCTTGGAGCCCTTCCAAGGGTCTGTGTTTTGAGAGAAATGTGTTAAATGCCCATTGCCAAATGAGGAGTCCCTACTAGTCACAAAAACAAAAGCAAGAGATGGTCTCTGTCTTTGGGGTGATCATGAGCTAGTGGGACCATTATACATCCACTTATGGAACTAAATTAATACCCAAGTAATAAACCATTCCTAAATCTCTACCAAAATTACACATATAGATGCAGGGTAAACAAAATACACTCCAAAATTGGAACAAGTTTCAAGCTAAACTTTTACTTTTGGTCAAAACAATCTTGCAAGCAGTCAGTAAACAATTGTGGAGCTAATACCAGGAAGAAAGGAGCGAGTATTTAAGTAAGAAAATTCTTAGTCAGTAAAGAGCCTTGATCTCTCTCCTAAGTAACATTTCCCAGGACATCCATAAGTCATCTGCCTATGGGATTAAAACTCTCACACCCTGAGTAGAGTTTTAAGAATGATATGAAGTAGTTAAAAAGTCAGACAAAACCTGACAGGAAAGTAGAATCCAAGCTAACTCTGAAGTTTGCCTTTCCACTTTAATGGATGAAATCTCATCTTTACTCTGCACCTGTGGAACTATTAGCAATCTTCATAACATCTCCAGCAATTATCATCAAGGGAACCTATTGTTTGTTCTTCCTCCTTATGCAAATTGTGGGCCTAAACTCTTTCTGTGCAGACAGAGTCTTTTTTATGACAGGGATTCACATAAGAGGAAATAATCTCATGGCAGCTGCTGGGGCTACACTTTCATCAGTCTAAAGCGGTAAACACTGTGCTTCAGCTCTCTTCATATTTGAATGTCCTATTCTGTTTTATATTCCACTGGGGATTTTGACTTTACAATCTTGTCCCTAGAATCTTAAAGCAGAAAATACCAAGGGATTTTATTTTTTGCAATAATATTAACTCATGGCCACAAATAATTGCTAGCAGAGTGTCTTGAACAAAGGGGGAATAGAAATGCTCTACTCCTCTCACAGAAAGAAGACTAACTAGCTAAATCAAATGGCAAGGAAGGTTAGCAGGAAGTAAGGATATTATATGTAATGTTTTCATTTGACAGTGAAATACTTTAGCTATTTATTGTCCATCAAAAAACTCAAATAATATTTTATATGTGGAGCAAAATCTAGAAAAAACACAGGACTACTATTTTCAAAATTATGTTTGATGTGGTTGTTTGAAGTTTTAGTCTATACATACATCAAAGAAACACATTGAATCTGTAAGGGAGAGTAGTACTCTCACAGTCAGGACAGAACATATCCAGATGCCAAATTCTCAGCATAAAGGAGATTTACTACAACAGAGAGGCAAGCAGTGGGAAAGTCTGCTGTAGGCAGCAACAGCAACAACAACAAGAAGCCAACAAGAGGTTCATGTTTGGCTGGTTGGTTGTTTTGTCTTGTTTTGGTTTGTTTTTTTGCAAGAGTAGGTTTTTATGGGGGAAAGGGGATTCTGTGCTAGGGTGAGTTGGTAAACCCTGATTGGACATGTCAGGCAAATACTGAATTTTGACTGTTAGACCTCGGTGTTCTGTCTCAGGAGTGAATTGGTGGCAAAATGACAGAGTGAACCTTGGAGGGGGGGATTGCTTTAGGAATATAATCTAATGGTTTAGCAAGGGAGAGGGAAAGGGATAAAAGGACAAAACCTGTCAAAGCCATGTCTGCCATGCTGGGGCCTGCTAGCACCCCTCAGATATTTTATCTTTAAATTGTAACAATCAACATCATATAGCAAATAAAGACCAACCCACAATCTATTTAACCTTCTTCTCCATACAATACACAAAAAATGACAGAATGATGACATCACAAAAGAAAAGAGGCTCAATACACGGGATTCCAGTAATTTTCCCCCAGATTCAGCATCTTTGTTGTGAACTGGGACCTGGAGTCAGTGTCTGTGGACAAGGGTCATTTCTGCTCTGCTGCTCCATGGAACACTGCCAATTCATCTTTTGCCCATCAGGAAGTCTTTCCACATCTCAGAAATTATATAGCATAGGTAGTTCCTAGGGACCTCCTGGAACCTGCCTTCAAGGGCCTCTCAAAATGTTTTACTTTCTCTTGTTTCAACCAAATGTTCCTTTCCTCTGGGGTCTGAAACCACCTTGTTACTAATTAATTTGGCTTCTGGCTAACTATAAATAAAAAGCTTGCTTCTATTTATTCTTGGAACTCAGAGCCAGTTAGATCTGCAGCATCCACCTTTAGCCCTGCCAGCTCTACCTGGCCCATCTTTCACACCCATTATTTGCAGCTATTGTTTGCTTTCATCTTTGTATTAGGTTATTTTCATCCTGGATTCAACCTCCAATGTCATGACCTCCAGCACAGGCTTATCTACCTGTGTGCTCCATCACTCTCCTTCCATTCCTTTTCTACAGCAGAAATAAAGTTGAAAATAAAAGGAAAAGGTAACTGCCTCTAGAAGCATTGCAGGTGTGACTGCTGTGTCACACATGCAACAGTAGGTGGCAGAGAGGAGAGCTACACTCAATGTTCTGACCTATGAACACCTGAATGATTAGTAGCTTAACATTCCCTGAAAAAAAAGTGAGCCTGAGACCACCACCAGTCTGGTGCCAGGGGGCTCAAACACGGAGCTAATCTGAGCTGACAACAATGAGTCCTGTGCTACACAGGCTCCAACAACTTCCAGGACCATGAGCAAGCTGGAGACTAGAAGAAACATGCCTGGAACTGACACATGGCAGCAACATGAAATCCAAGAGGAGTCCAGGTGAGGTTTTAGTATTGATAGAGTAGCAGAAGTCAGAGGCCTCGTACCAGACCAAGGAGTCATTGTAATGAACATTTGCAATCAAAGACATGTAGACCAAAGGGTAAACTGTGTGACATATTGTGACACACTACAGCTTCCATGAGATTTCTTTTTCTCTGTTGGGGGGAAGGTAGCAAGAGTAGAGGGCATATATGAGGGGAATGGGGATATCAGTGAGACTGGGGTGCATGATGTGAAATTCACAAAGAACCAATAAAAAGTCAAAAAAAGAAAATGTATGTCAAAACCTATGCCTATATCCTTTTCTCTTGTCTCCATATCTGAATCAGCACATCCTTCTGAACTAGTACATCCTCTCTATAACCTCATTGCCTTCCTTATGACCCTTCGCAGTATACATTTTCCATTGTCCCAAGTTCATCCCCTAATGAATGAACTGAGGCACAATGTATCTGCATTGCTACTTCCAGATGATTGCTCCAGTGCCAACCTCATAAAAACAGTTCTATGGAAAGCCAGCACCACCCAGGTAAGCAACCTAGTGTGCATCACACCACACTCACTGCACCAGTCAGAACACCTACTGCAGAAGCCCACATTATCGTCTCCTAAGGATCACCCTGAGCATCTGCTGAAAATACTAAACAAGGCTCTGTAAGGAAAGAGCTTGATGACAGCCTTCCAAACCAGTGCTAATAGCATTTTGATACACAGGTGAGAAAGGCCACCGCTTTTCTTAAAAGGCTCAGGAGCATGTGCATTAGCTGCTATATGGTATTCTAGAGCAAACTCTGTGTAAATATGCTTAACCATCCATATTTAAATGGGGGCCAATAGTGTCTTCTTCAACAGTACAACATGAAACTACTATGAAAATGTTTATTTCAGGATCAGGCATTTATCCAAGCATGACTTTCTCATCCATCCCTCAACCCCTAGCTGTTATAACCATTCAAGAAGCTCCCAAAGTGGACCTCAGGAACTTCAGTAATAGTCTACCCAAAATGCCAGCATCTTCTAGGCTCTTTGGGGATCCATTGTACTTTGGTTTCCTTTCAGCATCTTCACCTTCAACCTGGAGAGGTGGACACTGAAGATAAGGAGATATTGTCACAGGGCACAGAGCACAGCAGCAGAGAGCAGATGGAGATTTAGTGTCCTGGCATCGCAGGTTGAGTTAAGCAGTTTAGAAAGACTACCCCAGGTCTTTTTGTCTCAGTTTCCTCAGTTGTATAATAGTGGTATTGTTGGGTTTTTTTTTTCTTCAATGAGTTGTAAGAAATTAATCAGGTATATAAAATGGTATCTCTCCAAGAAGCTAGTAGAGGATAACTAGAATTTTGCAGATAGGCTGTGGTATGTATGTGCATATGTGAAGTATGACCAAATTCAGAATTTCCACTTCAACACAGAAAACAAGTACAGGAAGATAGAAAGGTAGAAAGCAACTCTATTATTATAAAATCCGTATTAAAACAAAACTGATGTGCACTGCATCTTTTGGAAAATTGTGAAGAGAGAAGGAAATTTCCGCCTATCCCAAATCTGTCTCAAAACAAATAGTAACTAGTTCTCAATAAAAGGACTCCAGGGATCCATCTGTTAAAAAAAAAAATTCAACCATTCAGTGGTAGCTAGAATGAGCATGTGCATTAGCTATTTTACATCAGGAAAAAAATGGTTTTCTATTTTTATGGGTAGAAGTTGTTCTGGTATGAGAAGTCAGTTGCCTTAGCTCTGCAGAGAATGGGTGATAGGGGCCCTTGTTCTTTAATGGTTAACTTTCAAAGAGCGGCTGCCAATCCCATAGGTGGAAAATCTCTTTATTAAAGCTTATTTGGCCTTAATATAAAAAAATAAAAAAGGGGGAGGGATTCTATTTGTACTCCAGAACTCAGAGAAAGAGCTTCTGATTACATGTTTTTGTAAAGTAAACACTGAAGAAATAAAGGTTGTTTATCCTCATATCTTCACAAGGGGAAAAATGTGTCTTTTCTTTACAACATCACCTTTACAGTAGGCTAGTTTCAAACAGAAGCAAAAACATCTTAAAAAAGAAACAAATACCACAAAGCCTCAGGAGGCATGAGCATATGCCACCAATCCAATGGCTAGAAACATAAAAAAGAGTAGTAAGACTAGCTAAATGAAATTGAGACAATTGAATTAAGAAAGATGAAAATTGTTTGGGAAAACATCACCAAAAAAAAAAAAAAAAGAAGTACCAAAGACTAGTACTCCTGTAATCATTATCCATGCATGATGACAAGCACTAGACACCGCAGTGAGAAAAGGACAAAGCTGGTGGCTTCCCCAGTCAACACACAACCTGATGGGACGGCATCCTAAAGAAACAGGGACAATTTGTTTTCCATGGCACCTCAGTTGCCCAGAACTAAATACAAATGCTAGTGATGGGTTGTATGGAAGCCTGGGTCCCATCATGTCTGTGGAACAGCCAAGCTGTCCCAAAATAACAGCTAAGCTCTGAGTACTTCAGGGGTCTCTCACTGTCAAATCACATTCACAGAGAAAGCACAATTATAAAAAACCATCAAAGACCCATCCGGTTGGAGATTGAACTCAATTCATTTTATACTATCAACTGAAATGTGTTTTTGTCTGCCCACGAATGATTTAGAAATGTTCTACAAGAGTAGCAGAAATTAGATGAAGTCCTCCAGGGGTATCCCTAACTCAAAGAAAACATTGAGTTTCAAATGGGAATCTGGTCATTTTGACTCTCTCCCCTCCTCAGTTTTATAACTGATGTAACTCTACCAGGCTCTGGGTATCAGCTACCTTTCCATTACTGCAATAAACACACCCCATGTAACTAACTTTCAAAGAGAACATACTGTTATGGAGTTTGTGGGCTCCTGGGAAAAGACCATGGACTTAATCTAATTATAATTAAAAGATGTATTGATTAGCTGCTAGCAGTTAAATTTGAGGTGAAATTTGCCATGACATAGGGGTTCAGGGAAGGATTTTTAAAGGGGAAAGTCATAAGACCTTTAATATCTATGCAAGCAAGCAAAAACTGCTCTGTTCTGCCAATTTAAATAGTTAAGATGTCTCAAAGGTTACACAGTCCAGTCTGCTGATCATGCTGTATCCAACTTTCTTCGTCTAAACAGTAATTCAAAAATTTCCCAAACTCATCATAGATTCTTCGGGCGCCTAGATCACTTCTTACCCCTGCAAGTATGTGACAACACTAAATCCCTGGTGGGTTTCATTTGATATTCCTTTCTCACATTTGATGAAGATATAAAGAGGAGTGAATAAAATGCTTATTAAATTTAAGAAACTTTCCTAGGAGGCAGATGGTAGGGGAATCCCAGCATTCAAATCCAGAGCTGAGGTCTCTGAACTACACATTAGTGACCCCTCGGCTATATTCTCAGTCATGAACTCTTTATCAGTGCTCTGTGGTGTGCACCCAGCTATCCGCTCTCTAAACAGAGATACTGGCAGCATGTCCTTAGTCTTACCTTTGGTTTTCACAGGTTCAACAAATGTGTTATCCTTCTTTTAATCTGCCGTCACCATAACTGAATGATGTTGAAAACATGTTTATTTTCTCTTTAGTATATTTATCCAAATATGTGTTTGGTATTTTAAAAATATTTTAAAGCCAAACAGAGTTAATAAGAATGCAAAATCAGGATTCAGCATTTAATTGCATATATGACATTAAATCCTTATTTGAGTCTAAAAAAATTTTATTTAATCTGTACAGCTTTCTGATTTCTAAAACTGCAAAGATTTCTGCAAATCCTGTGGCAGGCTACAAACACTGACTATGAAGCTGATCGTCTTACAAAGGCTGGGGAGACTTCTATTTTTATGTCACTTGTACCTACTCATGTAAAACATGTCTGTCTTTGATGAGTGAATATTAAAATAAGGGAGGCCATCTGTAAATATGAATTGAGTGGATGACCTGAGATTATATAGTGCATGTGCGTATGCACATGTGCATACATATCAGTTTATTTTGGAGTCTTTAAAACAGCATCATTGCAATATGTCAAGAGAGTATTTCCATAGAACAAGCTGTTGAGTTTGTACCCCAAAATGTCTCCAACACACACATAATTGTAAAAGAACAGTTCGTGCCTTCCTGCTCAGAAACCGTTTGATATGTTTTTATAAGATGAGTTAACAGTAGGTGATACATAAAATGCTTTCTCATTGTTCAGAATTCATCTTAACTCTTTCTACTCTCAAATGTCAAGGCAGATCAAACACCTATTCATTAGCACACACTTCTGAGTTGGAGAATGATGAGAGGCTTTCGGGCACAGATTGCTTGATGATCACTTTTAACAAGCCACATGTCAGCAATGTTGAGTGTTTCTGCCTCCTCGTATTCCATTTTATTTTGAGTTGGGCATGATTCACCCAGCATCTATAAGAATATAAACCTTTTACATGGTCCTCCTAATTATGCTTTCTATAATCTCATTTTTAAATGATACCACATTGTCCATATTAAAAACTGTCATAGCTGATCAGAAGAAAAGAAAATTCTTACTAATTAAAAAACTAGTTTGAGGCCTATTTTCTCTGAGCTTCTAGAATTTTTGTTACACTCTTTCTTGCAGTATAATACTAAGTAAATTAAGATTTTTCCATTAGCAATGAAAGAAAGCACCTTCTGCTTAGTTTGTTAAGCCAGAGTGCTCTGATGTTATTCCATTCAGGGAATGATGCTCAAGAGGAAAATAATTAAGATGGAGAAGTTTTTGTTGCTGTCTTCATTTTAGCCACTTGCTAGAACATGGCACAAAACTGACCAGTGTCTTTGCCCAGAATTATATTCATTCATATATATATATATGAATATATATGCCACATTCTGAACCCCAGGACTAGGAAGGGGAACTTGGCTAAACTCTTTTCATGCTTAGAAGCTCAAAGACCCAGCCAAACCCCACAAGAACAATCAAATTCTCTACCAAATCCATTATCTGTCACATCTGTGCACACTCCAGAGTGAGTCCCACAACGATCCAGTATAGAGAAAGCAGGGAATTCTGCTCTACCTGTATGCAGACAGATCCACTGTAAAAGCAATCAAGTATAGTGTGGTTCTAAAGGGATGTTCTACAGTTTTCATAGGGTTTGTGTCTCCAAGAGGCTCTTTGTGCTTGTGTTTTGTTTGTTATTGAGGCAGTGTTTCTCTGTGTAACAATCCTGGCTGTCCCGGAACTCACTCTGTAAAACAGGCTGGCCTTGAACTCACGGAGATCTGCCTGCCTCTGCCTCCCAAGTGCTGGGATTAAAGGTGAGCATCTTTAAAGCTTCCTGTGTTTAAAGGTGGATGTGATGGGGAGTACTGGGAGTTCTGTGAGGTGAACACTGACAGGACTATAGTTCATTAAGGGCATGAGAGAGTTCTTGAGCTTTTCAAGAGAGGTTTATGGTAAAAGGAGAATGTCTGGCCCTTCTGATCTGCTCCCTGGATGGAGTTGTGACTGCTCACCCTGAAGTGTGTTCCTGCTGCTGTTCTTTGAGACCTTCACCAGAACTAGACTGGTGCAAATGCCATGTTTTTGAATTTGTAAAACTGTGCTCTAAAAAAACCACCTTTTCTTCAGTAGTGATTCTGAGATATTTTGTTATAGTGAAAGATAGCTAATGTGTGGTAAATTGACTTATTCTTTATATGTTATTCTTCATATGTTAATTATTCAGTAATGGAATCACACTTCCTCTCATTTTGCCTATTCTCCTGAGCCACAGCAATCATTATGCATGACCATTGATACGGATTTACAGTGAGTCACAAATTAAAGTATGGTTCTCTTAGTTCACAAGGTTTAGGACATTCTAGTGAGGTAGACATTAGATATCCGAACCTACCGTGCATGGTGACCTCCACCACATGCTTCCTGCTATGATGCATTGCATTAATGCACAGCAGAATAGGTTCTGCAGCCAGGTCCGGGAGCCCACCACTTTTGTCATGAGTTTCTCTACTCTGCTGCCTCTGACTGTGTCTGGCTCTCTCTGTGTTAGTAAGAACCAGAGCCAATTATAGGCAGCATTATATCTTGTGTTTGAAATAATTAAGCCCATACTCCAACATGCTGAGGGATATCCACATTGACTTAAATAATCAGTGATCCATTGAGCAGGTAAGCCAACACACGTGCTAGGAAATTAATGTGCTTCTATTAAAACATCTAAATTTTTTATGTTACTTTTATCCTTATTATTTGTATGTCAGCTTTGATGCCTTACATGCAAGAATAGCAAACCTTAGCTGGATGGTACTTTCTGAGATTGTGGCAACTATAGAAAGTTAGAAGACCTGTTCTGAACCTTTAGTTGTCAGGATAAGGTTGTAGTTAATCATTTCTTCTTATGCATTAGGGGGTAAAGATGACCTCATCACACACAATGTAATTTTTTTAAACTCATTTTTTTTTACATCTAGAAAGGGCTGCCTTACTAAAGCAGTGGCTTTATCAATAGAGGAATCCTTTCTTTGAGTGATGTTTTGTTGGAGAATCTTTCCAAAATGGTCAACGTAAAATAGGAAGAGTTTCAGTATGGTTGCAATTTCCCTAGTTGACAAAAGGAACCTCTCCCTCATCCACTTCCTTGGTAGAACCCAAGAATTTTTCTGCAGCATTGGAACCCATGGTGTAGCTCAGGAGTGTGTCTCTGAATTCCAACTATAGACTGGACTTCAGGAATCAGATTAGATACACATCACAACCTCCAAGTAGATACCAGCTTCCATTCATACACCTGCCTATCTCAAGTACTGTTGTGACTTTTCTGGGGGAGACAGGCATAAATCTCTATTCACTCCAGACACAGCAGTGTCCCCAGTCCAAAGAAATGATTCCACTTAAGTCTATCTTGGTCAATCAGTGAGTTTCTTCTGGTTACTTATAAGATCATGGGTGACATATTCCAGGAGCACAGGTGGTGTGTTCCAGGAGCACGGGGGGCATGTTACAGGAGCATGGGTGACTCCAACACACTGAAAAATTTATCTCAGTGTGGATGACAACTCACAACAGCTGTGTTCCTGGAGCTGTGTTCCTTGACAATTCTCAGAAGATCCCGCAAAGGTTGATTACTAGTTTTTAATCTGGGGAAGGGGTCTGTAGATCTTCTAAGTCTCCCATTCCCCAACAAGTAAGTTTGTTACTTCCTCAGTCTAATAAGCTCCTCTCCTATCTCCAAGAGGGGAATGTTTGGAGAATCATGACAAAAGTATATTCAGGCCATTTCCCTTATCTTAAGTGGTTTTCAAATCCTGGCATATGTGTATGCAATCTTAGAAATTCATGCCAAAATGCCCCCTTCAAAATAAATAAACAAATAAACAAATGAAGCCTCTCTTCCATTTGGCATGCACACTGAGTTCCAGGTATCCCATAACAAGTCATGGTTCGTTCCTTCTTGCTTATTTCCACCAAAGAAAGCAGTATGTGTCCTACATGGCTGCACGACATGAGCAGTGTAAGCAGTGTCTGCCATAGATATGGCTAAATTTGGCCATGGCTACTGACTTGACAGATTCCTAAGCACAAATGTTCATACTGAAATGCAAGTCTTTATTTTGAAGCTGGCCCTTGTCTTTTTTTAATGTTCCCTAGGAAGATAACACATAACCCCCACTTTCTTCCCAAGGATAAACCAGTCCACATTGTTCACCATTAATTTCCTAGTAAAAATACATAGAATGTACCTGACATTAAGTAATACAGAAACATTGGGAGTATGTGAGAGTATTTGGAGCCATGTAGTGTACAACATGCCTTCATCTAGGCAGCATCCACTTAGTCACTCTGTCTGTTCTCCTTTAAAAATAGAGCAGGCACTTGCTTAACATACCAGTCTTCAATGGGGACCTCTTGTAAGTGTGTGTTCCTTTGCTATGAAATGGTTTAGTATTACATCATCAGGGCTGGCTCTTTCTCATCTACAGGGTGTGCAAAAACCAGGAGGAAAACATACTCATGAGGAGAAAAAAGTTATTTCAATTTCCTTGTGAATTTGCCATGTAAATCTGAGTTCACAGTAACAAGAGCAAACTCACCTCAGAAAGCACCGCATCCAGGAGCTGGGGAGATGTTCAATGGGAAAGTGCCTGGGAGCTGAGTTCCAACACCCAGTACTGTAGAAAAATTGATAATTAAATTATTTACTTGTATTTATATTATATTTAATAGGTTGCCAGTGTTAATCCTTAACTCGCCATTATAAATGAACACACAGTATCATGGATTTTATCAACCCTAGCCTAGATTGAGCAATCTTAGCCCATCTAAGATAGCTCTTAATTCTATTTCCCAAATATGACCACATATATGCATATGTCCCCTGGGTTGTTATTCTACACACTCTGCCTACATTCCTGGCCACGTGGAATTAGGTTCTTTTTTCTAACCCATGGCATGTGTCCTGTGTCCTCCTTCCTACTCTTTGCTGCTTGTCTTTAAGGCTCCTTCTACAATGAACCTCTCTGTTTCAGAAGCCTGCACCTTAGTCCTGCCTACCTCTGTCTTTGCCCAATCTCAGGCCTCAGCATTTCTTCAACCAATCAGAGACAATGGTTAGAAAACAAAGTAACAGACAGCAAGAAGAACCAATTAATTAACATTTATAATGTATAACATCACCCCATCACAGTTTTAAGAGTTGCCACACACATCATAAATCCGGCTCTGGTGTGGGTGGAGATAGTCAGATCCCACAAGCTCACTGGCCAACCAGGCTAGCCAATCAGGACAGACAGAAATGACAAATGATTTGCTGATTGTACATATTGGAATACTAAATGGCTCCAACTGGGTTAAGTGAAAAGCCCCATTTCAAAAAATAATGTGGCAAGTGAGTTCTAAAGTAGGATGCTCAAAGATACCCTGGCCTACAACATACTTGTGTATCTGTAGCACATGGACACACAAAAAATACACACACATACCCACACACTAGAAAATAAAACAATAAAACAAACATAGAGATGAAACTTCCAGATAAGAACCAGCTAGAGTTCTCCAAGTCCTATGACACAAGTATGTGATGTTTTCAGCAATGGGATCTTACTACCAAGTTCTAGAAAGTAAACAAGAGCTGAGGCAATAAATGGAAGTAGCCTATAATATTTGGAAGGATGTATGGGACTTCACCAACCAACCATTGGAAAAAAGTATACAATAATTGACATTGGAATTTTTACTTATTAGCTTAAGGTATATGGGAGGGGTGTCCCCCTGTTATAGGGTAACTCCAATTGAACACTTTTTATGTATATATAGCTATATACAAAACATAAAATATTTTAGAAATCTTCTGATAGTAAGTTTCTATGTGGCATTTTCAAAGTTCTTCCACACTAGTTTTTCACTGCCTGTATTCACCTGTCTACACTGTTCTCCTGTCCCTCACCCTAAGTAACCCTTCCTGTCAGTTTTCCCCTCTTCATCTTTCATCCCACCTGTACTCTATCTCAGTTCCCTTGAAATCCACTCCCTAGCCCTCATTGGTTTCCTGATTTCTATAGGTATTTGAATTCAAAAGCACATATGTAAAGACTCAAAGCTAGCATCCACATATGAGAGATGGCATGTTTGGCTTTCTGTGTCTGGGTTGCCTACTCAGAATGGTTATTTCCAGCTCTATTCATATACCTATGAATTTCGGTTTTCTATACAACTGTGTAATATTCAACTGTATGTAAGCTCCATGTTTTTGTTGCCCATTTATCAGTTTCCATGGTGCTAGAAGTTTCTATTCATGTTACCAGAGGAGAAAACTCTTTCCCAGATGTGAATCCTGTAAGATACAATAACTGGCCTGAAAAGATATTCACACAGTTATAAATAATGGCACACTTGTTTTTTGATTCACCAATTCCTTCTGATTGTCTTTAAAGTGCACTCCAAAAAGACAGAACACATGCCTTGGTACCAATAACTAGATGAAGAGCTTGCGGCTGACTAGATAAGAGAACCTAGAGGAGAACCTAATGCTACCACCCTGATAAATGGCCATATGCATAAAGTGCTCCTAAGTTTCTATCTGCATACCCATATATTAGAACATGTCTGGACCCTCATCAGGGAGACTTTTAGAAGAGACGGTGATTAATGCAGTGACTCACAACTGGTCAACATGAAGAAAATGAGAGACTGTGGAGTACTTCAGTCTCTTCAAACTGGACACCCAGATATCCATTTTACAACCCCCACCACAATGGCTTCCCAAAGGCTTCCCAAAGCTCAGAGAATCACTGCAGAAGAAACAACAGAAAGATGTAGGAGCCAGAGACATTGGGCATCTCTTGTAAAACAGTATTTGCAGGTGCACCAGGGGCCATTGTACACATGAACTCACAGTGGCTATGGCTTCATCCAAAAGATCCTCACAAGATCAAACCAGCCAAAATTCTAGCACTAGGGGGTGAGCGGGGAGCAGTCATGAAGTTCATAACCGAACGGCTGTTGTCAGTTGATGGACAGACATAAGTCAGTCAGTTTTCTTCAAGTATGAGTGCCCTGAGAGGCTGCCCATGCTCCAGTGCCCATACACACTTAGCGGAGTATATGGGTTTCTAATAAGATTAAGCACATGAAATAGGAAAGAAAAAGGTAGTTGGGGAATGAGGGTAAGAATTGGAGGGGAGGAGATGGGGGTGTTCATGTGCATTCCTGCAGTGAGGACAGATCTGCCAGGCTTTGGAAAGGAAGCATGGCTCTCTGCTCTTAAGAAAGGTATGCTTTAAGTTTCCAATAAAAACATCCTGCTCTGTGGTGCAAACACTCCAAGTCTGGAGAAGGTTGCTTTCTTCACACACATTTATTTCAACAAGAATTACAGCAGAGCTTTCATCTGACCAAGGGAGCAAATGTGAATATGGAGGCAGAGAATTCTTCCTGGAAGTCTGTAGGGAGGGCAAGCCTGCAGAGGAGGCAACCCTGGGTCACGTGTCCTCTGACCCACCTAAAAGAGAGAGCTTACCCTGCTGGCAGTGCTGCCGATAACTAACACATCAGCAAAGGAGATAAGTAAACCACCACAAAACTAGGTCTCTAAGGAAAATCTAGAGCAATGTCTTTAGATGTGGCTGCAGGGAAAGGGAGGGTGGAGATAACTCCCTATCAGGCATGTACCTTTGTGCTCCCTTTCTTTGACACCAAATCATTCTTAAGCCCCCAGTCCTCTGATTGATAGCCCAGCCTCATTTGTCCAGTCCTCCTCCTTGGTCTCTAGGCTGCCTCCATCCAGTTCCTCCCAAGCGCTGAGTCCTTGCTCACTTTAACATCTCTTCACACATCATCACTCTCTCTGCAGCTTTCCATCATCATTGCCTGGCCCCTCTCACCTCAGAGCCAATAGAAAGAAGTGTCTTCAGAGCCGCCTTCCTCCAGCAGCACCGGCAGATAGGACGACGCTTATTTATATACCTGCCTCAAGCTTTTCATCTTTCAGTTTTTGTGAGGTGATTCTTCTCTTTCATATTTCTCCTCTGTGAGCTACTGTTAGCAAGGAACATGCTATCCAGGTTGGCTTTGTTGTTTTGTTTTGTTTTGTTTTTTCACTGTATTTCCTTGTATAGCATCACACCTAGAAAATAATAGAGTGTTTAGTAATGATTTCTGGTTTTAATTTTTAAAATTTTAATTTAAGGGATCAGTGAATGAACTATAGGATATGAAGATGAAGAAACAGAAATGGAGTCCAAAATCAGTTTTCCCAACAGTAAATAGCAGCACATAGGGGAAAAAAAACTGCCTCTTGAGCAGGATGAGTTTAGGTGACTCCACTGTGTGTCTAAGTGTTGCACTGCTGGTATCATAAGGTACACATATCAAACATATGTGCATATTTTGTGTATTATTCTACCCAGGGTAGGAAAACCGACTACCATCTGTGGCTGGTACAATAACAGAATAAAATACTTAACAATATTCCATGTTTTGAGCTGAATATGGTTGAGTGATTGACTAAAACATACTAGGCCTTAAGTTCAAAGTTAAGTCTCCAACATTGCAGCAAATGTGTATTAAAAGCTCCCCACTCCTCAAGTGTTGTATTCTTCCGGTCAATGCAGGTATGCATGTTTCTTCATTACAGGCAAGAAAAGTGAAGCTCAACGATTCTCGGTGAAGGGCTTTCTGAGGACAGGACGCTATCAGAGTGAACGATTCTCGGTGAAGGGCTTTCTGAGGACAGGACGCTATCAGAGTGAAAGCAGACGACACCTGCATCTCGGTTCCCATGTTGCTTTGTCCACTTACTCTGCTCCTTTATTGACTCAGCAAATACTCTGGAATGACGAGATGCATGCAAGCTCTCTGTGAAATGTTGGAGATGCTGCCAGAAGTCAACCACAAGGCCACTGCTTTCGCTCACTATGGAAGACTCAGAATACAGCAGTGACCACTCAAGAGAAAGTACTTCTTCTATTCACAAAGCCATAGAAAAACAGTGCGGGCGATATGATCAAGCTGAACTGAAAGGGCTTGGATCCCAGGCCAGGGCCAGAGAAAGCCTTCTAAGGAAAGACCTCTGAGAAGTGAGTGACAATGGAGACATTCCAAAAGAATCCGGCTGCTCGCAGAGCAATGAGGCAGCAAGAGCAAATTCTGATCACACAGAAAGTCTGAGTGCAGGGTGGGGCGAATCAGGAAGCCAAGGTGGGACACTGAAGACTAGGACTTGGGAGAGGGCTCAGAACTGGAGTTCACCACAGTCCAGTCCAGTCAGTATTACTGAGACTTTTCCTCAGGTGCCTCAGAGATACCTTTAGATCAAATGTCAAAGTGAAACATTTCCCCATGTTTTCTCTTCCAAGTTTTCATGCTTTACTAAATGGTTTTTCTGCTTCTCCAGCCTCGTGGGAGGGCTCACTTCCTCCCTCATTCTTGCTTCGAGTTAACCAAGAAATAAAACAACCTGATCTTGCTGCCATCAACTTTTTTATCTCTCTCTTACAACTCTATCTTCTAGCTCACGCCATGTGTAACTTGACTGGGTATAACATGCCTCTCTATACGTGCATCTTTTAATACTAGCTCCTGCTGATTATCTGTAAAACTATACTGGGAATTAATTTGTGACTAAAGTAAACAATAGCATACTCTTGGGTGTTTTATCATGTCTTATTTCCACAAACTTCCTGAACAACAATGCATAACTTGAGATAAATAACAAAAGACATACCATATCAGAACAACAGATAATGTAGAAATATTATCTCTGAAGGGGGTCCTATGAAAAAGTATTTCAGCATTATTGTACCCTTCAGCATCAGAGGTATTATAAATTCAGCTGAACATAATTCACTGTTTACTTAATAAGCACACACTGTTTTAAGGGATATAAATAAAAAGAAGATGGAGTTCCCCAACTCTATAACTCAAAACTTGGGGGAAGAAACAATCCATATATTTAATAGAAAACATGTTGTGATTGATACAAAAATATAAATCAAATATTTAAATATTTCATCAAGAAGTAAGACTGGAGAGAGATCACAATGTCTTGCCAACTGTTATAAAATGGCTCTTTTACATACAGCAAGATGGCTCAGAGGGTACAGCCACTTGCCACTGAACCTAACAACCTGAGCTGGATCCTTGGGATCCACATGGTACAGGAGAGAACCAACCCCTGCAGGTCATCCTCTGATTTACACACACATGCACATACATAGATGTATAAACATGCAGAAAGAGACAGAGAGATGTGCACACACACTGTGCCATCTACACACATACACAAATAAATAAATGTAATAATTTTTGTGAATTTATATAAATTAATGTGCATGTCGTTGGGTAGGGAAGGAATTGATTGTCTCTATGGGAAGAAATGTAAAACTGACCTTGCTTCATGCCAGACATAAAAGTCAAGGCCAGATGATTAAAGATATCATTAGAAATAGAAAAATGGTAAAATGTCAGAAGAAAACAGGAAAGAATATCATTATAACACACTAAAACCACCAACCTTTTAAAAATGTGATAAATTCACCCAAATTAACTCAGAGGGTCTTTTCATCAAGAGTCACCACAAAGTGAAAAGACAAGTCACAAACACTTAACAGCCACACATAATTAACAGAGGCAAGGCAACTAATAGGCTCAAAAAACTCACAGGAAAGAAAAATAACACATTAGAAAAATAAAATATGGGTCTCTTAGTTATTTCATAAAAGAATAAGACTGGTCAGTAAAATAGCAAATGTGTGACTCCACCGGCATCTTTATTTGTGTTTCCTTGATCACAAATCAAATGTTATCTATTTTTGCTTATGACAATAGATTATTTTCTTTTTAAATTATTTATTTAACTTTTTGAGAATAATTCCATCATTTTGCCCTTCTTTTGTCTCCCGCCAAATCTTCTCGTATACCCTTTCTTACTCTTTTCAAATTCAAGACCTCTTTTTTCATACTTGTTGTTACATACATATATGTGTATATATGTTTTTATACCTAAATACACAAATATGACCTGTTCAGTTTATATGATGTCACTTGTATGCATATATTTTCAGAGCTGGCTATTTGATATTACATATCCAATTGGTATGCTCTTCCCTCCCTATCTCAGGATTCCTTAGTCCTCTATGGTTTTCTGCATAGGGTTGAGGCCTCTTAGGCTCCTTCATTCAAGTTACCATGGCTGTTGTTGCTGTCCTTGTTTAGGTCTTGTCTTGGCATCCATGTTAAGGAAACTTTATGGTTATAACTTATGACATTATTAGAAGACATAATCTCACAGCAAACATTCTAACCCCCAGGGTCTCAATCTCTCAGCCCCCACTTCTGCAAAGATGGCTGGCCTCTACAACTCTGCATTTTGGAGGGTTGTGGTTTTCTGTAATCACCTCTCTTCTGCAAAGAGAAGTTTCCTTGATGAGGGGTGAGGACCACATTTACTGTGGGTGAAGACGATTATTTTTTATGTTTATTTATAACTTCAAGTTACATCTCCATCACAGCCCTCTCCCTCCACCCCTCCCAGCCCCACCCTCCTACCCTCTCACTCTTCCCCCAGAATGCATAATTCTTTTTTTTCAGTCCAACAAATGATTTTTTCTCTTATAACAATCAAAACAACTGAAATAAATAGGCCACAATTCTGAGAGTTATATGGCTTAGCATATATTCTCAATGTCCAGTCCATATGTATTTGGCCCCTAACTTTAACATTCTACTATCTAACTATCTCCATGAGTTTAAAGTTCTCTATCTAACTCAGATTTCATACTAACTTGCATCACAATTTTAAAAACATCTTCTTAGATCCAGAACACCCTCTTAATTCCTAAACAACTCAAAATTTAACTATGAGACTCTAGTTATCTATTCTTCAACCACCTCAGAGACCTGAGAGGGATAAATATATCTGATTATGTAGGAAGTGCAGGGCCCGCAGCTTCCAAAACTAAGAAATGACATACCCATGGCTGCCTCGACAGTTCCCATTTTCTCTCCATATATTACAGCATCAATCTTCAGTCGTTTGGCCCCGTTTCTCTGACAGACATTGATTGTAGAACAGGAATTATGAAGGACTTACCTACCCTGTCTTGGCAGAGCAAGGCTGTCGACTTACCTGCCTCCAAGTTTTGTCCTTTTTGGACAGCAGTCTGTCTACAGTTGAAGCAAGGTTTTTTTTTTGTTTGTTTGTTTTTGTTTTTGTTTTTTGTTTGCCAAGAGATAGGCTTGCCACTAATTCAACCATCTCACACTGGAGATTCTTCGATGCTCATCTTCTACTTGGAGTGGAATAGGGGATGCTGTCAGGAGCTGGCATGTCTCGATATCAAAAAAAAATCTTAATTTAAGAAAACATCTTTGAATGCCATACTCTGCAGATCTCTTGGGGTTTTTGAAGATGCCCTATCTATCTCTTATGTTTAGATAAGCAAATGTTGCTGTCTCTTAACAACTTGATTTCTGAGTAGCTTAGAAAATAACTGTGATAGACTGTCATAGTAACTAACAAAATGACATGCTTGCATGACTGTTAGTTTGTATTTCTTAATTATCCTGAACAGTTTATGTTGGTTGGTAGCAAAAGGCCAAAACTTCACATTTCCTTTTTAAGCATTACTAGGTACAATACCTTTGAGAAGTGTTACCCTTAATTTTGTATCAATATACTAAAATCAGTACCAATGTAATCCAATACAATCTTAATTTTGCATTACTATACAATGATCAATACCAATTTAGCCTAATATAGTATTAATTTTGTATCGATATACAAAAGTATAAGGGCTTATTCAATAATCTGTCCTTTTTTCTTGATCTTTCCTATACTATATCTATGTCCCATTTTTTCTCAAGTCTATTCACTCCTACATAGGAGAGAAAGAAGGATACAGAAAAGAAAAAGAGAGAAGTCCCTAGGTCTAACCTCCAAAACCCATTTAACAAGGCCATTTAACAGCTTGTAGTCTCTTACCCTAAATGACAAAATTTTCTGTTATCCATCAAATAACCAAAGGGGGGGAAAACACCCTCCTCACCTTCTGGGCCTGGGATGTCGCTCTCATAAATGACTTCCTGCTGATTTGGGACATAGTAAACCTGTTGGGGCCCAAATAGTGATGGAAAAAATGGTTAAAAATGATAATAGAATTTGATGTTCAGTCCTTTTGTGCTCAGCTATTTAGATGTCCTAAGATGTTTGTAGACAGAAGCTGAAGTTCTGGCTGGAGCAGTCTGTGGAGCTGAACGATCTTAGTGATTTTGAGTTGTGGTTGTAGACTTTTGAGGAAACAGCTATTGAGGGAGTCTGCAAGGCTGGATCATCTGGGCCGCTCATCTTCTTCGGTGTCTGATCTGTTTTCTGCTGAGGTTTCCAGAAGCTCATTGGAGATTATACTGGTAAGGTAAAGACTGCATTACCTCACTAGTAATGCAGTAAGGCCCTGAGTAGTTGGTTGGGTTTCCAGTACCAGGCACATTATCCCTCTTCTTCTTCAGTGGATTTTAAATCCAATAAGAAAGATGATGATTATTGATAAACTATGCATGCCACTATTGTACCCTTGGGGTTATCCCACCATGCTGGTCATTCAGGTGGCTCATAGGTGTCATCACTGAGTAGGACTTGAACGTTTGACTCCTTTACAAGCTTGTATGGAACCTTCTGATACCATAAAAGCTAGTCCTCCTAAAAGAGGCTCTCAGATCAGTCCACCACAGAAGCCTCTGAGTCCCATGTCTGAAATGCATGGTGTCTTCTGCAACAAGGACTTAACTTGGACCTCTGCTAGAGAAATCTAGAGCAACAGTGGCCTACAATATTTTGGGAGTCTCTTGGACAACCCTGAGCAACATCTCAAAAGAGGAATTCTCATGCCTGGTGTCAGGGTTTGTTAGATTGTCAATTGCTCTAGGAAAGAGCACTAAGACCTCAGATGGGAAATTTTTATTTAAACTATATATGTGTATACTATATACACTGACTTACATGTATTCCAGGTATTTTCATGTGGATATCTAATCCTTAAGACTTGTTCACACAAGTAAATCCTTACTGTCATTTAACCCTTCTGTATCCCTTTCACACGGCCTGAATTGATCGCCCCAACTTTACCATACCCACATCAGATCAATTGTACCTTACTATTCCCTGCTCTATTAGTCCCCCACCCCCAAACCACACAGGCAATGGTCCATTTTTAATTTTTTCTTCAGGATATTTACTCACATCTAAAGAGCTGGAGCTAGGAGCCTCAGAGGAGAAAGAACATGTGATACCTTCCATCCAATTACCTGCAAAATTCATGATTCCATTTTTCTTTACAGCTTAATATCATTCTGTAGTGTATACATACCACATTTTTATATTTGATCATCATCTGAAGCCTGTCAGTTTGTTTCCATGTACTGGCTATTATGACTAGAATGTCAGTTAACATAACCGAGCAAGTATCTGGAGCATAGGGTATGCTTTGGGTATACACGTGAGTCATACGTGAATCCTCCACACTGATTTCCAGAGGGCTGTAGCAGATTGCAATTCCACCAATAGTGAATCAGGGCTCCCTTTCCTCAGACCCCTTCCAGCATTTGTTATTGGTTGTTTGGTTGATCTTTACCATTCAGATTGGGGTAAAATAAAAATCTTTATTTTCATTTCCCTAATTTCCAGGGACAATGAACATTTTTGAGGTCTTTCTTAGCCACATTTTTTTCTTTTTCTTTTGAGAACTCTCTGTTCAAGATCATTTTTTTTAATCAGTCAATTTTTTTACTTTGTTTTTGTGAGTTCTTTGTATGTTAAGCCTCTGTCAGATGCATAGCTGACATTGAGTCTCCCCCATTTTGTGGGATTCCTCTTCATCAGATTGACTATTTCTATAGCTGTGAAGTGTTTTACCTTTATGACATCCCACTTGTTAATTGCTGGCCTTACTTCTTGGGGAAATGGGACCTTGGGTCTGCTCTGGGAGTTCAAGGAGGGTGCATGGAGGGAGAATAGGATCCTCCCAGGCAGACTCACCAGAATAGACCCTGGAAAAGGATCATACTTTTTTTTTGTAAGAAAACAGTTTTAATAGAAGCATCCATGAGTGAAGAAAGCAGCCTCAGAGCACACAAGGTGCCTGATGCCACCTGCATAAGTATATTCAAGTGTGGAACCAGAAAAATACAGAAGACAATATGAAATAAAGCACCCATGGGAGCCCAATTCCTCCTGCTCAAAAGGATGCCTCCATGGCCTGTTCCCATATCAGTCCTCACTCGTCTTCAGGTCCTGCTTCCCAAGCATAGCAGGCCCACAGTGACTCATCACTGCCACATCAGAGAAGTCTCCAAGTCAGGATGTCACAGTCTTAGTCTCCAGGGCCTGCTTCCCGAGGAAGAAGGAAGGAAGAAAGAAGCCAGCTCAAGGCAGTGTGAGTGGTTCCTCGTGTATGAATTCATGTCACCTTGATCCTGAGCCAATCTACCATATACACTCTACATGACAGACCCAGCAGCTTTCCTGCTCTCCAGTTTAGCAGCAACTGTGTTGTACAAGAACAGCAGCCAGGCTGCACCGCGGAAAGCCCTTTCGATCAGGAGGCCTGCCAACAGCAACATATCACATTCCATGTATTAACCACCTGCCAGATTTTATTACACACACACCTATATGTGTTCAAAGAGATGTTTGAAATAGTCTCAGAAAGGGACAAAGGGAAGAAAGTCCTTCTTAATTATGACTGGCCTACTCAGCTTCATGGATTTCCTGTCATGATTTCCAGGTGCCCTTTTTCTAATTGCTGCCATGGTTGAGTGACTTTCTCTAGGGAAACCTGAACAAACATCTATTCACCACCAACAGGATACCAATGATCAACCAAAGGAACAATTCCACTGAAGTCTAGCTTAGCGAACTGGTGAGTTTATTGGGGTTACTGGCATGGTGATGGATCACCCAAAGGCAGCTGTATCACCGAAGACCACAGCCCTATGTGCTTGTTAGGATTTCAGTCACTTTGACATAAGCTAGAGTAATCTAAGAAGGAACATCAATTAAGGAATTTCCTCCATCATCTATCATATTGCCCAGTAGGCATTTAATTGATTAATGATTGATCTGGGAGGGCCAAGCTCACTTACATAGACCCTTGGCAGGTTATATAAGAAAGCACTCTGATCGAGTCATCGAGAGCAAGTCAGTAAGCAGCACTCCTCCATGGGCTCTGCATTGGTCTTTGCCTGTGAGTTCCTGCCCTGACTTCTCTTCATGAATAGCTGTGATATGGAAATATAAGCCAAATAAAGCATTTCCTCTCCTGGTTGCTTTTGGTAATGATATATCACAGCAATGAAACCAAATTCCAACACCCAGCAAGGGTGTTGGGTCTCAAAACTCCATCCCTGGCCTGAAGAACTCGCAGACCACTTGATAGGTCAGAGATGTTCCTGTTCAGGTGGATCTTACTTAGGAGCCTTTTGAGACTTGTAAATTTCAGGAATTTGTGAATTGTTTACTGCCTGATCATTTTAAGTTTTGTTTACTTTTAGAACCTTGTAAGTTTTCCTTACTTCTCAAGTCATAAGGAGCCTCTCTCCAAAATAGAATATATCAATTTAAAGGGAAGTTGCTATCCAACACCCTTTCATTCCTTGAAGCTAGGCTAATAAATTTCTCTGTTCAATCCTCCCTAAAGCCTGGCTAATTTAAGACATCCATGAGTTCACTCAGCTTCTCACAGAGCAGATAACATCCACTGGTGTATTGTAAGGCTGTAAGCCCCATGTAAGTCCCACACTTACAGTCTGCAGTATTCCTGGTCTAGCTAATCAATCAGAACTCTAAAGAGTTCCCCTCACATCACAGCTGATTCAAGACAAGATTTGTTGTGCCCTGTAACATCTCTGTCAAGTCTCAGCTGTCATCAGCCCAAAATGATACTAGAATGTTGGAGTATTGGTACCTGATATGTCGACAAAAGCTTCCCAGGGATAACATGTCCTGGAGAAAGGAAGAGTCAGCATGAAGCATTATCACATCCTCTACATCTAAAAGTCATAGTGGTATTCCTGGTTTAAGTGGAAAACAGAGACTCAAAGCACACAATGATGACTTCATACTGACCAAGGCAATATAATGTTACCTTAACAGGGGTAAACCATAGACAAGCTTCTTGCTAAGTTTAAGACCTCTGTTTTCTTAGAGGTTTTTTAAAAGTTGTAATCATATTACTTTCTGAGATGTTAATATCCTTTCAACTCATTTGTTAGTTTCACAAACCTCGACTAACTTTCTCAATAAACTTGGGAGCCATAGACAATTGCAGCTCCCTACTTCCCAGTGTGTGGGAGGAAGGAAACTGAGTTCAGAAATTCAGAAGGCACCTAACATAAATTGGAATTTCTCTAACACCAAAGATATTGATCAAGGACAATGAAACAAAACTGTGTGCTAGGATAATTCGTGTGTTCTGACATTCTCAAAATTTTAATACCAGGCACCTAGGTTGGAACAAACCATACTAAGCAGACCCTGGCAAAGATGGTGTGGCTGGAGAAACTCTGAGCAGATGATGACAATGTCCAGTGGATATCCATGATGTAAGACAAAAGGAAGTTGGCTCAGGGAAGTGCAGAGAAATGTCACCACAATCTATTCTTGGAGTGAATATACTTGGAACTAGAGAATAACAAGAACAGGGAACAAGTTAGGAGACAGACTGGAAATCTGTCTATGAAGCAATGACATTTATGCTGACACTCTGGGATGAGAACATGCTGCTGATGTCAGGAATGTGAAGAAAGAATGTGTTCGAGATTTGGAGATAGTGTCATACATCAGTCAATGAGAGACGGCACCTGGGAGGGAAAAATTATACAGTGGCTCAAGGTCAAACTGTGGATTTTGAGAAAATATGTAAAAACCAGATCCTAAGGTGCAAAAGGGGACATGGAGACACCGCTCTGAGGGTTATGTAGTCATCGATAGAGAGTCTCGGGTGACAAGCCCAAAGAGTGAGTGTGGAAACGAACCGAGATAAGCAGACTGATGAACAGAAAACTTAAGTAGTTTCAGGTGGAATTAAAGCTACTTGCCTATAGCTTAGCAGTGGAGGGTGCGGTGGAAGAGTAAGCAAATGCTGTCTCACCCACACCAACACCGACCTCTCCCTACCTTGGTACCTATGAAGCTGGAAGACACCTGAGCTCACTATCTAGGCTGTTGCAATTGTTGGCATGGTGTGGGCAAAGCATGATTTGTAGAATCATTTCAGCAGCTGAGAAAGCAAATCCTCAGGCAACACTGACCCCGCCTCATCAAATTCCTGGACGGGGGCAACAGAGGCACAAAAATGATCAGGAGTCTGCAGGGATCCATTAGAACTGAGATCGGAGTGGAGGGAAAGTTTAGGAAAAACTTATATTTATTTTACACGACTAAATAATAATATAAATAGCAACCTTTTATAAATATGTCTTGAGCTAGTACTAACTTAGCCATACACAAAGCTCTTGATTCAACTCCTAGCACCTCATAGACCACGCAGGATGGAACATACTAATAACTCCAGTACTGGGAAGATGGATGCAGAAAGTTAAAAAATTTAAGGTCTTCAGTGGCTGCATAGTGACTATAAGGCCAGCCTGCCTCAAAACACCTAAAAAAAATTTTAAACAAAACTCTATCTTAGAAATTCTAAGTAGGTTTTAATACGTAAAAGGGAAAAATCTCAAACAGCAAGATTTTTTTTATTCATATTTTAGTAGACAGTTCTCTTCTTTCATATTTGTCTATACATAATATTCAGTATTAGAGTCAGTGAAACAAGATACCCCTTAGTGTTCTCAAAGAAATGAAGACAAAGTTATGTAAATTACTGAGATACACAAAGGGCAGGAATAAGGGAAGACCTTAGAACTCTGAAAAAGATAAAAGGATTTCCAACCTATTTTATGTTGTTAACATTGTTTGAACAGAAAAAATTAACAGAAAATGTAATTATAAGGTTCTCTTTTACTCCTTTGACATATGAAAAACTCTAAATAAAGTACTTGCAAATCTAAGTCAGTCCAAAATTAAAAATATTCTGCTCCCTGGGGACAACCTCTCATGGTACCAGAAGGAGCTATGAAGGAAAAAATAATAAACCAGTAGTCCTACCAAGATGTAAGATGTAATGTCTATGAACAACTACAACCAGTATAGCAAGCTATCCTCAAAGGGGCAATAGTGGCACTTACATGCTGGTAGCCAATAGCCATCAAATTGGACTTATTTCCAACTCCATAAGAGGGACTCATGCCAAGTACTGTATATTCAGCCCACTCTCAGTAGCTTGGGAAGCCACATACATTAGAAGAGAGCCTACTAGTACTACTTCCTTAAAACAGTATAATTTTTAATTATACTCTAAATACCTATCTTTATATCTAAAGTAAGTGTAACTCTGATGTCTCATCAAAGATGCTTCTTTCTGCACCAGACAGAGGTCACATGTAAATTCACAAGTTGTCAAAATTCAGAGAACTGATCAGGATACCCTACACCTAAGGCTCAAGGAATATCTCAGGAAAGAGCGGAAGAATGGTAAACCCCAGAACATTAGGATCTCTGTTGTGGGATAATGTCTTAGATAGGGAAGCTGCCTACATGAAATATCAACAATGTGGTTGCCTGAAAGAAACCCTGAAAATGACAACTCCAACTGACACTGCCAATGTGGATGGAGGAATTCTCACAATTCCCACCCCCAGATGAAGAGCTATAGGTAATTAATGGTTGCTGAGAGAGAAAACCAGTTTCCCTAGGGATGAATGCCAGACAGATTGCCCAGTCCTAAGTGGTCAGCCCTAAGCACATATGAACAACAATATGAATATGAATGAACTCACACTACAGTGTGAATGACCCTGTCTCACAAAACCAAAAACCAATAAATATGAGCTAGAACAATAGTTCCAACATTAAAGGATAGGCTCACAATCAAAGCATCAAAAATTAAATAACTTTATGGCAGCCTAGACAAAGTAGAAATAACTAAAACAGGACAAGAGCTATGATTATGACAGAGTGAGGTAAATTGCTTGTTGCTCACAGAGGCAATTGCATATGAATTAATAAGAAGGAAAGGGAGGCAAAGGAAAAGACAGATGGCAAATAGGGACCATTTACAACATGTGAAATACACTGTGCTATTTCATATATATCATTTAATCCTTCCAAAAATTCTATGGCATACATTGAAAATGAATTCCAAAACATGAAATGTTTAATTATGCAACTATAGCCAAGAAAAAATAATCAAAACTCCTGCCATATGTCAGCAAAAAATTAAATCCCCTAGAGATATAATTATAAACATTAATTTTCAAAGCAACTTATAAAATAAAGTATCATTTTAAGGTACCTTATATTATGAAGCATTTTTAAAAACATGAAATGTTACTGAAAGGTTAAAAGAATGCTTTATTAAAACAAGCACATTGTGATATTAAATATGAAAACAGCCTACAGAAAGGATAAAATTCCTCCTCAAATTATTTACACATCCATTTTCTTACCATTTAAAATCTCAGCATCAATTATGAAGAATAAAACTAAGTGCTTTTTTGATTTTATGAGCATACAGGTAAGAATAACAAAACATAATTTCAAAAATAGGATGAAGGAATACATTTTACCTTGCTCCGACTATTTTTTGCCATTATAATAACTAACCACAAAGTCTCTAATATGTCACTATATGCGTAGTTCATAAGAAGAATTACTATAAATATATGCCAATCTCATTTTAAGTGCAAATGCTTAGTGCACAGTTACGAGATCCATGCTGTAAAGTTGCAAATAGACATCAGAAAACAACAGAAGCAGTGCCTAAGTATGGAAACCGAGAGTAACCCAGTGTGGAAAGTATGTTAGAATTTAAAGGATAATATTTCATGTTTGAACTTAATACATGCCATGAGGGAAAAGAACATGAGAGACAGCACAAGCAAGTAGGTGTGTGATACTTATCACCTTGTACAAAACTTAAGTCCAAGAGGATTAAAGACCTTAACATAAGGCCAGACACACTAAATCTACTAGAAGAAAAAGTGGGGAAAACCCTCGAACTCAAAGTCACAGGTGACAACTTCTTGAACAGAACACCAGCAGCTCAAGACCTGAGACCAACAATCAATAAATGGGACCTCATGAAACTGAAAAGCTTCTGTAAGGCAAAAGACACTGTCATTCGAACAAAACGGCAGCCTACAGATTGGGAGAAAATCTTCACCGACCCCACATCTGACAAAGGGCTAATATCCAAAATCTACAAAAAACTCAAGAAATTAAATGCCAAGAAACCAAATAATCCAATCAAAAAATGGGGGACAGAGCTAAATAGAGAATTCACAAAGGAGGAATCCATAATGGCTGAGAGACACTTGAAGAAATGCTCAACATCCTTAATCATCAGAGAAATGTAACCCAAGACCACTCTGAGATTCCATCTCACACCTGTCAGAATGGCTAAGATCAAAAGCTCAAATGACAGCACATGCTGGCAAGGGTGTGGAGAAAGGGGAACCCTCCTCCATTGCTGGTGGGAGTGCAGGCTTGTGCAACCACTATGGAGGTGAGAATGGCGATATCTTAGAAATCTTGGAATAGCTTTGCCTCAGGACCCAGCCATACCACTTCTGGGTATACATCCAAATGACTCCTCACGGAATCATAAGGAAGTCTCCTCATCTATGTTCATAGCAGCCTTATTTGTAATAGCTAGAAACTGGAAACAGCACAGATGCCCCTCAACTGAAGAATGAATTAAAAAACTGTCTACATCTATACAATGGAATATTACTCAGCTATCAGAAACAATGAA
>CAJQZJ010004760.1:5895841-5930276 GCA_907164525.1 Lophiomys imhausi
ACAGGTGGTCCTAGACGCCATCGTTACACAGGTGGTCCTAGACACCATCGTTAGACAGGTGGTCCTAGTTTGTTAGACAAACATAAATTAGCAAATGAGCCATAGAGCAAACCAATAAATAGTACTCCTCCACGGCTTCTGTTCCATGTTTCTCCATGGTTAAGTTTCTGCCCTGACAGCCCTCCATGATGGACTATTACCTGCTAGTACAAGACAAACCCTTTTCCTCACCTAAGTTGCTTTTTCATCAAAGTGTTTTATCACAACATAGGAGAAACATCAATAACTAGCAAATATGCTTTTTCCAGGAAAAGGTGATTATATTGATGAAAGTTTTAGAAATACTCATATTATGAAAAATATATATATAATAATAAATATATATAAATATATATAATAATAAATGAGTGTGTCAACTATCCTCAAACATTAGAAGGGTTGTGTAGGGAAATCAAAAGTAAAGGCTTTATGAATAAAATTCCATGTGATTGTCTTATAATCCCTTAGTAGTTACTCTCCACTCTTACCATTATGCTTTTTTTTGTCCTACAGAAGCCCTGCAAGGACACCCTGCCAGCTCTGCTCTTTTCTAACCACTCTTTTCATTGTCCAGGTATATTTTCAAAAGTCTTCTACTACCACCCTAATATATCTTCAGCTTTAGCCATAACAGGATTCACTGGTTTCCTTAAAATCCAATTCTGGGAGCTAAAGAAATGGCTCTGAGTGTCTGAGCTTATTTAGAGTTCAAAATTGACTAACTCCAGCTCCAGAGGCTCTGACAACCTCTACTAGTCTCTGTAGACACTTGCATATACGTGAGTGTACACACACACACACAAACACACACACATCTACACATAAATAAAAAAATAAAAATTTATAAAAAGTCCTATTCAGTCTTGATTTTAGCCTTTGGGGTATGATTTCCATCGTTTCTTGAGACCCTTTCATTCATATTCTGTGCAGAGCTTGTCTATCCTTCAGGGCCCAATTTGGTAACTTTAGGTCAATATGGTCCCCTTGCCTTTCTTCAAAAAGATGGGACTACTTCAGATCACAGCGCTTTTCCCTAGAGAAGATACGTCACACTCATCTCAATTGCTTGGGATCCAACATCTATGCCATAACCAGCACGAATACACAGGGTCCAAATCCCCATATGTCATCACTGTGTCCCCACCCTCTGGTTTGGTGAGATGATTAAATGATTACGTTATTTCACATGAGAAAACAAATTTCAGTATTTTAACGTTGTATGATAGTGAAAGTTGCTGAAATTGAGGAAATACTTTTCCTGTTGTTCTTCCTCTTGGAAAGGGAAGCCTGTAACCACCCCCAACTTTTGGGGCTCAGCACTAGAAAGAATGGGTTAATATTAGTATAACTCTTGGCACTTCAGCTCAAAGCAGGCTTTGTCTTCATTGTCGCTTTCTGCATATTGGATAATTTATGATTTAGTGGAAGAATATTCCTTATTCCTCTAAGAAAAAAATGTTCTGTCTGCATGATTATTACCTCATATCCTGAATTTAAATGCTTCCCTAGGGTTAATTTACCATTTAAAATATGCTATATTTAACATGACAAAAATAAAGCAGTGTTATTTTTAAGAACTAATAATTTCTTCAAAAATAGATTGCACTTTGAGAGAGAGAGAAAAAAAGAATGAAAGAAAGAAAGAAAGAAAGAAAGAACAAAAGAAAGAAAGAAAGAAAGAAAGAAAGGAAGGAAGGAAGGAAGGAAGGAAGGAAGGAAGGAAGGAAGGAAGGAAAACACTGTGAGGTAACAAAGCACACTAACCATGTGGGTCTAAGGCTCTTACATTCCAAACTTCTAGTTTCATCCTTGAAAACTTCAAAAGAAGGTATTAAATTTTTTATGTATTTACTAATCTCTATTAACATGTTAGTGGGAATGCATTTTATTTACAATTCATACTTCTCAAATGTTTATGAAGCAAGACACCTGAGGATGCTCTCTGAATTTGACTGGAAAAGACTTTCGTGTACACAATGCATGTAGTCTATTTATCTCAACATTAGTCAATAATTCTCCAGTGCAGAGTTTACAGAACAGCTTTCAGGGGCCAGCAGGATGTGCTTGAGTTCAGTCTCTGTAACCCACAAGGTGGAAGAAGAAAGGTGACTCCTACAAACTGTCCTTTACCTTCCACATAAGTGCTGTTGTATGCATTAGCACACATGAGCGCACACACACACACACACACACACACACACACATGCACACTCAATAAATAAATGTTTAAAAATAAAAAGGAAGATGAAGAATTGCGTGACAATTGTCAGTCCATCTGGAAAGCGTATTCATTTTGAATTGGAACCCCCAAGGCAAGTGGGAAATACACTTTTAAGAGACTCCATCTGTGGGAGCCTTTGGGATATACATATTCTGATGCTAATGTCCACTCCTTGGCAGCCAGCCAACCTCCTGGCAAAGGACACTCTGGAGAAGGTATTATGAAACATTAAGAAGCTTAAACGGAGAAAAAGATAATTCCTAAATATCCAATTCATTTGCTAAAAGCCTAGTAAATTCTAATACTTAATAAAATGTACAGATTATAAATTGTAAGATTATCTTTTACAACAAATTGTATTCTAAACAATAAAGGGAAAATAAATTGCTTTATCTGCATTTAATCATGACACTATATAAACTTTTCAGTTATCCTGAAAGTGCACAGTTTTTAATTTATTTTACTCTAGAAAGAGTATCCACCAAGTAAACTTTATCCACAAATTTATGTTTAGTCTTTTGATATTCATCCATAAATTTATGTTTAGTCTTTTAAAACCTTGTGGGTTGCAAGGATTGAACTGAAGTCAATCAGACCAAGATTTATTTACTGAGAATCATAACTCAGGAATGCTGGAGGCCCCACAGTGTCCTAATGCCTTCCCCTTATAACAGAAAATTTAACACCTTAGTTAGGTGTGCTACCCTCAGACTCGGAGTTCACTTGATGGGTGACCCCCTTTGATTTGACTTTCATCGGGTAGATTGGATCTTAATGCACCTCTTGATTGGACTGAAGATAATCACAGGTCTGAAGGGCTTTGGAAAGCAATGTTTGTTTTGTTTTGTTTTGCTTTGTTTTATTTTGAGATCAGGTCTCATGTATTCCAGGCTGGCTGGTCACAAACTTACTTTGTAGCAAAAGATGTTTTAGGTCTAAGATGATGTTTTTAAGTTGGTAATGCAAGTTAGGATGGAAATTGAGTTGGGGATAGAACTTTAAACTCATCAAGATAGATATGTAATAGAATATTCTTATTAGTTTCCAAATACATATGGACTGGACAGTGAGAATGTCTGTCATACCTTACAGTTTTCATAATTGTTTCCTAATTATTTTTTAAAGATATATTACTATATTTGAAAAAAACTTATATTTGATGGTTTTTGAGGCTTGTTCCAGGTCTTATCCTCTGTGAAGTATGCACCACCCTTTTCTAATTGAAAATAAATTTATTTTTTATACAGTAAAAAAAAAAAGAAGAAGAAGAAGAAGAAGAAGCTCCTACCAGAGTATAAAACTAATGCTGCTGGCCAACATACTTGGTAGTGTTATGTTAAAGTTGATTGTAAACTAAGGCAGAAAAGAAAATACCTGTAATGCTGTGCTTCAGACTTGCCTCATGTCCTCTCGCACACAGTTAGGCACTCTGTCCTTGATGAACTGCTACTGGGATTGTCATCTTTAGAATACTTATCCTGGAAACTATACTTATCCCAGTAAGGGAACTATTGTTCTGAATGTGTTTAAGAATTAAGAGAATGACTTTATGGAACTGTACACAAAACTGCACACATGATAAAACACTTGGTTTCATTATTTTTATTTGTTCAGTTTAATTCATCTCAAGCAATCCTGTCACACTGATGACTCTCGCTGCTCAGCCCAGTTGCTTTTATTGTCAGCCTGAAGATTACAGACCTCAGCTTCATTCCCTGATGAGGAAAGTTTTCTGTACCTAGCAACATTCGGAAGAATGTGTCGGTGTTCCGAGCAGAATCCCAGGTCTCAGCCTCAAGATCTCAGGAGATGCAATCACCTTGAAAGGCATGTGGCTTATTTTGGGGTACAGTTATGGGAAATGATTAAAGAATTCAATTTCCCTAACTACAGAAGTAAATACATTGCAGTATTGACTGGAATTGGATGGACTGGCTAGAATCTCTTGTATATATTGCCATTATAGTTTGGAAGTGAAATGGCCCCCTATAGATTCCTGTCTTGAATGCTCAGACCTCAGCTTTCAATGCTGTTCTGAAGACTGTGGAAGCCTTGGAGAAGTCCGGGAGGTGGAAGGTCACAGGGGGTGAGTTGATAAAAGACCTGTAGTCTGGTTTGCTGTCACATGTTCCAGTCTGCTTTCTGTTGCTGTGAACAGACACCATGTCCATAAGCAACTTGGGAGGAAATGGTTTATTCCATTTTACACTTCCAGATTACAATCCATCAGTGAGAGAAGTCAATTCAGGAAAGTAGAGCAGAAACCACATAGGAGTATTGCTTATTATTAGATCCCTCTCCTGGACTCAGTCAACTTCTTTTCCCTTTTTTTAATGATTTGGAATTTTAATATGAGAATATTTATATTTTTATCCACAAGGTTTCCCTTGTTCTATATATTCCTATCATTTTAAGAGTTGGCTGTAGGATGGAATGTGAAAGGATGGATGGAAGGAATGTGGAAAGATCTTCAGGGAGGAAAGAGAAGAGAAGTGATGTCATTATATTTTAATTTAAAGATGTAAAAGAAAATCTCATACAACTAAAATCCACCTCCTTAGGAATGGCACCACCCAAAGTAGCCCAGATCCTCCTGCAGCCGTCAACTATCAAGACAGCTCCCCACAGGCGTGGCAGGCCAATTTGATCTGGACAATCCCTCAACTGCAACCTTTCCAAGTGACTCTTGATTGTGTCTAGTTAACAACTAAATCTAACCAGAACACAGGTTGTGACCTTACCACTAGAGATGGAGGCCCTCCTTGCTGTACCTTCCCCACCATGATGTATTTCAATCCCTCTGAAACAGTGAATAGAGGTGATGAGATGAACTTTTCCTCCCTGAAGTTGTCTCTGCAAAGTAATTCAGTCACAGAATCTGAAATTAAACAGTTACTCAGCAGAGCTTACACCATCCCCCTTAATGAATCAACCTCAAAACAGTATGAAGAGTAAACATGATTACATGGTAGAACTTGAACATTTTGTAGACGAATGGCTGTGAGACCGTGTGGTATTGGGTAGGAAATGACAATTCAATTTTTCCCTATAACTCAATGCTATGTTACTTTAGTTCAGACAAAACAGTTGAATAGAAGCCAACAAGGAAGAAAACACATTTTGAACAGGAAGAACAGAGGCCATTCCTTTTGCAGCTACTAAATCAGAGAAAGCAGACTGGTGGAAATCTAACCCTTCCACCCTGTCCAGAGAATTATTCTCTATGCTTAAATCAATAATGCTTCCCTTTCTTCTGAAGTGAAGAAAAGCTAGATTGGAAATGAGGGAGGAATACATTTTCAAAGGAGGTTGTTGGAAGATGCCAGCTGAAAAGTTTTCCCCTTCCCCATTAGAGAGAAGAAAGGCACACTGGCTGTAATTGGCATGACTGAGCAGCAGGGAGCAGGGGGAAGGCATCAGTGCCACCTTCAGCCTTGGCTTTGGCTTTCTGTATCCACATCCTGTGCCACTGCATTCAAAGCCTTCAGGTCGCTCTTCTTGCTCCTGGCAGCAACCTGAGCCTGCGGTGCTGCCTGAGTGGAAGCCTTTCGAAATGGGTTTTCATTCCTCCTCAGGTCTCAGCCACTGCTGGGTTGGCTCTGATTGCTAGCCTTGGCAGTCACATGTCCAAGTTATTTTTATAAAATGCGCCTTCTTTGTGAATTTGTTTTTTAGGAAAAAGTGCATATCTAGTGTGGCAGCTTGATCTGGCCAATAAATCATACCATATCTATGTAGACTAGTGGACTCTTAGAAAGATATTAACATTCCAGAAAATCAGGAACAGATTACAGAGGTTGCCTCTGGAAAAGAGGACAGAATAAAGTTGGATCAAAGACATAAGTTATCCACATTTTTTTATTAAAACTCTTACCACATTTCCCCATTTTAGTTCAAAAATGGTATATATATATATATATATATATATATATATATATAATACTTATAAGATCTATCAAGAATTATATTTACAATGTCCAGTCCATTTGTATTTAGAAACTTTGGAGAAAGCATCCCATTATCTATATCTATCTTCAGAGTTTTGTGCCTAATCATTTTCTACTCATACTTGCATTTATCAATCTATAAACATCTTTTAGACCTAAATCATTTCTTAAATCCTATACAACTAAACGTAATTATAAGATTATAACTATTTAGGCTTCAACTGCATCAGAGACTTTAGAAGAAAATTAAATTATTACCTAAGTATGTAGGAAGTGTAGAACAAGCAACTTCCAAAGCTATAGTAATGATAGAGGTTGCTGGCAACTTGAACAGTCATCCATGGTTTCTCTGTGTCAACTGGGCATCCAGCCTACTTGCCCAGAATATCTGACAAACTGTTCTGTGAAGCAGGAATATTGAAAGACTGGCCTACCTTATCTCTGTTACAGCGGACAGTTAAGTTTTCAGTGTCCTGCTTGTTCACAGATTGAACAGACAGCCTGCTCTCAACAGTTTTTTGTTTTGTTTTGTTTGTTGTTGTTGCTTTGTTTTTTTTTTCTTTTTTCTTTTTTTTTTTTTTTTTTGTCCAGTGACTATCTTGTCACATTTGTTTCTTTAATTTCCATCACTTTTATGGGGTGCTGTCTGGAGCAGATGTCTTTTACTGGGGGTGCTGCCAGGAGCAGAAGTTTCTCTGTCAGAAAAACCTTTTATTATTAAAATATCTTAAGTGCCATTTTCTGTGGGTCTCTGGGGTTTTTAAAAACCATCTATCTATCTAAACAGACAAACATTGCTTGTTTCTATCTATGTACTATCAACTTAACTTCAAAACTATTACAGCATATTTCTGCAATTATCTAAACTAATACATAACAAAACTAGAAGTTCAATTGACTATTAATTTTCATTTCTTAATTATCTTATACAGTTTTCAATAGTAGCTTTCAAATGGACTGGAACTAAAACTTGCATTTTTGCATAGGTCTAATACCTTATGAAAAAGTTGAAACACTATATACAGTATGTTACAACAGGTGCCAACACTGGATTTAACACAAAGGTAATCTCAAAATTACATGACATTCATAGCCTGGCCTTGTGGCAAAGGGATGTCATCAGAGCTACAAAGGAGGATGAGGGAAGGTAATGTTAGCTGAAAGCCTACTTAGGTACACCATGACTTTCACATCAGCTTGAGCAACTTATTGGGAACGTATCTCAAAATATAGAGCAAAAATGAAGGAGATATGTAAGTTGGTGGTAGAGAGATTACCTAACATCCTAGTTTTCTCTTCTTTTGATGAGATAAACACTATGAGCAAACACAATTTGGAGAGGAAAAGGTTTATTTCAGCATAGAGTTTATAATCTATCTTCCATGGAAAGCTAAGGCAGGCAGGCACTCAAGGCAGGAACTTCAAGAGTTTGGAGCAGAAACCATGGAAGGATATTGCTTATTGGCTTGTTCTCATGCTCTTGTTCTTAGCTTTCTTATAGAGTCCAACACCAGTGATAGCACTGTCCACAGTAGGCAGTACCCTCCTACACCAGATAATCAAGTAATGCCCCCACAGACATGCCCAAAGGCTAATCTGCTGGGGGTGATTCCCTACTTGAGAAAACTACCTCAGATAACTCTGAGCAGTGTTAAGTGGACAGCTGAAGCTAACCTAGCATGCATGTGGAATTTAAATGTGAAAGAATGGCTTTAAACATACTGAAAGTAGCGTTGAACAGAGATGTTTTAAAATACGATTTAAGAAAGGACTGATCCTGGTTCTTGTGAGCAGTAAACTGAGGCAAACATTGACATGTGTAGGTGACACATTTGTGATGTTAGTAATTGGCAACAGAATTTCTTTTAAAAGTTTTTTCCTGACAAGTTGGGACTGAAGCAGACTCTTCAATCTGTGGACGTAGTTGGACTGTACAACCCTCTGTATTGTGCCTGGATTAAATAAGCTTCTACCAATAGGAATAAACTCTGCTCTTCAGCATCTATATTTACAATTTTAACTTTGACAAGGAGACTTTTGGAGAGTAGTGCCCTAGTTTTCTTTCTATTGCTGTGATAAACACTATGACCAAAGCAAAGGTGGTGAAGGAAGAGTTTTTTCAGTTTACAGTATAGGAACCTATAGGCAGAAACTGACACAAAGACCTTGGAGGAACACTGTTTACTGGCTCATGGCTTACTCAGCCTGCTCTGTTATATAACTCAGGACAATCTGCTTAGGAAAGGCACTGCCCACAGTGAGCTACGCCCTCCCGTAACAAGCATTCGTCCATAAAACGTCACACAGACTTGCCTTCAAGCAATCTGATGGAAGAATTTTATCACTAAGTTTCCATCTTTTCAAGATATGACTAAGTTTATGTCAGGATGACAAAAATACAAACCTGTACTGTTAAACACCTGTATATCCCTGGGGTCCAATGTTCATATATGCAAAATGGTGCTTGTCAGATAAAAGAAGTTGAGGGTATAGCCAGGGAGATGGCTTGGTCCTGTCAGACAAGCAAGAGAACCTGACATTAGTTCTCCAGAACCGAACTTAAAAACCTGTGCATATTGTTATGTGCTTGTAATTTCAGCAAGAGGAAGCTGGAAGGAAATGGGTCCTCAGGGTTCAATGCCAGCTATTCTAGCCTACAGGGCTAGCCAGTGAGAGACCCTATCTCAACAAAATAAAGAGAGAGAGAGCAAAAATATCTGAGATATGACATCCAACATTGTCTTCTGGCTTTCATATGAACATAAATACATACATGCATCAACACATTCATGTACACACACAGAAAGAAGATGGGAAAAAATGGACCAGATTGAAGTGGTATTATAGAATACTCAGCATATAATTTACTGAGGGAAGACCATATAAGAGTAAGTCTTTGCTGTTTGTACAGCAATTTGAAGCTAGCCAACAGACTCACTTGGTAGAGTATCTCAGGAGTGCCAACGGGAATAACTGAGAACCAATAGGATGTACCTTGATCAAATGCAACTGGAAAAGGAGAGGGTTACTCCCTCGCCATAAAGTACTATAGTTTAGGAGGCTGTCTGAAGACACTTAGCCAATCCTGCCAGAGAGATGGCAACAGTGGAATTCAGAATAGAAGAAGAGGCTGGATAAAAACAAACAGCAGTCATGAACTAGTCAGTGTGTGAGCCCCGGGAGCCACCAAGCCCATGTGTTGTAAAGCTGCCATTGTCATTGTTTTGTCTTCACCAGAAGTATCTGAAGCACCTCAAGCCATCAGGACTTGAGACTTGACTTCTTAGAGCATCACTTTGCAGGGTGTTCGAAATGTGTATGTAGGAATCTGTGCATTGCTGTACATGGGGACTTCTATTCACAAAATTCATGGTTAGAAGTGGCTTTTACTTTACAAATGTGATGAATCTTCATGATAGGGATAGGTTCGTCAACAGAAATCACTTGGAAGTGTAGTGCACTTAGCTTATGAACATGGATAAAAGTCTCGGGAATGCTCAGAGACAAATAAAAAGCAAGATCCTTCACAACAAGGCACAGAGAAGTTCTGTGTCTTGAAATCAATCACTTTTGATTGTGTACACCAGCTGGTGAAGCTCAAAACTTTGATATAAAAACTTTGCAAAAAATTGTTCTAATTAACTTGACTCTTCTATAAAATGTTCAACCCATGCCCAGGGCAGTACAAAGACACAGGACATGTTCACCATTATTACCCTCCAAAATGACCAGAAACATATAGCTACAGAGACATCCATAGAGGTGTGCATGTTAATACCTCCCCTTCCTCCACACTTGACTACCTGCTTAAGGCTCTTACACACACACACACACACACACACACACACACAGCACCAGCAGTATGTATACACAACAAAAAATTATTTTGCCAAACAGAGGAGAAAGACAGGAAAAGTGAAAGAGAAAGGCAGAAAGAGAAATGGAAAGGAGTGGGAGAGAGCTCCGGTGTTCTCAATAATCCAAAAATAGAAAATCAGGTTTGTCCAAGTCCACCATCTGCCGGCTGGTGACCCACACATGAGCTCAGAACAAGCGGGACTGTTCTCTGCACTTGTGCAGTTCAGTAGACACTCCTATCACCAGAGCTACAGCACCCTATGTGGAGGAGATTAATATAGCTAGACTATTGATCTCCCCCACTCACAGCATTTACCTCCTAGCCAACAGGGAACAGTAAGCTGAAAGATACTTGCACATATTTATTCTTAACATGTCTTATACATGAAATTAAAGACTCTAATTTGAAGGAACAGAAATCTAACTTTCTGAAAATTCTAAATTCAACAATGAAGGAGAAGAAGTATATTATTGTAGAACCAAAAAAAAATAAATTTAGGCACTGAAAGCTGTACCACAAAAGGACTATTGGGTGATTCTTTAATTAAAAAGTGGAATTTTCTCAGCATGATTTCTTTTGTACATTTTACTTCCAGCCTCAATCTAGGAGTCCCTCTGCTATTCTTTTTCATGGTTTTCATTCCTTTACTTCTGAAATTTAAAAATATATGTATTTATTCATCTTTGATAGTTTCAGACATGCATGTAATGAATTTTTAGTCTTGCCTTAAAGAATCACTTAGGGAAGCTTGCTACACCTGCACAAGGGTAAATGTGTTTTCAAGGGGATCTTCCTGCAATGAACATACATGAATGATCAACTCCACCTGACTGCTAAGTCCATATCAATCCCAGGCTGCAGACATACTTTATGACTATTTCTAAAAATATGTGTGAATTTGCATGAGTTTGTGCATGTGTATGCATGGACGTGTGTGTGTGTGTGGATGTGTGTGCATGCGTGCATGCATGGGTGTGTGTGCGCACACGCGCGTGTGTGCGTACATGCATATGTGTGCATGTGTGTGCGTGTGTGCGTGCGTGCGTGCGTGCGTGCGTGCGTGCGTGCGTGTGTGTGTGTGTGTGTGTGTGCAGATGTCTATAAAGGCTAGAATGAGCATAAGATACCCAGGAGCTGGAGTTACAGGTTGTTTAGAGCCATCTGACCTGGATAATGAAAGCAAACTCTCTGGTCCTCTGAAAGAGCAGCAAGTGCAGGAACTGCTGAGCAGGAACTCTGGCCCCTGAAATGACTGTTTTGAAGGAGCACATCCACCTAACAATGGCTCATCATCCACTTCTACCACATTAGTCCCACTGCCCTTTAAACTTAGTGTCTGAAGAGTGCGACATCCGCTGAATCAAGGACAAGTCTTCATGGTTCAGCTTGGGATAACACTGAAACCCAGTGGTTGACAACTCCTAAAATTGACAGTTCAGGCTTGTTGAGATTTAAGACTAAGAACAAATACTTTTTAATCATGCCTTTTATTTCAATCCTCTGGGGTAATCAGATTTAGACTTTAGATTAAAATGCACCTTTCTTAGAGAGGATCTATTCGTTAAATCCTAAATCTCTCTTGTTGCTTTAATTCATGTTACTTCATTGCACAGTCCAGTCAGTAGAAAATAACACAGTGATGTTAGGAGACCCATTTACTGCAGCAGCTCCATGGAGACTTCAGAGCTTTGCCTCAAAAATCTTCACAAAATAATTTCATATTTTAGGATTTTGCAAGTAACATGAGACGCTCTGGGTTCCTCTGTTAGCTAACAATCTACGAAATTCCAAACAACTCCAAGAGTGCTAAGAATACTTTGACAGTTTTGGGTTGTTTCCATATAAATTAAATTTTTCCAGCTATGTAATTGTCCTTGAGATCTTTTGTTAATAAAAATAGAGGCTGTGTGAAATGATATAAAAGCAATAAACAGTGTATTGTATGTGTAATTTCATCACTATTATTGCCTCTTCAATGTGTCCATCAATAGACTAAGATGTAAAATGATACATGAGATAAAGCAATAATTGTTATGTCAAAGAGTCATAGCATAGTGAAATGTGTTTCAAAATGAGAAATTCAAATTTGTTCTTTGAACTATATCCTAAAAATATCTCCCAAGGTTATTTCCCTACTATAAAGTTCTTACTTTCTTTTACTTCCACTTTAATTATCACTAGAGAACTTCAGAGGGATCAGGAAAAAATGGCCGTTCTTTTCCAGATGGAAGAAGTCCTGACTTGCTCCCCACACAAGCGAGGATCAGCTTAATCTCAAAACAGGTACCAAAATATCACTGTCTTCACAAAATAGTGAGTGCACAGTGCCTGCTGGGCCACATACTTTTAAAGACTAAGTGGGCTTTAATATCTTCACTATGCATGTGTGTATATGTGTGTGTGTGTGTGTGTGTGTGTGTGTGTATGTGTGTGTATAGATAATGTGTGTGTATTTGTGCATATATACAGAAATGTGGGGGGATGTGTGTATGTATGTAGATGCAGATATGTGTGTATGTGGATATGTATGTATGTGTCTGTGTGTGTGTGTGTGTGTATCTTCAAACAAGTAAAAGGGCAAAATGAAGGTAAATTGTTAAGCCTAAAGAAGAAAACACCAGAGAGAAAATGAATGAACTGGAAGGTGTAGTCAGTGTTAAAACACAGAAATCTATACATTTCAAAAACATGCCCTTTACATTCTTCTACAAATGGGCCAAAGATCAGATTTTTAAAATATGGGTAAAGACGTGGGAAATGCATGATCAAAGTGACAAGGCACAGGGTAACAGGATTCAGACACAAATGTGCCACGATGCAGGTGGATAATCAGATCAGGAGGATATAGAATAGAGAAGGGATAAAGCCCACAGGGGAGCCTGATGCAGTACTGAGAATAACTAAATAAATAAATATTAAACAAAATGAAGTGGGATGGAGAAAAAATTAAAATAAACAAAATTAAACTCTCCACAGTGTTCTCTGGGCAGTCTATCTGCAGATGTTCATTTATTATGCAACACTTTGACCTTAGCATAAACATAACTGAGCTCAAAGATATTAAATTGAATCTACAAACTAATCAGACATATGTTTGTCCTATAACACATTCTCAATCTGCTTTTACTTTGTAATGATTTTTTTCTCAAGTGTGAACATTTTTTATCTTCTAGAATTAATGACATGTGAACTGAAAAATATCATGAAATTATAAACATTTTCCTAACCACAATGCATAATTTTCAACAGAATTTGGTGCTAACAATTGATAATAAATATTTATTCTTAGTGTATAAATACTTAATTATTCCTAGGATCACAGAATTGTACTCTCTTGGCCCAGCTATCCCTGTGACATCTTAAGCTGTAACTCTGGCTCATGATCTAGTTAATTACACAAAAGCATCAAATTAGTTAGATAAATGTTATAGATTTTGTTTAACAAATCAAAATGACAATTTTTATGCATCTAGAAAAACATAAGTGAACCTCTGTTGCATGCATTGCATATTGTATTACAATGTAAATAAGAGTACTTACGATCATATTGGATTTGATTTCCTCAGATCAGAACCAGAGATTGTGGTTTGTATGGAACTAATCTATTGGAATTTAGAATGTGTGTTCTGGTTGGGATCCAGAATAACATGCCTGCAGACATCTTGCTTGTAACCACCATTTTTCCCATCAAGGGATGCTAGCATACATCTTAAAGTGAACGGATAAAGTCCTTGAACAACCAAGTATCCTGTGTTGGCAACTGGATCCCTGTTTCCTAGGCAATGCTGGGCATGTCAACAGGTTTTCAAAAAGGCCATATATATTATGTTGGGCCCTGATACACTTTTGTTTGACTTAGCATGTGAATCTTTTTCTCTTGCCTGAGAGTCTTGGGCTCTTTCAGCCTTTCTGCTGCCCAACCTGTACGTCTCTGTGCAAGAGATCCTAATAAATTGCACTTTGCACAATCTTGGATCTGTCTTTGTGGTTTCATATCACCTTCTGACATTTATACATAATTTTCACACATGGAGATATATTTTTCCCAAAACAAGAGGGAAAATTAACTAGACCAGAGAAGTGAGCCAGCAGGGGTTTGATAACAAACAAATTCCTACTGAAGGGGACATTGGTTCAGTTCCAATGACATAGTACATGTCAAATGTGAAGCTTTATCTCCTCATTGGAAAGGGATCCAGTACACAAATGGTGTCTCAAAAACTGTCAGTCACTTATGAGACACTCACTAGACTTTGGGAATCCTCTGCCACAACTTTTTAATGGAGATGAAGGAGTCTGCTGGGAGCTCAGGCACGGGCAGAACTAATGTTCACCAAAGCAGCGAGGGCACAGCCCTGGATTTGAAGGCAAGTCTTTGCAGAGTCAACTTCACCTTTTGATGTCTGGATTCATATGCTAAGCCAAACAAAGGTGTGTCAGGACCCACAAAGTTCTTGTGTTGGAAGCCAAGTTCCATTACAGTGATATTGATAAGTAGGAACTGTCAGAGGTGAATAGGTCATTAAGAGTTCTGGCCTTATGTCAGGATCCAGAGCAAGAGGAAACTCTTAGCCCTCATATAACTGATAAACTGAAGGGGGCGGATACATGGGACTCCCCTTACCCAAGGAGAAGGATAGGAGGAAGAGGGGGTAGAGGGTGGGAGGGGGTGGGACTCGGAGGGGAGGAAGGAAGGGGCTGTGATGGAGATGTAACTTGAATTAATAAATAAATGTTTTTAAAAAAAGAGTTCTGGCCTTTCATGAATGTATTGATGCTATTATCACAGCAACAGATATGAACTCCTGATTTTTAAAAAAATTCAGATATCTTTTACTCTTCTGATATCTCCTGCCCTTCTGCTTTCTGTCATGGACTGATGCAACATGAAGTTCCTCTCCACTTGTGCACCTCTCAGTTTTGGAGACTTTCCAGCCTCTAGAACTGTAATAAATAAAACCCTGTTCCCTGTTACTTAACCAACCTCAACTGTTTCATTATAGCAGTACAGAACAGGCGTAGACACAATCAAAGACCTCTTAAGATGATCTGACTAAAGTTAGAGATCATCAAAACTAACAAAAGCAAACTTGGAGCCAACTTCACAGTGGGGTTTATAACAAAAATGAGTAAACCAGCATCAAATGTGGGCAGAGTCAGCCTATATCTCAGAGTAAGGCTACATGCCCTCATCTACGCAAGTGGCATGCACTCAACGACTCAGGATTTTTAGGTAGTCCCAACAATGACCTGCAATTCCTACAGTGACTCCTTTTTCTGCACAGTATAAGCAAACAGTCCCAATTTTCTTGTTGGAATTTGAATTTTTATAACATTTTCTTGAGTTTAGGGACAATTAAGGAACAGATGGAGGAGTTAGAGAACAAAATATTGACCTTATTTGTGACAATGCTGTGTTAGGGAATGAAGGTTCCTTCAAGGGTCACCATGGGTAAGGGCTACTACCATGGAGGTGAGACCAGACTTAGTCCCAAGAGGACAAGAGATGATATCCACAGATATTCAGTGTTGGTGGGACAGAATGAAAAGAGAGAAAAACGACCACAATTCATGAGTGGGCTGACAAGAATGAGATCCAGTGAACCAATAACCAAGTGAGGTGTTCCTTCATTGTTGAGGAGAAGACAGGGAGACAATGGAGACAAGAAACCTGAGTGTACTCTTAAGAACTTCAAGAGAATCATCAATATCCCTATGTATACCCCAAGTAAGTATCTTTAAGAGAATCATCGATATCCCTGTATATACCACAAGGCAAAATGGGTGGAAAGAGAGGAGAGGAAAAGTAACAGTCCATATTTGACAGCCACCTAGCAAACTTCCTGCATATACCAGTTTGCAAAGGAACCACTTTACTTATAGTATTAATCTTATTTTCATTTAACAATTGAGAATATAATTTATATCTCTGATATCTCTTTAAGGCCTTGTAATCTTTTGTAACAAAGTATGTGCTCTACACTTTTAAATAAATCTTTACCACAATTCTGTAGCTTTTAAAGTCTTTAGAACTCTAGATTTTAAATCTTCACCTAAATATCTGTAAATTCAAAATCTTCCTCTAGATAAAACTTGACTTTCCAAAATCAAAGATTACATGAATGTGTACATAAAGATTGAAAACACTTCGCTTTTCATGGCTCATTGGCCCAATCATGGAAGTATTGGGCTATCCACGGATTATGGGTCCAATGCTGTAGAACATAAATTTAGAATCCTATAAGAACCAGAAATAAATCAGAGAAGCCAAAACAGGAACATGGTTAAGGAGAAATACCTGAAGTTCTGCAATGTAGTTATAGCAGCAAATATAAGCAGAAGGCAAGAAAGATGGGGAAGTTCCTCAGTCCAAGCTTGAGCTTCTGAAGTTTTTCCTGTGAGAATTCAACTCTGACTCTTTTGCAGAAGGGATCACTGTAAGAGAAGCCTCTTTTGTTCCATTAAAAACACAATAATTATATTTGTGGCTATTGTGAAGGGTGTTGTTTCCCTAATTTCTTTCTCAGCCCATTTATCTTTTGTGTAAAGAAGGGCTACCAATTTTTTTGAATTAATTTTGTATCCAACCACCTGGCTGAAAGAGTCTATCAGCTGTAGGAGTTCTCTGGTGGAATTTTTGGGGTCACTTACATTTACTATCATATCGTCTGCAAATAGGGATAATTTGACTTCTTCCTTTCTGATTTGTATCCCATTGATCTCCTATAGTTAGTTGTCTTATTGCTCTGGCTAGAACTTCAAGTACTATGTTGAAGAGATATGGGTAAAATGGGCAAGTCCTTGAACAAAGAAATTGAAGAGGTCATCAGAAGATGGAAAGATCTCCTCCCATGTTTGTGGATAGGTAGGATCAACATAATAAAAATGGCCATCCTACCAAAAGCAATATACACATTCAATGAAATTCCTATCTAAATACCAACCTAATTCTTTACAGACCTTAAAAGAATAACTCTCAACTTCATATGGAAAACAAAAAATCCAGAACAGCTAAATTAATCCTGTGCAATAAAACAACATCTGGAGGCATCACCATCCCATATTTCAAGCTGTACTACAGAGGAATAGTAATAAAAACAGTATGGTACTGGTATAGAAACAGATCAATGGGTCAATGGAATCGAATTGAAGACCCAGAAATGAACCCAACACCTATGGTCACTTAATTTTTGACAAAGAAGCTAAAACCATACAATGGAAAAAGGACAGCATCTTCAACAAACGGTGCTAGTATAACTGGATGTCAACATGTAAAAGAATGTAAATAGATCCATATTTATCACTTTGCACGAAACTTAAGTCCAAGTGGATCAAAGACCTGAACATAAAACCAGACACACTAAATCTAATAGAAGGAGAAAGTGGGGGAAAGCCACAAGCTCCTTGGTACAGGTGACAACTTCCTGAACAGAATACCAATAGCTCAGGCCCTGAGACCAACAATCAATAACTGGGACCACATGAAACTGAAAAGATTCTGTAAGGCAAAGGACACTGTCATTGGAACAAAACAGCAGCCTACAGATTGGGAAAAGGTCTTCACCAACCCCACATCTGACAGAGGGCTAATGTCCAAAATTTATAAAGAACTCAAGAAACTAAACACCAACAAACCAAGTAACCCAATCAAAACAATGGGGCACAGAGCTAAACAGAGAATTCACAAAAGAAGAATCTAGAATGGCCCAGAGTCCCTTGAAGAAATGCTCAACATCCTTAATCGTCAGAGAAATGCAACTCAAGACAACTCTGAGATTCCATCTCACACCTGTCAGAATGGCTAAGATCAAAAGCTCAAATGACAGCACATGATGGAGAGGGTGTGGAGAAAGGGGAACCCTCCTCCAGTGCTGGTGGGAGTGCAAACTTGTACAACCACTATGGAGATCAGTCTGGCGATATCTGAGAAATCTTGGAATAGCTCTACCTCAAGACCCAGCCATACCACTCCTGGGCATATATCCAAAAGATTCCTCGCCAATCCACAAGGACATATCTTCATCTATGTTCATAGAAGCTTTATTTGTAATAGCTGGAAACTGTAAACGACTCGGATGTCCTTCAACTGAAGAATGGATTAAAAAAAAGAAACCTGTGGTATATTTACACAATGGAATACTACTCAGCTATCAGAAACTAGGAAATCATGCAATTTTCAACCAAATGGATGGAACTAGAAAAGCTCATCATGAGTGAGCTAACTCAGACTCAGAAAGATACACATGGCATATATTCACTTACAAGTGGATTTTAGCCATATGGTGAAGGATAGCAATCCTACAATCAATAGACTCAAAAGAACAGGAACGTGGACTTGGTTACCTGTTACTGGGACACTCCACCCTAGTGGAACTGCCATATATGCCTCCCGTGCAAGAGGAAGCTCTTAGACCTCTTGTGACCAAGGAACTGAGGGGGGCTGATACATAGAGGCACCCCACACTGGAGGGATGGGATAGGTGGGAGAAGGGGTGGGGGGAGGGGGCATCAGGAGAGGGTGGAGGGATGGTGTGGTAATGAAGATGTAACTTGAAGTAATAAATAAATGTTTAAAAAAACATAATAATAATGAAAAAATCATGGTAGTTGTACATTCCTTTAACTGTGTACATTAGATGTGTTTCACTGATTGGTTTACTCATATCTTTTAGTAAATTGTGCCTTACAAAGAAAAGAATAAACTACAGAGTAAGGCAAAAAGCATTTGATTTTAAGGCAATAAGAGAACAAGGAAAACAATGAGGTTTGTCTTAAGCCTTTCAGGAATACGCATCCCCTTCCAGTAGCCAGAGCCCTTCACCTTCCCACCTCTGCAGCAGAGCTTGTTTAAGGAGATCTCTTCTTCACCTTAATGACAACATGTTAGGCCGAGGTCACAAGTGAAGCTGCATGTTAACATATACCCCAATATTTGCATTCTAACCAGGGAAAAAGAGCTCATAGTGCCATTTTAGAGACCAGATAGAACTGGAAATATTTCATAGGAGAGAGACTTTAGGCAAATATCAAAGCATGGTTTATAGATGTGAACCTGATTCTGATGGTGTATAGTGCAACATACACAGAAAATCTACTAGCTAGTTACACAAGGGACATGATGCGGGTTCTTCTGATTAAAGGTCCTATAAGTGTCAAACATAACTCCAGTTCTACAAGTCCCTACAATTTTCCCCACCAAGGAACTCTTTTCTGGGAAAAGCATAGAAAAAAAATAACTTTTTCTCCTCTAAGCACTGACATTCAATCTTGGCATGAAAAGGATATCTGTAATAGATTATGTGGAAATGTTTTAGTGATGTTAAGCAGTTCATAAATAACCAAAAGGTATTTTATAGATTAACACATGCTATTTCCATTTCAAAGGGAGACTGAATTCAAGGGGAGCCTCTAGACAACAGCAACAAACTTAGTATTTAAGGAAACCGATTATAAACTCATTTGTAGAAAGTGTGAAATGAAAGAGATGAGCCAGCAGGTAAATTAGGTCCCATAATTATAGCACTTGTTTGGAAGGTTGGTAGAAGAAAGGCTAGGAGAAAACGCTTGAATAACCAGCACTCTCACCTTAAAAGCTGTAAACTCTCTGACATAATAGCTTATTGAAATTTTGCATCCCCATGCCAGGTTTTGAGTAATATCCCTTTTAACTTTCTCAGGATTGATGAATCAACACAGTGATCTTTGGGGATAAATGCTTGGAAGTCATGAGAAATCGCTTCACCTTGCACACAGCAGCAGTCCCGGGAGATCTACTTGGGTGCTGGGCATTTAATCATCATACCTGACCATGACCAGTAGGACTTATAAAAGTAACCCTTAAATTCTAGCTGAGTCCCTCCCCTTTTTGTCATTGGCGGACACTGTATTAGAAAGATGTCAAGATCTACATTTTCAGTTGATTTAAGAGTTTATGGAATAAGTCACTAGGAGAGGTAAAAGTGATTGAGGATTAATGCAATGCTTTTGATAAGTTGCTGCTGTAAAATTCACCCCAGTCCAAATACAAGAGGACAATAGAATAGAAAGGTGAAAAGGATTGAGAATTCAATGTCTTTGAGAAACCAGGTGTCTCAGACTCTACTCTCACCCTAGAAGGATGAGAAGCAGTGAATCTCAAAATCAAACTATTTCTAAGGCCAATTGACTGAATTAGCCACATTTTGTATTTCTAATTGCTTTTCCCTTCAGGAGTGCATGCAGAAAATCTTATCTCTGGAGCTCCATGTCCCCTTTCCTTTGCAGCTAAGTGCCCAGGACTTTCAGGGTCTTAAGCATGGGTATGAGCCTTGTGTTTACACAGGTCAAAGGTCGTTATTTAGTAAAGGTCACCCTGAGTCCCCTCCCTTGAAGTCAAAAGGCACCAGCACTCATTCAGTATGTTCTGAGCATACTAATTCACTTTAAATTTGAACATACAATCTTGGTTAGCAAAGTGTCTTCTGTCTGTTTTTCTCCTAACTGGTTGCATTCTCATTCTCCCTGTGTGTGGATGCACCTCAGACAGCCATCCTTGACTAGCTTGAAGCAAGTTTTCAAGTTCCTGATTCACTTTATAAAATAGCACACACCTCTTTTTATGAGTCTTAGTTATCTCTTTATGCTATGGCAAATTAATAGCAGTGTGGCAACTCTTACTATCACGAGTTTATAATCTTCCACTTTCCTAGAGTCAAAAGTCTGGGTAGGATGAGAAACCTCTTTGCTTAAAGGCATTGAACTCTGAAGAAAAACTGGATTCCAAGGTCACTGCCAAATTCACTTCCTTAAAGTAGTAGGACCTATTTCCTGTGAGGACCTATGTGTGCCCCCTGAAGCTGACCATATTCCACAATCCTTCTCATGCTTCCTGGTGGATCTTTCAGCAGTAGTAGAGGGTAAAAGCTCTCCTGACCTGCCTTCTACACAACCTGATTCCAGGACTTATGTGATTATGTTACTACCAACTGTATAATGCAGGAGATGAGAGTTTTCCTAAGTGAAGCCCTTAATTACACCTGGAAGTGTCTTTGTCACATACAGTACTGTTTTGATTACAAAATGGGTATGCTGTAAGTCAATCTGCCTCCCAGAGCTTGGCCTCTGGACCTCCTGCCTATATTCCCATAGATCCCAGCCCTGGCAGCATCAACCAGGATCTGAACTCATGTAAATCCACAACCAGCTCCAAGGTACCAAATAAGACTGGTTGGGTCATTTTTTGGCCTTCTTTCTTACAGTAGAATTCCAAGTCTTGGAGTCTTGTTTCACTCAATTGTCTTCCTGTCCCTTCTGCTATAATCTACAGTGTGCCTTATGATAATGAAAAAACATCCCATAGAAGAGAACAAAAACCCCTGCAGAACTATGTGAGATACACATGAAGTTCACATGGATATTTTGAGATTCCCTCCTCAATTTTGATTTCTATTGATATGGATAAAAAAATAGCATCTTCACATTTTCTGTTTTTGTTTGTTTTGTTTTATTTTTATTTGAGATGGGTTCTTACTTTATAGCTCAGACTGGCTTCAAATACTTAACAATTCTCCTGCCTTAGCCTATGTCCTCTACTTTTGTTTAAAAGGTCTGTGAGTCACATTCTATCCTCTTTTTTTGTGTTATTCTAGAAGGAACAGAAGTTTTATTGACTCATAGTTGTTACATGTTAAAAGCTTAACCCAGGTATCTGCTCAGTATCCATTGAGAATTAAGGGCCTTCCTGTGAGTCATTATAAGGGACAGCAGGGATGCCAGAGAGAGTCAGCAGCTGTGGTAAAGTCAAACCCACGATAATCCACTACTTCACTGATTTAATAGTCAATAAATAGATTTATCCACTCAAGAAATCTCTCCCACTCACTTCCCAAAGTCCTCACTTCTCAAGTCCTATTAACATGTGACTTTGATTTACAATCAATGAAATTTGTAAGATGCATTAAAAGCAAGATGTTCTTTACTTAGAATCCCTGATGAGGCTGAGGATTTGGGCATTTTATGTCCATGAGGTTTGAGGGGAAAAACCCCACAGGGCCCAGAAATTAAAGAATCAACCTTCTACCATTACCTGTCATGCTTTATAATGAACTTCCAAATAATTAATTGTCACCCCCAATAGAAAGACCACAATGAAAAAACAGCATCACTCTACAACGGAGTGCATCTCAACCTCAATATGCAATCTCAAGTTTACGAAAATCAAAATACAGATAATTAAATTTCTACATAATCAAGATAATGAAAGAGCTCCCTGTGGGTCAATAAAGGCTAAGCTTACCATAACTCCATAGGATCATGTTTAAAACTCAAATTTAAGGTTCTCAGTTTGGCTGACCAGATACAAATTTAGCTGACTGGAGACTTGAGAATTTACATTTTTAATAATATCTTCATAAAATTCTGATGTATATGAAGGAACATAAAATACAATTAATAAAAATTACAAAAGCAATTAAAATCCTATAAAAACCATTAAACTTGAATATATTAAAATTTAAAACTTCTACCTTATCAAAGGTACTTAATGAGACTGAAAAAAATTGCAAACTGGGAGACAGTGTCTCTAGTAAATAACTTGTGTCATCGAAGATATCAAAATGCTCTTAAAAATCTAACAATAAGAAAAGAGGCAGCCCAGAAACAGTCCAGGGAAAAGAATCAAAAAAGTTACACAGATATTGGTAATTATATGAAGAATTACAACAATTTGCTTCATTTAAAGATTGCAAGTTAATATGTCTCGATATCAAAAAAAAAAAGAAAAGAAAATCTTAATTTAAGATAACATCTTTGAATGCCATATTCTGCAGATCTCTTAGGGTGTTTGAAGATGCCCTATCCATCTCTTGTATTTAGATAAGCAAGTGTTGCTTGTCTCTTAGCAACTTGATTACTGGGTAGTTTAGAGAATATCTGTGATAGACTGTCATAGTAGCTAACAAAGTGATATGTTTGCATGACTAGGAGTTTGTTTTACTTAACTATCCTAGACCATTTTAGACGGTTGGTATCAAGAGGCCAGAGCTTCACATTTTATTTTTAACTATCTCTAGGTATGATACCATTAGGAAGCGTTACCTTTAATTTTGTATCAATATACAAAGATCTATTTAATTGTGGTTAAATATACTCTTAATTATGTATCAATATACAAAGATCAATGCCTATGTAGCCCAATACAATCTTAATATTACGTCCATATACAAGGGTCAATACCATTGTGGCCAACTGTAATCTTAATCTTGTATCAATATACAAAGATCAATACTGATGTAATCCAATACAATCTTATTTTTGCATAATAAACAATGGTCAATACCACTTTAGCCTAATAAAGTACTAATTTTGTATCAATATACAAAGGTATAAGGGCATATTCAATAATCTGCCCCTTCTTCTTGGACCTTCCTGTGCTATGTCTATATCTCATTTTTCTCAAGCCTATGAGACATATCAGAGCCTGACAGCACCCCCTATTCTACTCCAAGTAGAAGATAAGCATCGAAGAACCTCCACTGTAAGATGGTTGAATTAGTGGCAAGCCTATCTCTTGGCATGAAAAACCCCTTGCACCAACTGCAGACAGACTGCTGTCCAAAAAGGACAAAACTTGGTAGCAGGGAAGTCGACAGCCTAACTCTGCCAAGACAGGGTAGGTAAGTCCTTCATAATCCCTGCTCTACAACAAATGCCTGTCAGAGAAACAGGACCCAAAGGCTGAAGACTGATGCAGGAATGTATGGAGAGAAAATGGGAACTCTCCAGGCAGTCATTGGCATGTCCTTTCTTAGTTTTGGAAGCTGCAGGCCCTGCACTTCCTATATAAGCAGATATATTTATCCCTCTCAGGTCTCTGAGGTGGTTGAAGAATAGACAGCTAGAGTCTCATAGTTAAATTTTGAGTTGTTTAGGAATCAAGAGGGTGTTATAGATCTAAGAAGATACTCTTAAAAGTGTGTTGCAAGATAGTATGAATGTTGAGTCAGATATAGACCTTTAAACTCATGGAGATGGTTAGATAGTAGAATGTTAAAGTCAGGGGCCAAATATGTATAAACTGGACATTGGGAAGGTATACTGGGCCGTTTAACTCTCATAAATGTGGCATATTTATATCTGTTGTTTTGTATAATACTTACTGTTATAAGAGAAGGAACCATCTGTTGGACTGAAAGGGGAAACTTCTGGGGGGAAGAGGGTGGAAGGGCAGGATAGGAAGGGGGAATAGGGAGGGGTTTGTGACTGAGATGTAACTTGAAGAAAAAAAAATAAAGTATTTATAAAAAAAAAAAGATTGCAAGTTAAGGGGTCTGGAGAGATGGCTCAGCAGTTAAGAGCGCTTCTGCTAGCTGCTCTTACAGAGATAGTGAGCTCAATTCCCTGCAACCACATGGTGGCTCACAACCATCTATAATGAAATCTGATGCCCTCTTCTGACAAGCAGGCATGCATGAAGACAGAACACTGTATATACATATTAAATAAATAAATCTTTTTTTAAAAAAAGAAAAAAAAGATTGCAAGTTAAGACAGGTGTGGTGCTTAAATACATTTAAATTCACATTCAAGAGGCAAAGGCAGGCAGATCTCTGTGAGTTCAAGTCTAGCCTGTCCTGCACAGCAAATTCTAAACCAGAGCCTAACTCTGGCTCAAAAATTTTTTTTCAAATTAAAATAACATAAATAAATAAATAAATAAATAAATACATACATACATACATACATACATACATACATACATTCAATTTGGGCTTGAGTGCAACTCAGTGGTATAGAACACTTGTTTGAATTAAAAGATAATACTTTTTATATTGTCAAAAAAACAAATTTGCTCCAGGTAAAATATTACCTGATTCCCCCCCCCTCAAAGAAAAGGTAGTGTCCCAGAGTTAGGATTAGGGCAGGGCTCTGTTCTTATCTTTCCAGGAGATTTAAAGCATCTATCCAAGGAATCCAGGGACAACTGGACAACAGAAACCTCAGAAGAAAACAGATCAGACACCAAAGAAGTAGCCCAGACGATCCAGCCTTGCAGACTTCCTTAATAGCTGTTTCCCCAAAAGTCTACAACCACAACAACTCAAAATCGCTAAGATTGTTCAGCTCCACAGACTGCTCCAGCCAGAACGTCAGTAAAGCCCTGAAGTTCAGCTTCTGTCTACGAACTTCTTAGGACATTTAAATAGCTGAGCACAAAAGGACTGAACATCAAATGATTCTGTTAACATTTTTAACCATTTTTTCATTCTTATTTGGGCCCGAAACAGGTTTACTACATCCCAAATCAGCAGGAAGTAATTTTAAGAGAGCAACGTCCCATCCCCAGAAGGTGGGGAGGGTGTTTTTCCCCCTTTAGTCATTTGATGGATAATAGAAAATCTTGTATCTTGGGGAAGAGATTACAAGCTGTTAAATGGTCTTGTTAAATAGGTTTTGGATGTTAGACCCAGGGACTTCTCTCTTTTTCTTTTCTGTATCCTTCTTTCTCTCCTATGTAGGAGTGAACAGACTTGAGAAAAAAATGGGACATAGACATAATATAGGAAAGATCAAAAAAAGGACAGAGTATTGAATATGCCATTATACCTTTGTATATTGATACCAAATTAATATTATATTTGGCTACATTGGTATTGATCTTTGTATATTGATGCAAAATTAAGATTATATTTGGCCACATTAGTATTGATCTTTGTATATTGATACAAAATTAAGGGTAACGCTTCTTAAAGGTATTGTACCTAGTAATGCTTAAAAATACAATGTGAAGTTTCAGCCTTTTGCCACCAACTGTCATAAACTGTTCAAGATAATTAAGAAATACAAACTAATAGTCATGCAAGCTTGTCATTTTGTTAGGTACTATGACAGTCTATCACAGTTATTTTCTAAGCTAATCAGAAATCAAGTTGCTAAGAGACAAGCAACATTTGCTTATCTAAATATAAGAGACAGATAGGGCATCTTCAAAAACCTCAAGAGATCTGCAGAATATGACATTCAAAGATGTTTCTTAACTTAATATTTTTTGATATCGAGACATGTCAGCGCCTGACAGCACCCCCATTCTACTCCAAGTAGAAGATGAGCATCGAAGAATCTCCAGTGTGAGATGGTTGAATTAGTGGCAAGCCTATCTCTTGGCAAGAAAAACCCCTTGCTTCAACTGTAGACAGAATGCTGTCCAAAAAGGACAAAACTTGGAAGCAGGTAAGTCGACAGCCTAGTTCTGCCAAGACAGGGTAGGCAAGTCCTTCATAATTCCTGCTCTACAATCAATGTCTGTCAGAGAAACGGGGCCAAATGGCTGAAGATTGATATTGTGATGTATGGAGAGAAAATGGGAACTGTCCAGGCAGCCACTGGTATGTCATTTTTTAGTTTTGGAATCTGCGGGCCCCACACTTCCTATATAATCAGATATATTTATCCCTCTCAGGTCTCTGAGGTGGTTGAAGAATAGATAGCTAGAGTCTCATAATTAAATTTTGAGTTGTTTAGGAATCAAGAGGGTGTTCTGGATCTAAGAAGATGTTTTTAAAGTTGTGATGCAAATTAGTATGAAAGCTGAATTAGATAATAGAACTTTAAACTCATGGAGATGGTTAGATAGTAGAATGTTAAAGTCAGGTGCCAAATACATATGGACTGGACATTGGGAATGTATGCTAAACCATATAACTCTTATAATTGTGGCCTATTTATTTCTGTTGTTTTGTATTGTATTTATTGTTATAAGAGAAAGAATCATTTGTTGGACTGAAAGGGGGAGCTGTTGGGAGGAAAAAGATATACCTTAAACTTAAAAAAAAAGGGAAGAGGATGGGGGGTTAAGGGGGAAGAGGGTGGGAGGTTGGGACTGGAGAGGGTAGTAGGGAGGAGATTGTGATTGAGATGTAACTTGAAGAAATAAAAAATAAATTGAAAAAAAAGAATACTTGTTTAACATGAATATGGTCTTGTGTTCTATTCCCAGAATACCTAATAAAGCACAGTGATTTGATATGTATATTTCTATGCAGGTGTGACAAACAGATCACTATGTATATGTGATGTCACTGTGCTGTCACCACGTGGGTGGATGGCTAAAGTTGGTTATAACACAGCAAAGCAGGCAACACTGAAGTCTAAGAAGTACATGAACAATAGAATTTCTTGGTCCCTGCTGGTGGGAATTTAAATTGGCACAGAAACTTTGGGACCTCATTTGACAGTTTCATAATGGCAGTTCTCTTTTGGTTTGAGGTCAATCTGGTCTACATACAGAGTTTCAAGCCAGCCATGGAGACATAGAGAGACTCTGTCTCAAAAGCATAAAACCCACAATAGAACACAACATGACCTTACATACAATACTGCAATCATATTCCCAAATATTTACTCAATTAATTTGAAATTTTGGTCCACAAGAAACCTGCATGAGTTAATAGCAATTGTACCTATTATAGCCCCAAACTGGGAACCACCCAAATGCCCGCTGATCAAGATTAAAGCAAATGTGCTCTATCTGGACATGATATATTACTCTGTAACCAAAAAGTAAATAAAATAAAAAACACTGACTACAGGACAGCAAAAATTAATCTCAAAGGTAAAGTTTCAAGCAAAAGAATCCAGACATCAAAACTATACATTTATATGATGTTTCCAAAAAGACAAAAACGAAACTAGAGTGTCCCAAATCAGTTTGCTAGGGGCTCAGAGTGGCATGAAATAGTTGCTTAATAAGAATCATAAGGGATTTTTGAAGTGAGAGAAAGTCCAGATCTCAGTTAGGATGACAGAGATGTCCATGTACATTTGTTATCAAACCAATCCAACTGTATACTTAAGATGGAAACAAATTTTCTTATGAAAGTTATTAGTAAAAAAAAAAAAAAAAGAAGACCAAAATATCACAGCATAAGACAGCAAAAGCAAGAGTCAGCAAAGAATTTATGAGATCTTAGTTTGGGTTTTATGTTAAGACTCAGAAAACCTTCTATTTGTCTGGAAGTATGACCATTAGCTAACCATGTGCTTAGAGAAAGAATACCCCAAACTATTTCAAGAGGATAATAAACAGAGATGGGAAATTACTGTTGTACTTCAAATTACCAGTGGCCCAGATGGGCAGTTCCCAACTTCCTTTCCTAAATATTGTCCCACTCTGCATCAGAAAGATCTTTAAAGAAACTGACCCTTTGGAGAGTGGGCATGTTGCTCTAAGAGATCACTAATGGAAGAGTGTCTTAGGTACTTTTGATCTTCATTTATTTCCATTTAAGACAACCCTTGAGATTTCTTGAATATTGATGGTGCATAAGATTATCTCAATATTAGCTTCACAGTTGTCTTGTCTCAGCAAAGAGAAACTGAAAAGCATTCTTTGTGCTTCCCAAATTAAGCTATCTTGTCAACTCAGCCTTAATATATTACCTAGAATGTAACAGATGGTCTGGATTTTTGCACAGACTTTCTGCTGGTCTCAGCCCCTGCTAACTCCCAGGCAACTTATCATGTGAATAGATTCTTACCTAATTCCAAGCAGAGGATCTATACTGGCTCCTTTTGAAAGTCATTGTTTCGGAATAGATGAATATTTTTCTTAGTTCTTGATGCTGCAAACTAATCATTTAGAAATATTCTGTATTTCTATGAAGCCATTTAAAAGATGTTTATAACAGTACTACCTAGTGGCCATATGAAACAAACGACAAACAGAATTTTAAATTTTCTAGTATCTATGGCTTAAAAGTAATAAGAAGTAAGTAAAACACCACTAACACATTTTACTTAACCTAGTGTGTCAAGAATGCTCTACTTTATCATTCAATTAGTTTAAAACTGTTTGTAGGTAGTTTACAGTCTTTTCTCCACAGTAAGACTGACTGTCGTGAGCATGTTCTTTAGTATCTCAGTTTGAGCTAGCCATAATGCAAGCACTCCTAGCAACATGTTGCTAGTGGACACCTTAATGGACAGTGTGGTTCTATAGATGTGGTTTCTTTAAATAAGCTGAAATGGGCTTCAAGCAGCAGCTAACTTTATGTGTCTTAGATCCATATCAGGTGGAACCCAGGGTACAAACCTTTCCCTTTACTTAGGTCCAATCTATTTTCTTAAAGGAAAACTGAAGGCCTCTGTGAGACCTGTGGAGACACCCTGCTGGTGCAGGTAAGCAGGTAAGCAGGTTACCTTTCATACATTATATTAAAATTATAATTTCCTATCCCACCTCCAACCAGATCCTCCCAATATCCCCAACTACCCACTTCCACAGCCTTTCTTTCTTTCTTTCTTTCTTTCTTTCTTTCTTTCTTTCTTTCTTCCTTCCTTTCTTTCTTTCTTTCTCTCATTAGAAAACAGAACAAGTTCTTCACCCACTCAGGAATTCCATAAAAATTTAAAAAAAAACTAAACTGGAAACCATAGTATAAGTGCAGAGGACATTGCACAAACCCTTGTAGGCCCTGAGCATGCTACCTCAGTCTTTGTGACTGCATATGAGCTCTGATCCTGTTTGGTCACATTGAGGGTCTTGTTTCCTTGGTGTCCTCTAGCCTTTGTGAGTTAATATGAGCTCTGATCCTGTTTGGTCACATTGGGGGTCTTGTTTCCTTGGTGTCCCCCAGCCTCTCCTGCTCTTACATTCTTTCTGCCTCCATTTCAAAAGGGTTCCGTAAGCTCTGAGTGGAGAAGGTTTGATGGAGACCTCTCATTTAGGGCTGAGTGTCCCAAGGTCTCTCATTCTTTACATATTGTCTGAATCTGAGTCTCTGTATTTGTTCACATCTGCTGCAGGAAGAAGCTTCTCTGATGACAGCTGAGCAGGGCACTGACATATGAGTGTAGCAGAATGTCATCAGGAGTCATTGTATTGCTACATCCCTTTAGCAGAACAGTAGCATTTTATTTTCTCCGTGTCTGTGGCCTATCTAGTCTCAGGTTCTTGGTCACCTGGGCCGTGTTGGGTATTGGTTTCATTTCATGGAGTAGGCTATAAGTCTAGTCAGCTAGTGATTGGTTACTTCCACAACTTGTATGTCACTATTGTACCAGGGTACCTTGCAGGAATCTCATCATTATACATGAAAGTGTTCGCAGCTATTTTGCTGTTTACCTTTATCCTCTAGGAGTGTGTAGAGAGCATCTTTAATTACCATGAACAACACCTAAAATTTTAATTGACAAAATTTCAGATACCCAAAGCCGCTTATGTTTTTCAGGGCATTGTGGTAGTAAGTGTTGATTGTCAACTTGACTAGATACAGAATTTCTCTTGAGATGAGCCTTTGGGCACATGTGTGAGGGAATTTCTAAACTGGATAACCTCTGTGCATGTCTGTGAGAGATTTCCTTGATTCACTGAAATGGGAAGGCAAGCCAGAACACATGGCAGCATCCTTCCCTGGGATTCAGCTTGAAGCCACCTGAGCAGTAGCGTCATCTCTCTTTTCTGATTCTTGACAACAGACACAATGTGCCTGGCTGCCTAATTCCCCTTCCATGACAGACTACCTACTTCTTCTATGAGCCAAAACAAGTGCTTCTTTCTCTAAGTTGCTTTCGTTGTGGTATTTTATCCCAGCAACAGGGACAGTAATTAATAAAGGCAGTGATCTAAGAAATGAAAGAAAACTTTATGACATGGTCAGGGTGAGAAGCAAGATGAGGAACAGGAAAGGGAGTTGGAGATCATCAGCAGTCACATGCACCATAACAATCCCTGAGCATGTTCTCAAGTTGTATACCTTTGAGTTGCAATGATTTTACTGTTCTTAGTCTTTCAAATGGTGAAAAACAATATGCAAATATGTTATTGTATACACATGTTATGAAAAATAAGAATAATGCCCAAGCACCTTAAATCTACATACATAATACCTGGCCAAACTACAGCTCACCTTAAGATTTGGTTAGTGTAGCAGTTCTCAAGCTGTGGGTCGTGACCCCTTTGGGTTGACCAACTCTTTCACATAGATATTTACAATACAATTCATAACAGTAGCAAAATTACAGTTATGAAGTAAAAAGGTAAATAATTTCATAGTTGGGGGGTTTCACATCATGAGGAACTGTATTAAAGGTTCTCAGCAATTAGGATAGGTGAGAACCACTGGGTTAGACAATTATCCCTGGTTTCTACATCTAGACATTGATACCTAACTGATAGGTTCACAGTTAATGGTGGCCTGTGGCTAGCTTCTTGCTGTTGTTGAGCAGCTCTTAGGAACTCTATTACCCACTCCTGAAGAAGCCCCCAAAGGTGAGCTCCAGGACTTCCGGAGGGCATTCAGGTCATCTGGCATGGTGATGACAGGGCTAAAAGGAAAGCTGAGATTAAAAAATGTGAAGTGAAATAGTACACCTGGCTCATAGTCTGCATATAGATGAAATCCATCTCTTACAGAACATGAGAAATTGTATAATTAAAAGGCTAAAAGTCAATGCTCTCCCATACATTTTTAATAGCTCTGAATGTATTACTAGGACTAAATAATAAGCTTTTGGGGTCAAATATTTTATGTCTATAGTATAATCTATAATTAATACACTCTGAAAGAAGGCCGAAGGCACAGAAAATGTAAAATCATGAGATGAAATTGGGGCCAACAAACTGGGTTACTAATGGATGTTAGCTACCCTGTTGTCCAGGTTCTGTGATTCTTTGGGCTTTCTTTAGCCTCACCTAAATCTGTCTCCTCATCTCAGTTACCTGAATCTCCTACATTAGCACTAAGTTAATTTCACCTCCATTTGTCCTAAACTCATGTTCAAGTAGTAGATTTAGCTGCCAGTTCACCTCCTGGCTCAAAGTTGAACTGCCCATCATCGCAGTTGAAATGCTCTAAAATTATGCATATGCTTGCCACATCCAATAAAGTACAGCTCATTGAATAATTACACAACTTTCTGCACTCCCTAATTAATTAAATGGAAGGGTAGAAATGAAGAAAGAAGGCAGTAGGAAAGAGAATTCTCACCTAAATGATAATATTAGGTGGGGACCTGCCAGCTACAAACGTAGACCTTGGAATGAAAGGAACCACTTAAATTATCTAAAGGTCTTGGATCCTAGACAGTGTAGAAAAAAATGCAAATGGTCACTTTGCCAGTTTCCTTTTATCAGACATTATCTGAAATGCTGATAACAAAAAAGTTGGTGTTGAGGAGATAAAATAGCATGTAATTAAGTCAGGAACACTGAAGTTGTCATGAGTACTATAGTTATGCCCTTATTGGACCTGGGATTCATTCTCAGACCTCCTCAAACTTTCCACCTCCCCACCCAATGCACTCAACAGGACAAATTCCAAAGACAGCTGTCATGTTACCTTTATAAAATACAACAAAATAAATACATTATACCCCACCTCAGTCCCTACATACTCTATGTAAAGTACTGAAAGCCCTCACCTAAATCCTCAGCATCTTCCCTCACTTATCATGGTCAAACCAAAGACATTCCACTAGAGACTCCTGGAGCCACACTCTGCTTGTCAGCCCAGTTGGGCTTGCTTTCAGGGCACTGGAGAGATGACATTCTGAAGCCACTCTTGTTGCCTTGGAGAGGAGCCTACCTGCTTATTTCACAGCAAGCTCTCCTGAGTGCTGCTACGTCAGCACAGCAAAATCCTTCCACTCAGGTCATGTCTCAAAGTGTTAAAAGTCACTTTGTCATTTGCACTGACAGGACATAGTAGCTCACAGCTTTGTCCCCTCATATCCCCTTCAACTCCAAAAGAAACAAGTTGAGTAGGGGAAACAAAATTGGCTCAGCCTAGACGACTGAACACAATCTCCAATAAGTGCCCATGAGTACCATATGTGAGAACTGCTCAAGACTTCTGTGAGATTGGGGCTATGCTGGCCATTGTTAGCAGGACAGGGAGATCCTGCTAAGAGCACATGACTAGGACCATGAGAAGAAAGTAGCTCCATCTCTGAACTGGTCAAAGAACTGAAGGACACTTGGTCATACCTTGCTTGCTTCCTAAGTACACAGCTGGTGCGGTTCTAATTATTTAACAGGTCAAAGAATTATGTAATGAACATTGGTCATTTTCACTCCCTATTGAACCCTCTGACCCATTCCCTACTGTTTAAACCCTTTTTCTTTTAAACTACCCCGTTATTATTCTGATCTCTCTCTCTCTCTCTCTTTCTCTCTCTCTCTCTCTCTCTCTCTCTCTCTCTCTCTCTCTCTCTCTCTGTGTGTGTGTGTGTGTGTGTGTGTGTGTGTGTGTGAGAGAGAGAGAGAGAGAGAGAGAAAGACAGACAGATGGACACAAAGGGACAGACAGGGAGAGAGACAGGAGACCGAGAAGAGACAGGACCAGAGACAGAGAGAAAGAGAGCCATTGCTTAATGTATTTGGGGTTGTTTACATATAGGGTATTTATTAAAGCACGGGAAATTACCAGTGGATACAAATCTGAGGAGGAGAATAACACCCTCTCCCCCAGCAACCCATTGTCCCTAAGAGAGGGATTGGACACTGTGAGCTACATGCCATCCATGCCAAAATGTCAATGGCCCCAGTGACAACAAGCAGGTCTATTGTAGGTAACCAGAGCGGCACTAAGTGTAACATGGGTGTAACAATGAAGCCACGTCCAAAAGCACTGTTTATAGCACTTCCTCCCGTCCTCTGGCCCTTACCTTCTTTCTCTCCCTCCTGAAATCATCTATGATCCTTAGAGGGGGGATATGGATGTCCTTTTTAAGGCTAAGCATTCAACAGTCACTTGTTTTCAATGATTTAATGAGTTAAGGATATAATTGTAGTGATTTCAGTCTCTTCCTAGCTTTCATGAAGAAAGAGAAATAATAAAGAGTACTTCCTGCAAATGCACATCTGAAAAGCATGATGACAAGAATACATTCATGACTCTAATGAGTTAATAATGTATGTACTCATTAACTCACTCCTCACCACCCACATTGTGCAGAACAGGAAACAAAGCCACAGATGGATTCATGAGTTGCTCAACAGCACCCACCACGGAGATTGGAACTAGAACTCACCTAGTCTGTCCTCAGGCTTCAGCTGTGTGATTGCTGTTGTTAACCTCCATCTAGGCTCAGCCATAGGAATCAGATATGGGAACTGAAAGAACCACTATTTAGAATGCAGTTGAGAGTCCAGGCAGGTCCCAGAGTCCAAAGTGAGCCGCAACGTGGGCAGAGTACTTCCCAGGATGTCTGTGTCTGGTAGTGGGACCATAGGACATAACTTCCCAGCATCTAAATGCTGGGGTTCTTTGTTAGATTCCTCGTAGAGAAAAGCAGCACAAATGCAAACAGTCCATTTAAGAGAACCGCTTTAGAGCTCTTAGAATTCTCTTCTTCTTCTTCTTCTTCTTCTTCTTCTTCTTCTTCTTCTTCTTC
>CAJQZJ010004760.1:5930286-5944450 GCA_907164525.1 Lophiomys imhausi
TCTTCTTCTTCTTCTTCTTCTTCTTCTTCTTCTTCTTCTTCTTCTTCCTCTTCCTCTTCCTCTTCCTCTTCCCCTTTCCCCTCCCTCCCACCACCCACACCTCTTATGTGACCATTTTACTGACGGTCACGCTCTCATCCCACATTACCTTTTAGCAATTTGAACACTGTGCTATTATTTCTTCAAATTCTCTTCATAAGTAGCTCTGGAAAATGCAGACAATAGTTGTGTGTGTGTGTGTGTGTGTGTGTGTGTGTGTGTGTGTGTGTGTTAACCTTCATGATGTATTTATAACACATCATCATTTGCTTGATACTAAAAGAACAACGGTGCTTTGAAAAGACTGGTGTATTCTGATCACAAACCTCTGGTGTTGCTAGAAAATTTATTCTTGCATTTAGTTTGAGGATTTTTCATTTTTTGTTTGTTTGGTTTGTGTTTTTGAAGTTTTATTGCTTTTCTCTGGAATTCATACTTCCATTTTGCAGATATTTTAATAGTAAATTCAAGTTATAACCCCTACACTCACACACACCAGTTTTTCTTCAGATCTGCAGATCTAGTCATTGTTTCTGATCACTGCACAAGTTAAAGGTCAGTGCTCTTCCTACTCCTACAAATATTAATAACAAGCTTGACATCCCAGTTAAGGATTCCATTCCTCGGAGCTGGAGAAATGGCTCTGTGCTTAAAAACACTGGCTGTTCTTGCAGAGGAGAGGGATCTATTTCTACCACCTACCTGACAGTTCACAACTATCTATAACTGCAGTTCTAGAGGATCTGATACTTTCTTCTGGCCTCAATAGACACCAGGACATATGGTACACAGACATATATGGAGACAAAATACCATATACATAAAATATTTTTTTAGTTAAAAGAGTATCCCATTCCTTAGTGTCTTGGGTAGAGTTGTTATTGCTGTGATGAAACACCATAAAGGAACCTGAGAGGAAAGGGTTCATTTTGCTTACACTTCTATCTTGCAGTTGATCATTGAAAGGAATCATGGCAGGAACTCAAACAGGGCAGATACCTAGAGGCAGAAATGCAGAGGCCATGAGGAGTGTTGCTTAGTGCCTTGTTCCTCATGGCTTGCTGTGTCTGCTTCTAATAGAACTCAGGACCATCCACCCACAATGGGCTGCTCCTTCCCACATCAATTGCTAATTAAGAAAAAGCCTCACATGCCTGCCTACAGCCCTGCCTTATGGAGGCATTTTCTCAACTGAGGTTCCCTCCAGTCCGATGACTGTAGCCTGTGTCAAGTAGACATAAAATTATCCAGTATCCTTAGGGAAGGAAAGAGTCATGGGATAGGGGAGCAACCTCAAAGTATCTTCCCTGAGAATTCCAAAAATTCCACAGGTAGCATAAAACACATTATGAAGGCTCTCCTCTACCAGCCAGTGAGCACAGCTCCCATGCCACAAGCCTATGCATACACCAAGGGGGCCAGCTGCCACCTGCAGGTCACATTCTCTTCACAGATCCCCTCCCCCTAAACTCTCACCACACTACCCAGCAACCCCTTAGTCTCAGCCATGCCTTAAAGAAACAAAAACATTTGGTGATTATTTCACTTCCTTGTCAACGTCAGTATTGCTTAAAAATTTTTCTTCTAGATAGAATTTTTAAGGATTTATACTCTAAACATACCATATTTGTAGATTTAAAAATGGGAGGTTTTACAAGTTAGTGCCCTAATATTGTGCTTTCTCTGTTTCTGTTATTGCTTCTTTGACTAGCACCATGATAGCTTTTCATTTAATCTGAATGTGCTTCAGCAAATTATTAATTGTCTAATCTATCACAGCTCCTACCATCCAGTAGGACTCAGTAGTGTTCCCAATGGCATAATAGGCCACTGAGAATTAACACATTTCCACCAAACTCCTACAGAATATAGAACTTGGTGGAAATAAGTCTGTTCTTCCCTGATAGTAATTAGAATATTTATCTGCCCAATTATAAGTTGTACAGAATGTTTTATGCAATTAACAATTGTTTTATACCTTCAACATTGTAGTGCATCTCCCATACATATATATGCTAATTCAGAGATCATAATAGTTCCATAATTTAAATTTTAAAACAGTTAGAAGTTGATCATCATTTAAAAACTTAAATGAAGGGTAATAACCATATTAAAATCTTCATCAGGAGCCAGACATTTTATATTGGGTACTTTCTGTTAAGAATTATAACAAAAATATATTTAAAAACTTGTAATTGTCTTCACTGTTTTGCAAATTTTGATTTTTACATTTATAACACTTCTCTTTTGTCTGTATTTAAAGTTATGAATGTAACCAATATTCAGTTACAGAGAATATAATTATAAAAGAATATTAAAAATTTATTAAGATCTTGATACTTCTGAAGTTACATCTGTTTTATATTCTAAGATTTGTGTATAGAAAAACTTCTTCATTGCACTTCGTAGTTAAAAAATGTCTATATGTCTGCTATATGTATTTTAAGCACACTATCAAAATGGGATCTCCACTACAGAATCTAGACTTGCTGTTGGAAGTTCAGTCAACTCCTGAACTTAATCCATGTGGTGTAATGTAAGCTACAGAAACAAGGAGGCAGTGTATGATAGCTGCAGAAGCCTCTGTCTAATGAGAAAATAAGGCCAGAGATAAGAGGCAGGAAAAACAATAGAGTAGAAACCTTGTCCAGAAATTGAAGAAAATTAGAGCCTGGATCTCAGCACCAGATGGTAGAGGTGAAAAAAAAATCAATTATCTCAACAATAAACATTTATTGAGAAAGACTGTGTCCCTTGAAAATGCCACAAATTCAGCAATAGCTGCACAATTTTCCCAATTAGAAATAGACTTGGTGTCTATAAATAAGGAACACAGGAGCTAGCAGTAGGCAAAATACTCACCTCTAATCCAACAATCAAAGACGCGCTGCATAAAGAGTAGGCAAGACCTAATGTAATTACGACAACCCTCTGCAAGAGTCACCTACTCATATAAGTAGGTGCACTAGAAATAAAATACTGGCAAACCGAATCCAAGAACACATCAAAAGTATCATACACCATGATCAAGTAGGCTTCATGACAGAAATGCAGGGATGGTGCAACATATGAAAGTCCATCAACGTAATTCACCTTATAAACAAGCTGAAAGAAATAAAAAACACATGACCGTCTCACTAGATGCTGAAAAAGCACTTGACAAAATCCAACACCCCTTCATGCTAAAAGTACTGGAGACAATGAGCATAAAAGGACCTTACCTGGAAATAATAAAGGTAATATACAGAAAGCCAGTAGCCAACATCAAATTAAATGAGGGGAAACTTGAAGCATTTCCTCTAAACTCAGGGACAATATAAGGATGTCCACTTTCACCATATCTCTTCAATATAGTACTTGAAGTTCCTGCTAGAGCAATAGGACAACTAAAGGAGATCAAGGGGATACAAATTGGAAACAAAGAAGTCAAATTCTCCCTATTTGCAGATGATATGTTAGTATACATAATCAACCTCAAAAATTCCACCAGAGAACTCTTACAGCTGATAAATAACTTCAGAAAGGTGGCTGGATGCAAAATTAATTTAAAAAATCAAAAGCCCTTCTTTATACAAAAAATAAATGGGCTAAGAAATAAATTAAGGAAACAATGCCCTTCACAATAGCCACAAACAATATAAAATACCTGGGGGTAATTCTAGCCAAGCAAGTGAAAGACCTGTCTGACAAGAACTTCAAGTCCCTGAAGAAAGAAATTGAAGAGGCCATCAGAATATGGGAAGATCTCCCATGCTCATGGATAGGTAGGATCAACATAATAAAAATGGCCATCCTACCAAAAGCAATAAACAGATTCAATGCAATTCCTATCAAAATACCACCACAATTCTTTATAGATCTTGAAAAAGCAATTCTCAACTTCATATGGAATAACAAAAAACCCAGAATAGCTAAATCAATCTTGTACAGTAAAAAAAAAAAAAAATCTGGAGGCATCACCATCCCATATTTCAAGCTGTACTACAGAGCAATACTAATAAAAACAGCATGGTACTGGTATAGAAACAGACCAGTGGATCAATGTAATCGAATTGAAGACCCAGAAATGAACCCACACACCTATGGTCTCCTAATTTTTGACAAAGAAGTCAAAACCACACAATGGAAAAGGACAGCATCTTCAACAAATTGTGCTGGTCCAACTGGATGTCCACATGTAAAAGAATAAAATTAAACTCATACTTATCACCTTGCACAAAACTTAAGTCCATGTGGATCAAAGACCTTAACACACTAAATCTATTAGAAGAGAAAGTGGGAAAAGTCCTCGAACTCTTCGATACAGGTGACATCGATACAGGTGACAACTTCTTGAACAGAACACCAACAGCTCAGGCTCCAAGACCAACAATCAATAAATGGGACCTCATGAAAATGAAAGTCTTCTGAAAGGCAAAAGACACTGTCATTCGAACAAAACAGCAACCTACAGATTGGGAAAAGATCTTCACCAACCCCACATCTGACAGAGGGCTAATATCCAAAATTTACAAAGAACTCAAGAAATTAAATGCCAAGAAACCAAATAATCCAATCAAAAATGGGGAACTGAGCTAAACAGAGAATTCACAAAGGAGGAATCCCTAAAAGTTGAGAGACATTTGAAGAAATGCTCAGCATCCTTAATCATGAGAGAAATGCAACTCAAGATGTCTCTAAGATTCCACCTCACACTTGTCAGAATGGCTAAGATCAAAAACTCAAATGACAGCACATGCTGGCAAGGGTGTGGAGACAGGGGAACACTCCTCCATTGCTGGTGGGAGTGCAAGCTTGTACAACCACTGTGGAAATCAGTCTGGCAATATCTTAGAAAACTTAGAATATCTCTACCTCAAGACCCAGCCATACCACTTCTGGGTATACATCCAAATGATTCCTCACCAAACCACAAGGACGTTTCCTCATCTAAGTTCATAGCAGCCTTATTTGTAATAGCTAGAAACTGGAAACAACCCAGATGTCCCTCAACAGAGGAATGGATAAAAAAATTGTGGTACATTTACGCAATGGAATACTACTCAGTGATCAGAAACAAGGAAATTATGCAATTTTCAGTCAAATGGATGGAACTAGAAAAGCTAATGCTGAGTGAGCTAACTCATACTCAGAAGGATGAACATGGCATCTATTCACTTATAATAATATTTTAACCATATAGTACAGGATAACTATACTACAACCAATGCACCAAAGGGAACAGGAACATAGACTTTGTTTCCTGTCAATGAGACACTTTGTCCTAGTAGTGCTGCCTTGTAGGCCCGCAGTGTATGTGGAGGCTCTTAGCCCTCATATGACTGCTGAAATGGGGTGGGGGACTGTTATGTAGGGATGGACACTCCACTCCAGAGGAGTGGGATGGAAGGAGAAAGGGGTAGAGGGTGGGAGGGCGGGACTGGGAGGGGTGGAAATAGGACACTGTGATGAAAATGTAACCTGAAGTAATAAATAAATATTTAAAAAATAAAATAAAATAAGAAGTCTGGCCACATGGGATCCATGAATTTCACAGAATTTCATTGATGGAGGCTGGCAGATGCATCTCTATGCAGGGACTAGCTGAACTTATATCAAAACTAGTTCAGAGGGCAATAAGACTTTGCCATCAGAGTTCACGAAGTAGGAAATAAATATGCACAGCAGAATACCAGCCAACCTACAGTGGAGGGGTGAGGGAACTGTTCTTTTTCCTTGAACAATAAAACTATATTGACATAAAGACTCTATAGTGCACAGATTTCCTCTAGGGACAATTTTCCTAAAAACCATTCCAAACAAGCAAGATTTACTTGTGACTGAATGAGAGCTGCATTTTTTATAAAGATGGGCATTCATTTATTCTGTCCTCTCTTCCTCTTCTCTCTTTCTTCTTCCTGTATGTGTGTGTGGCTGAGATATGATATGTTGACTTCCTTCCACTGCTCCTTGATGTCACTCCTCCTTGTCATGATGGTTTCTTATCTCTCTGGAATAAAGACTTTCATCTATTAGTTGCTTTTGGTCATAGTGTTTTTTCATAGTGACAGAAAAGTAACCAATATAGCATTCAAATATGAACTACAGTGTTAGAGTCAGGAATATTATCTAGGCCACACTTTAAGGAATAATTTATACAGGTTATAGAACTCTCTGGTCTCTCACTCAGACATCATCTTGAATACTTAGCATCTGAAAGCTCAAAGACTAAATGACAAGATGCCTAACTTGTTGTTTATGTTACTACGTCATAACTATAAGCAGTGTTTAAACATGAACCTTAAAATACTATAGGATTTCTTTTTAAATGGAAAAATGTTTAAACATTTAATATTAGTATAAAATATTTGTTCAGATTGTTCTTTTCTGAAAAAATCTTTGTGTAAAAAGAAGATGCTGTTGTCATATGGGAGTGACCAGCATTTGCATAAATGACCTTTACACATTGATGACTCTTACTGGGAGCTTCTGTGCTCACAATTTTATTTTAGTAACAATTTAACCAACTGACCAATCTACATCACTGAAAGAAAATGATCTTTCAGAGTTTCAACTATTAGAAATGAACTATTAAGTTTTATCATGAAATTCGTTTATGTGTCATTGGCAAATCAATTGAAAGCCCACCCCCACTGATGTACTTTCACAACAAGACTGTACCTGGTAACTGTTCAAAAAACTATTATAAACAGCAACACCAGCTAGGGATCAAGTGTTCAGATACCTACGCCTACAGAGAGCATTGATTGTTCAAACTACAAGTGTTAATTGAGCTATCATGCTTGTGAATGTAGAGGCTGCTGTGTGGTCAACACTTCCAACAAACAGCATGGAGACTCAGAAGGGTCATGATTTTTCCTCCTCAAATTTCAGTCAAATTTTATTTTGTGTATTCATTGCCTCACTGAATGTTTGCTGACTGGTTCTATGTGCCAACCACAGATCTAAGCACAGATGTGACTGTCTACTATATTCCAGCCACCAGTCTAAGCAGGGACATGGAGTAATGAATAGACATTAGCACTCTTTGTTCTCTTAAGGCCTGAATCTTAGCAGGAGGACCACGCTACAGACAATAAACAAAAGCAGCTTTAGGAAAGACAGGTGCGCTGAAGAATCACAGCACAGAAGACTGTGAGAGCTACAGGAGCAGGGAGCTTCAGAGAGAGCTTCGAGGGTGTGTCAGTGAACAAGACCATCTGAAGATGTGCAGGAAACTCATATAGTCCAAGCAAAAGGGAAATGGCAAAGAGAAGTTCTCAAAATTCAAGGAGCAAAGAAAAGAAATGTAGCTTTTGAATCGAAGGAGGACAGAAAATTCTGGAAAACCACAAAGATGAATTTGTTTACCTTCAAGGATAGGAAACTGTTGAAGAACTTATGCAAAAGAGATTAGTATATGGTACTTCAAGTGCTTATACTGTTTCTATGAACTTTGACATGGCTTCCTTTTCTTTCATTGGTTTTGCAGCTCATATTTTTCACTTCCTTCTCTCCTACAATTCAAGAAGGCAGAGGTTACTCTCTGCCAACAGCTCCCTTGTAAACAGCATCTGTAGCATCACTGAACACACAGGACATACTTAGCAAACATTTCATGGAAAATGAATACAGAAATACATAAAAGATCTAAGGAGGGAAAGGTTGGGGAGGTTGAAAGTCCCATGTTTGGGTTATGTTGAGCGTCTTTTACCTAAAATTCTATTTTGGGGTTATGTTGACTGTCTTTTACCTAAAAGTCCCATTTTTGGGCTATGATGTTGAGCGTCTTTTAACTAAAAGTCCCATTTTGGGGCCTATGATGTTGAGCGTCTTTTACCTAATCAGAGATATCCATGGCAGGGGATTATGCAAGTTCAGAGCTCAGAGAACTCAAGACACAAAAAATAAAATTTAAAATATTCACTTCTGAGTCCATGGGACTTAGAGAGAGAGATATATGAAAGAATTGAAGGAATAATTCAGGCAATATTAACAAAAATATCATTTTAACAAGTGCTGTGATATGCTAGAAAACCTTCTACAAAGGCAAAACTCTTCCCTTCGCTTTAATTCGATCTTTTTTCTCATTTTCTTAATTCTTACTTGCCACAAGAAGACATCCTTTAAAATATAATTTCATCAGAATGTTTCCAAAATAATTACCTCTATCCTAAAGGAAATAAAAGTTTTGACTTTTTAAGGACAGAAGAAATTGTGCTTTTTAAAGGCATAATCAATAGAATATTAGGCCTGAGTATGCCTTTGGGAACAGCAGAAACAGGCATTTTCAAAATTCCTTAATAACTGTGCCCTCTGAGTCAGAGGCCACACTAGGGCATTAAATGAAAATTTTGCCACACAGTGAGTTCTTTTACTCTTTTTGCTGACCTCAATTCCCCTCTGATCCTATATGAAGATATGTCTGAAAATCTTCTGTGAATTACACATTTTTTTCTCTTTACCTCCATCCTAAAAGACACTTCTACAGCTGTTTCCCACAGTTCTTGTGGAGAAAACACAGACAATTTACATCAATGTGGGGAAGGAATTGAGTGATATCCAGGGCTGTTGGGTGAACAGAGAGAACTACGGGATGAGGAATACATTTATCATGATGGTTACGATCTCGTGTTTTTATAGCAATCTGGTAGTCTCTACAACATTTATATACCTTCTGTTACTACCACAGACCCACAACTTCAAGTTCCTCATTGGAGAGAGAGAGAGAGAGAGAGAGAGAGAGAGAGAGAGAGAGAGAGATCACCACAGGGAGTTAGAAATACAGCCTTCCCTGCACCAGATCACAGTGCCTCTGGCCATTAAAATCACAGTGACCTTGAAATCCCCCTGTAAGCAACGACAGATAGCCAAGTAACTCGTCCCCTGCACCAAATCATCCACTGTGGTTCCAAGCACAGAAAACAGACAGCTAAATGCATCCAATGGCGAAAGGTCAAAAAAAAATAGAAATCAAGGAATTATGACTCCAACAAAGCAGAACCACCCTAGCTCATCCAATTCGGATGACCACACACCAACAGAAACACATGAAAACATTGACAATTCTGCAGTATGGAAAGTGATAGAGTCCCTGCAAGAAGAACTTAAATCTATGAAGGAATTCAAAGAAGCCACAATTCTACAAATCAAAACAAGGAACAACACCATTAAAGAGCTCCAAGCCAAGGTGACAGAGCTTGAACAGGAAAAGGAAAAAGCCATGAAAGATTTTCATACAAAAACAAGCAAGCTGGAGAAGGAAATGTGCAAAACGAACAAAACCATACAAGATATGAAAATAGAAATAGAAACAATAAAGAAAACACAGTCAGAGTTAAAAGAGGAAGTGGAGAACCAAGGGAAGAGAACAGGAATTACGGATGTGAGTATCAACAATAGGATGCAAGAGATGGAAGACAGGATCTCAGGCATGGAAGATTCAGTGGAAGAAATCAGTACAACATCCAAAGAAAATGAGAAGGCTAAAAAATCTCTCACCCACAACATCCAAGAAATCAAGGACTCATTGAAAAGACGGAACCTAAGAATTATAGGTATAGAGGAAAGAGAAGACTCCCGACTCCAAGGTCCAGGAAATATCTTCAACAAAATCATAGAGGAAAACTTCCCAAACCTGAAAAAAGAGATGCCAATAAAAATCCAAGAGGCATACAGAACACCAAACAGATTAGACCAGAAAAGAAACTCCTCTCGCCACATAATAATTGAAACCCCAAATGTACAGAACAAAGAAAGATTATTAAAAGCTGTAAGAGAAAAAGGTCAAGTCACATACAATGGCAGACCCATCAGAATTACACCTGACTTCTCCCCAGAAACGATAAAAGCTAGAAGGGCCTGGTCAGATATACTACAAGTCCTAAGAGATCATAGATGCCCAGCCAGACTACTTTACCCAGCAAAACTCTCTATCAACATAGATGGAGAAAACAAGATATTCCATGACAAAATCAAATTTAAACAATATCTACCCACAAACCCAGCCCTACAGAAAATCCTAGAAGGAAAATACCAACCCAGAGAAGAAAACTCCACCCAAGAAAACAAAGAGAATAGAAAACCCATCAGCAACTAAACCAAAAGAGGAACAGAACCACCGCCTATACCAAACTAATGGGAAATAACAACCCCAGGTCACTAATATCCATCAACATCAATGGACTCAACTCCCCAATAAAAAGACATAGGTTTACAGAGTGGATCCGCAAGCAAGACCCTTCCTTATGCTGTATAAAAGAGACACATCTAACTACAAAAGATAGACACTGCCTCAGAGTAAAGGGCTGGGAAAAGGTGTTCCAAGCAAATGGACCCAGGAAGCAAGCTGGAGTAGCCATCCTAATATCAAACAAAACAGACTTCCAACTGAAGTTAATGAAGAAAGACAAAGAAGGGCACTATATACTCATTAAAGGGAATATTCATCAAGAGGAAATTTCAATACTGAACATCTATGCCCCAAATACAAAGGCACCTACTTTCGTAAAGGAAACACTTCTAAAACTTAAAGCACACGTCGATCACAACACATTAGTAGTGGGAGACTTCAACACCCCACTCACAACAAAGGACAGATGATCAAGACAGAAGACAAACAGAGAAATATTGAGTCTAACAGAGATCATGAAACAAATGGACCTAACAGATATCTACAGAACGTTTCACCCAAACACAAAGGAATACACCTTTTTCTCAGCACCCCACGGAACCTTCTCCAAAATCGACCACATAATTGGTCACAAAGATAGTCTCAGTAGATACAAGAAAATTGAAATAACACCTTGTATCTTATCAGACCACCACGGAATAAAGCTGGTCTTCAACAGCCAAAGAATCAACAGAAAGCCTACACACACATGGAAATTGAACAGCTCCTTACTGGATGACCACTGGGTCAGGGAAGAAATAAGGAAGGAAATCAAAGACTTCTTAAAATCCAACGACAATGAAGACACAACATACCCAAACCTATGGGATACATTGAAAGGTGTGCTACGAGGAAAGTTCATAGCACTAAGTGCTTTCAAAAAGAAAATTGTGACAGCTCATATTAGTGAACTAACAGCTAAGCTGGGTGAATTGGAAAAAAAAGAAACAAACACTCCCAAGAAGAGCAGAAGACAGGAAATCATCAAACTTAGAGCTGAAATCAACAACTTAGAATCAAAAAGAACTATACAAAGAATCAATGAAACCAAGAGTTGGTTCTATTAGAAAATCAACAAAATAGACAGACCCCTAGCCAAATTAACTAAAAGGCAAAGGGAAAGAACACAAATCAACAAAATCAGAAATGAAAAGGGAGAAATAACAACAGACATTGAGGAGATCCAGAAAATATTCGGACATTACTTTAAAAATCTATATTCCACTAAATTTGAAAACCTAAGCGAAATGGACAATTTCCTCGATAAATTCCACCTACCAAAACTAAATCAAAATCAGATTAACAGCTTAAACAGCCCAATAACACCTAAGGAAATAGAAACACTCATTAATAATCTCCCAACCAAAAAAAGCCCAGGGCCAGATGGCTTTAGCACGGAATTCTACCGGACCTTCAAAGAGGAACTAACACCATTACTTTTCAAACTCTTCCACCACATAGAAACAGAAAGATCACTGCCAAACTCATTCTATGAGGCCACTGTCATTCTGATTCCTAAACCACACAAAGACCCAACAAAGAAAGAGAACTTCAGACCAATCTCCCTCATGAACATAGATGCAAAAATACTTAATAAAATACTAGCAAACCGAATTCAAGAACACATCAAAAGTATCATACACCATGATCAAGTAGGCTTCATCCCTGGAATGCAGGGATGGTTCAATATACGAAAGTCTATCAATGTAATTCACCACAAAAACAAGATGAAAGAAAAAAACCACATGATAATCTCGCTAGATGCAGAAAAAGCATTTGACAAAATCCAACACCTCTTCATGCTAAAAGTTCTGGAAAGAACGGGCATACAAGGACCATACCTAGAAATAATAAAGGCAATATACAGCAAGCCAGTAGCCAACATCAAATTAAATGGAGAGAAGCTTGAAGCATTTCCTCTAAACTCAGGGACAAGACAAGGATGTCCACTTTCACCATATCTCTTCAATATAGTACTTGAAGTCCTTGCTAGAGCAATAAGACAACTAAAGGAGATCAAAGGGATAAAAATTGGAAATGAAGAAGTCAAATTATCCCTATTCGCAGATGATATGTTAGTATACATAAGCGACCCCAAAAACTCCACCAAAGAACTCTTACAGCTGATAAACAACTTCAGCAAGGTGGCTGGATACAAAATTAACTCAAAAAAATCAGAAGCCCTTCTTTATACAACAAACAAATATACCGAGAAAGAAATAAGGGAAACAACCCCCTTCACAATAGCCACAAACAACATAAAATACCTGGGAGTAAGTCTAACCAAGCATGTAAAGGACCTATATAACAAGAACTTCAAGCCCCTGAAGAAAGAAATGGAAGAGGCCTTTAGAAGATGGAAAGATCTCCCATGCTTATGGATAGGTAAGATCAACATAATAAAAATGGCTATCCTACCAAAAGCAATATATAGATTTAATGCAATTCCTATCAAAATACCAACACAATTCTTTATAGACCTGGAAAAAGCTAGTCTCAACTTCATATGGAACAACAAAAAGCCCAGAATAGCTAAATCAATCTTGTCCAATGAAAAAACATCTGGAGTATCACCATCCCAGATTTCAAGATGTACTACAGAGCAACAGTAATAAAAACAGCATGGTACTGGTATAGAAACAGACCAGTGGATCAATGGAATCGAATTGAAGACCCAAACATGGATCCACACACCTATGGCCAACTAATCTTTGACAAAGAAGCCAAAAACGCACAATGGAAGAAGGACAGCATCTTCAACAAATGGTGCTGGTCCAACTGGATGTCCACTTGCAAAAGAATGAAATTAGACCCATACCTATCACCTTGTACAAAACTTAATTCCAAGTGGATCAAAGACCTTAACATAAGGCCAGCCACACTAAAGATACTAGAAGAAAAAGTAGGAGAAACCCTCGAACTCATTGGCACAGGTGACAACTTCCTGAACAGAACACCAACAGCTCAGGACCTGAGATCAACAATCAATAAATGGGACCTCATGAAACTGAAAAGTTTCTGTAAAGCAAAGGATACTGTCATTCGAACAAAACGGCAACCAACAGACTGGGAGAAAATCTTCACCAACCCCACATCTGATAGAGGGCTATTATCTAAAATCTACAAAGAACTCAAGAAACTAAATGCCAAGAAACCAAATAATCCAATCAAAAAATGGGAGATGGAGCTAAATAGAGAATTCACAAATGAGGAATCCCTAAGGGCTGAGAGACACCTGAAGAAATGTTCAACATCCTTAATCATCAGAGAAATGCAACTCAAGACGACCCTGAGGTTCAACATAACACCTGTTAGAATGGCTAAAATAAAGAGCTCAAATGATAGCGCATGCTGGCGAGGGTGTGGAGAAAGGGGTACCCTACTCCATTGCTGGTGGGAGTGCAGGCTTGTGCAACCACTATGGAGGTCTGTCTGGCGATATCTTAGAAATCTAGGAATAACCTTGCCTCAAGACCCAGCCATACCACTTCTGGGTATACACCCAAAGGACCTCTCACGGAGACATAGGGAAGTCTCCTCATCTATGTTCATAGCAGCCTTATTTGTAATAGCTAGAAATTGGAAACAACCCAGATGTCCCTCAACTGAAGAATGGATTAAAAAATTGTGGTACATCTATACAATGGAATATTACTCAGCTATCAGAAACAATGAAATCATGCAATTTGCAACCAAATGGATGGATCTAGAGGAGCTCATCCTGAGTGAGCTAACCCAGTCTCAGAAGGATGCACATGGCATCTATTCACTTATAGTAGGATTTTAACTATATCGTACAGGATATCTGTACTACAACCAACACATCAAAAGGAACAAGGACATAATTTTTTTTATCTTTTTCTTTTTCCTTCTTTTTTTCTTTTTTTCTCTTTCCTTTTCCCTTCTCTTTTTCCTCTCTTTTTTTGTTGATATTCTTTGTTTTTGTGGGTTTGTGTGTTTGTTGGTCTTTTTTTT
>CAJQZJ010004760.1:5969450-6078243 GCA_907164525.1 Lophiomys imhausi
CATAAAGATAAACTCAAAACTGATTAATAATTTAAACATAAGATGTAAACCTATAAAACCTTTGAAGAAAATACAGGGCAGGCTTCTTGGCTTTGTTATAGGCAGTGATATATATGATATATATTGACTACGCCACCAAACACAAGCAACAAAATAAAAAAGAACGAGTGCTATGGTGTTAAACAAAAAAGCTCTGCACAGGAAAAACAAATGATGAACAGACTGAAAGACAACCTCCTGATTAGAAAAAATATTTGCAAACCACGTATCTGTAAAGAAGTTGGTAGCCAAGATAAGGTGTTCCTTTCAACTCAATAAAACAAAGACAACATGATCTGAAACAGAACATGCATTTGAATAAGTATTTCTCAGAAGGAGATGTGTACTAATGGCTAACAGGTATTAGAAAAAAAAAATCCTCCACATTAGGAAAGTCCCAATCATCAATACTTTAAGAATGACACAGTAGCTTCTGTCCCCTCAGGCATGAAGAACAGAAAGCAGAAAGCTGGCTCATTCACAGAAAAGAAGAACCAAGGACATCATCTGCCCTGATCATAGATACCCAACCCTGCTAAACTTGAAGGATCATGGGATTGCGGATGATCTCTCATATTTCACAAACAGTAATGTCTCTACCCTGAATAGCTTTGCCCTGTCCTTCAGTGATTGCAAAAGTAATGATCATAGAGTTTCCTTTTACCTGGTCCAGGGACATACAATCTGATGTTATACACTGTAGCTGTATCTAACTTTAAGAACACCTTCCCCATAGTTGAGTCATGAGGCAACAGAGAAGGTAGAACTAGGATATATCTAAGAATTTTAGGTCAAAAGTGTGAAATAATTCAATTGAAGGCCTAATAGTGATAATTTTTCTCCATTGTAATTAGGTAATTATGCAATGTGAATGACAAAATATCTAACAGGGACTTATATAGTACACAAACTGTTAGTGTCAGAGAGAATTATGAAAATACTGTTATAACTGTGTGCTGAGGTACAGAACACTGAGGTGCTCAAGTCCATCTTTCATGGTAAAGGGAATTACAGCGACACCATGAACAAAAAGACTAGTAACCACCACTGTGCAGAATGTCTTCAGTGCAGCAAATTACCCAACATCTGTTCCTGATTTATCATTAACCTTCCATCCAGGACAGCTACTCTCAATTTCACTCTCAAAATCACCCTAAAGTTGCCAAAATGCTGCAAGATGCAGATGCCCTTCGATGCCAGGTATCTTGTGATATAGATATATTTATTAGCAGATGCTGGCAACGCTGACTTCAGAGGAGCTGAGAATTTCTGACAAAGATAATCAGTCAAAAAGTGAAACTTAAGCTCTGAGAATGTTTGCCTGATGATATTTGAGAAACTTCCTCTGTATCATCAAAAATATTTTCAAATACAAGGTACAGTATTTGCTATGACTAGTGCAAAGGCTGGAAGTTTATGAGTCTTAACATACTCATAGCCGCATAGTGTATGAATAGATAACATCTCATATACTGTTCTAGTTAAATCACTGACAATTTTTTAATTATTTAGTTGATATCATTGAACTATATTTCCTTCTTCACTATAACCCAAGCATGAAAGTTGAGGGACCTCTCCCAGCTCACTTTATAATTTTGGCAAAAACTGACACAATATATAAGGTCCAAATGAGAAGAAATCTCATTTTTCAATATTTAAAAACAGTGAATATTAGTGACAGATTCAAGTAATTCATTTCTAAAATCAAATCATAGGATTTGTCACAGGAAAGCAAGGATGGCTAAATATTACAAAAATGTGTCAATAAAATCCATTACTTTACAAATGAAAAGACAAAAATCTTACATTTACCTTTCAACAGAAGCAGAAACCTATTCCAAAAAAATCTACAATTTAATCTTCATTTTCATCACAAAAATAAGCTAAACATAAATATTATCCTTAATTTACAAATGTTACATTTAAAGCTAATAGGGTTAGACTTACCATATGGCCCATAGTAATACCTAATCACAAAGAGCTAGGACTAGAGGTTTTTTTTTTTTTTATCAGGAAAAATACTGCCTTTCCATCTGTTCAACAATGTGGTGATTCCAAGAGTGACAATACTGGCCTGGGAGGGTCTTCATTTACCTGCATGATTGTGATGTCTTTCGGGCATGGCTTTCATGTATTTGCAGAGTTTCATGGGCCTTCGTGTATGTTGCAGAGTTTCATGGGACTTCATGTATGTTGCAGAGTTTCTCACTCAGAAGTCTAGGAGAGTCTCCTTTGCCATGTTCTCATCACTCTGTCAAGTTGCTAGTTTGTAAAACTTTTTCTTTTTTGGATGTTTTATTTTTTTATTTTTTATTTTTTCCTTCATTTTTTATTTCTTCAAGTTACATCTCAATCGCAGTACCCTCCCTATTCCCCCTCCAGTCCCACCCTCTCACCCTCAACCCCCCATCCTCTTCCCTTTTTTTTTTCTTTTAAGTTTAAGGTATATCTTATTTCCCCCTACAGTTTCCCCTTTCAGTCCAACAAATGGCTCTTTCTCTTATAATAATAAATACAATACAGTACAACAGAGGTAATTAGGCCACAGTTATGAGGGTTATATGGCTTAACGTACATTCCCAATGACCAGTCCATATGTATTTGGTACCTGACTTTAACATTCTACTATCTAAACATCTTCATGAGTTTAAAGTTCTATATCTGACTCAACATTCATACTAACTTGCAACACAATTTTAAAAGTATCTTCTTAGATCTATAACACTCTCTTGACTCCTAACCAACTCAAAATTTAATTATGAGACTCTAGCTATCTGTTCTTCAACCACCTCAGAGACCTGAGAGGGATAAATATATCTGATTTTATAGGAAGTACAGGGCCTGCAGCTTCCCAAACTAAGAAATGACATACCAGTGGCTGCCTGGACCATTCCCATTTTCTCTCCATACATTACAGCATCGATCTTCAGTCATTTGGCCCCGTTTCTCTGACAGACATTGATTGTAGAACAGGGGTTATGAAGGACTTACCTACCCTGTCTTGGCAGAGCTAGGCTGTCGACTTACCTGCTTCCAGGTTTTGTCCTTTTTGGTTTGTAAAACTTTTGAATGAGCTAAATGATATAAGGTAGTTTTAGCACATATTCTCTGCTTTAAAGGCTGCTTCTAAATGAATAAGGTACAAATGACATAAAATATTGTAATCACAAATATGGACAATCCACCCACAAAACAAGAAGACTTCAAGAGACTTTCAAGATCAAGTGCTAAAAATGGCACGTCATGGCTGGGACATAGGAGCTGATACAATTATTGAGAAACTGTCCTTTAACTGATGTTTTCCATGGGTCTCTCTCATTTCTGTATTACAAATCAAACTCTAAAATCTTTGTTTGCTCCAAACCACCTCCTCCAGGAGGTTTACATGGTGACCACCCTTAGAAATAATGTCTCCTTCCAAACGAAAAGGAAGACATGCTTATTACCCAGCGTCAATACACCATGATTGCCATGCTCAGAATTCTTTTCATACATCAACAATCCCCATGATGTCTTGAACATAAACACTCTTCACACCATCATGAGGAAATTAGGAATTGGAGACAAAGCAAAAGAAAAAAAGTGCTCACACTCACATTACTGCTGCTACACTCTAAAACTTCCCTTTGCCACCAATCCTGAAGCTTCGTAGATGAAACTCTAGCACAGCAATATACACTTTGGAACCTTTATAATTCCCAGGGGATAGTCTGGGAAGTCTCTCTGAAGCCTGGGATAACTTGAAAATTCCACTATAGGATATTTACCCAACCAAAAAAAAAATGAGCAGTAGTAACATCAAATGATAAGTGGGAAATTCCTCACAGCAATGCCACTCCTAACATCCAAACTGGACAAAACAAATTTGTCTAGCCACACAGAATACAAAGTGGAGGATGTTGTACTTGTACAGTGAAATACAACAAGGAAAGTGAACTACAGATGTATTATGAATGAGCATGGTTGACTCACATAGACATGATATTCAAATGCTCATATATAGGAAACTGATGAGACATGTTACACTGCATCCATGCACTTGGAGGTAATTTACATGCAGAAGGGAATGAAGAATCCTTATACACTTGCACAAGCAGCTAAGTGAGAAGAGCCAGGCACAAGGTACTATATACAAAATGATATTTGGGCTACAGACAGGGAAATGAAGATATTTTCCTAGTGTCTTTATTTGCCCAGACACATGGCAAGATACATAAGAAGTCACTGCCTACATTGAAGGAAAAGAAAAAATGGGGTAAGTATAGGAACAAGACCATGTGATTCATTTTGCTGTGTTAATTTAATTCTCAGTTATATAAATGAGTTTTGTATTTGGAAATTTTGCAATGCAATTTTAGAAATTAAACTGAGACCTCGTGGGCTTTATCCTGTCCGCTGTGGCATGTCTGTTTGTGTCATCCTTGTTCAGTTCATACTTGGGCAGTCATATTGGTGAGACTTCATGGGTGCAGCTTCTGATATTAGCAGGAGACACAAACTCACAGCAAACTCCCTGATCCTCTGCCTGTTAGAATCTTACCACCACCTCTTCCATAATGTTCCCCTCAGCCTTACCTGCAGGAGTGTTTTATGAATCCAATGGGACTGGACTCTACAAGTCTTCATTTTTATTGGTTGTGGTTTTCTGTAGTAGTCTCTGTCTGTTACAAAAAGATGTTTCCTTGATGAGGGTTGAAGACTACACTTATATGTGGGTATAAGGACAAATGTTTATAGATTTTTGTTAGAAATTGTGCTGGTTCAATAAATTATTGGTTATAGATTCTCCTCTAATCACCATTTCACTAGCCCTGAGTAGTTATATAGGTTTCCAGTATTAAACATGGTTTCCTTCTAGTTGGATGAGTCTTAAGCCCACTTGGTGACTTTACGTCTACCTCAATTACCACCCAGTATGCGTGCCACTAATGCACCATCGGGGTCACCATGCCATGCTGCTCATTGATGTGGCTCGCAGTCATCTAGCTGGGTAATACTGTTTGTTGCCTCCTCCTTTGAAGCGTACACAGTGCCTTCTGGTACCATGAAAGCTAGTCCTCAGGGAGGGGACTTTCAGCTCAAGGAAGAGCATACCAATTAGTTTTCCAATGCCAAATAGCCCTGAAAACATACACACAAGTAATTATACACACTAAACAGGTTATATTTAGAAATATATGTATATGCATATGTATTTATGTATGGAATTTAAATTAGTGAAAAAAAGGCCATGAATTTGAAGAAGAGTGAGGTGGAGTGTATGAGAAGGTTTGGTGGAGGAAAGAGAGTGAATTGTTCTAATTATATTATAATCTCAAAAACAAATAAATACATAAATACATAAAAATAGCATTGAATTTCAATGGATCTATGCATGAAAAATAAAAGTATATATCTCAAACTGCATCAGAAAAGGAATCTTTATGTCTTGTTGGTAAAATGGAAATTAGTGCAACCTCTGTGGAAACCTGGGTGAAGGAAGATGCTTTAACACCCTAAAGGTAGAACTGCCACATAACCAGCTATGCCATCCATGGCTATATACACAAAAGAATGAGAGATCTGTGTGTACCAGTGTATACAGTGGCTTTTCACAATACCCAAGATCTGGAACCACCCTGTATGTCTTTCAGTAGATGATTAGGTAAATACAATATAGTGTGTATACATAATAAAGAATTACTCAACCATAAAGAAAAACAAAATAATGTCACTTGTGTATAGACAGCTGTACCTGAAGAACATCTTGTTAGATGAAATAATCCAGACTCATCACACTGTGGCTTGAACTTGAAACATCCTCCATAAGCTCATGTGTTTGAACAGTTGGATCCCTAGATGGTAACATTGTTTTTAGAAGCTGTGGAAAATTTTAGGACATGGAGTAATTCATTAGGAAATGAATTTCTGGGGAGTTGACTTTATGTTTAATATTCTTGTTCCATGTTCTCTCTGCTCTGTCTCTTCACAGCTGTAGCTGTGGGTCATCCTCGGTGCTGTACCCCTGCAGCACTGCCCTCCCCGCTATGATGGACTGTGTTCCATATTAAAGTGAGAGCCAAACCCAGCCCTCCCTCCTCATCAGGTATTTGGTTCCAGAAATGAGAAAAGTAAATAAGGGAAATGGTTTCTCCCATATATGGGATCTAGAAAAAAAATAAAGACAATATAATGGACGTTATTCTAGTTCTATTTCCAAGATATGAATAATGCAGCAATAAACATGGATGTGTAAGTGTTTCTGTGACCAGCTTACAGTCCTTGAGGCAGACACCCAGGAAGAGTATTGCTAGGCCATACAGTAGTTCTGTCTTTTGAGAACTCTCCCCACTGATTCTGCAGTGAAACAACAGATTAATGATAAAGAAACTGTAAAGGAAACTGAAATCATTACATTTGAAGGAAAACAGAATTGGAAATAACTATGTTACATAAATTAATCCTGGCCCAAAAGACAGACACTGCATCTTTTCTCTATCATGCAGAACTTAGAACATAATGAATTCATTGGGGTGGGAAGGTAGGTCCTGGGATTGGAAAGGAACCTTGAGGTGGGAAGAAGAGATGTCCAGGGGACAGCATCACATGCATGACATGAAAGCAAATGGCAATTCTTAGGGAGAAGAAAGGAGACCAGCAAAAACAGGATGGGGCTGGTAGGGCAGACTAGAAATGGGATGAACAAGAACAAAGTGTGTGTGAAGATGCAGTTGTGAAACCTGTCACTTTGTATGCTACCTTTAAAAACTAATAATAAATATTAGTGATCCCCGAAAGATACAGTTTAGTTGTCACAAGGAGATTATTTTGTACAGTGAATATGTTCTAACAAAAACATTTAAATAACATAGAACTAAATCCATATGAAGAAAACTTTGAAACAAGACACAAGAGAATTTTTTATTACATCAGGGTAGTATCCTTAGTATATACAGAAAGAAGTATAAAATTGAAGGGAAAGATTACATCTATTTTTCAAATGTGTAGATAGAAAAAAATAGCATAAGTTAATTGGAGAGAAAAATTGTAGACTCTGAGATAGCTATATAACATGAATAAGTCAGATATATAGAGTCCATAATGAATTCCTTCATACCAATAAGAAATAGAAAGGTAACTCAAGAGGAAGCCATGCAAGTTAATCAATGAGTAATTAGAAGGAAAGAACATGAATGCCCAATTACCCAGGAAAATTTTTTACACACACACATATAAAATGTGAAGAGGGGGAATAATCTAGAAAGTGAAAGCTAAAACAATGATGAACCATGTAAGACTCCTATTAGACTGTAAATAAATGTGGTGAATACAAATACTGAATTGGGATGTGAGAAAAGAATCCATGTTCTTTATTGGATGGCACAAACAATTTGGTACATCTGGGTGGGTCTGGTCAAGTAGAAGGTTTGTATAATATATGGGCCAGAAATTTCAATCCTATTGGGTTTTTAAAGGAATTCTCACATGCAGCTAAAGAGACCTCCTCCCTGCCACAAAAAGTAAGCAACAACTATAGTCCAGTATGGCAATAAATAATACCAAGTTTATTCATTCAACAAAACACCATGCAACAGTTAAACTAGTGTACCATGTGAATAGAGATTGATCTTGAAATCACTGGTGATAAAAACAAGAGACAATATGATACAATACACAATTTCCTTTATGTGGAGATTTCAAACACACCACTTTGCTTGAAACCCATAGAAGCACATAGCATTTGATAAATACAAATTAGGAGGAGGCTTAACACAAATCAATCTGCACTGTGTAGTCCCTCTTGGAAGAATGCAACCCCCAGATTTACAAATCCAGTTAACAAAGTTGGAAGAATCACTTCTATCTGCCAGAGGCAGTTAGGGTGCTCTCTAACACAGCAAATCCGTAGATTGCATATTTCAGTGCCGCAGAAGCAGAAGAGGCAGTCAATAAACCAATGTATGCAAAATGAAGTCGGCTGTTTGTGAACAGAGAGAGCAGAGAAGCCACGGGGCTGCCTCAGAGGTGCCCTCGGAAAAGAGAAGCCTTTGGATGCAAGCCCAAACCAGCCTGAATGAAGAAAGGGGGAGCCAGTGAAGTCCTGGGAGCAAGATCTCAGGGAAAAGTGAGCTAGGCCCTGCAAAACAGCAAAGGGACCAGTGGCCTGGTTGGGAGCAGAAGAGGAGGTCCGGTAGGTCACATGGGCCCTGTTAGCTACAGTGAGCCATGGCGGTTGTTTTCATGACTGTGAATCTACGACTTGACGCGGCTCATTTGTTAAAATCTCACCCTCAGATGGTTTGTTCTCACATCCCCAGAAAGGAAGGCTGTGTTGCGAACATAATGGCTAGAGAGTTAAGCATCCTAGGTTTCCAGGTTAGCGACCCAATACAAGGACATCTGGTGTGTGCCAGCTCATCTAAAGCTGACGCTGTCTCACACTTTCCTTAAAGCCTGTATCTCAGCAGTCTCATCAACTTAGACTCAGCAGCACCCAGCTCTTCAGCCCTCTGACAACACTTGGTGCTTCATTCTCTTTAATTTCTGCCACTCCAGCGGGATACATTGGTATTTCATCTCCTTGTTGGTCACTAAGGTGTAGGGGCCTAAGGTTTCAGCATGGTTCCAGTGTCATAGCAAGCCTTCGAATAAGTTCCCTGCTGCCAACACTGTCACTAGTGAAGCCACACTCATTGCATCTCCCTCACAGTCAATGCCAGATTAGGCAGAATAGAAGACTTGGGAGTCATCACACCTGGCCCTGCCATGGAAGAAATAAAAAATGTGCATGCTGCTAAAACAGCCCTGAATTTGGATTCTTGCTCTGGTTCCAACAATTCTGTGACCTTGAATGTGTCACTAAAGATTCCCAGTATCAACTGCCTAACCTGGAAATGTAGGCACTTTGTACCCTCTCTGTGTATGAGGCTAAGTGAAGCAAGAGATCATAGATGAGGCTCCGGAGGAGCAAGCATGAGACGGGTGTGCTGACATCTGAGTGCTGTTCCACGGAACATGCTCGGGTGCGGTAGGAACACTCCCGAGCACCTGCAGCATAGCAGACTCAGCAGAATGGAGGGTCGGGTTCAGTGCCTTTCCTCCCCACACAAATCCCACAGTATCCTTAGGAGTTTCCTTAGCTTAGTCTTCTGTCTCCCAACCACAGCCTCTGCATGTGTTCTCTCTCTGCAAAGGGCATAGATGATTTTCAATGCCAGTGCCAATACTGGAAGAAATCCACAGCCACCTACACGGTATGGCACAAGCCAAGTCCTCATAAATATGAGATGGGATGAACTATTAAATGTTTTTGAAATATGTTCCTTCCTCTGAAAAGTGAAACTTGATTATCAGATAGCTGGAAGCTCTGTATGCAGTTGGAAGGTCGGAATGCCTGGTGCTGTGCTCAACCTGCAGTGAATGCTTAATAAATGAGAGTGCACCAAAGGCCCTCAAAGGCCTTGCATCACATTCTTTCATAGGAAATGAATCTTTTCTTTTGGTTAGACATCACGTCTCTGAGAATATCTTGTTAAACAGCATTCTGAAATACCAATGTATCCCACTGGAGTGGCAGAAATTAAAGAGAATGAAACACCAAGTGTTGTCAGAGGGCTGAAGAGCTGGGTGCTGCTGAGTCTAAGTTGATGAGACTGCTGAGATACAGGTTTTAAGGAAAGTGTGAGACGGCGTCAACTTTTGCCATCACAGTTGTCAATCTGGTTGTCCCATAACTCTCTGGCCTTTGCAAGTGGCTGGGCACAAAAGCTGAAGTCAGCGGGGTTTGGTTTGGTGGTTTTAGAGTGGGAGTTTAAGTTTGAGGGAAAATGTGCAGCTCACAGAGGCATGGAAGATGCAAATGAGAAAAAAATCTGATGCTAGCAAATGCAATGGTTCTAATGATTTCCCAAGGCAATAGACAGAGGAAGAAGAAAATCAAGAACAGATACAAATACTGCCCTCAAACAGAGAACATGAAACACAGAGAGGAGGAACACCCAACATGAGTGCTATCAATCCACGTCATCAGTCAGCTCTTTCCGGGTGCCTGAATTATTTCAAAGTAAGAATCATTCCTCCAGACCTCATGTCAAAAGAGGAAAAATATAAAGTACATGCTTTTTCCTGAAAATGTTTTCTGTGCAGAATCCAATTTGAAGAACTTAACTTAGGCATGTATAACTCCTAATTCAGAAAATGTTATTTGCTGTTATTGAAGAGTTAGTCCTCAGCAGTGATAAGATGAAAGAAAGAAAAGCCTTCCAATTACCAGCCAAGCAGTCTTTCTGTGCTGATGAGTCTCAACAAGGAGATGTGGTACCCAGAGGTGCAGGAAATATGTAAGACATTCAAGAGGAAAGAGGGCAGTGTTACTGGCATCTGGTGGATACAGGTAACCATAGAACATCCTACAACATAGATGACAAGTTCCCACACTCTCAAGAAGCCAAAACTAAAAAACATCTCTAGGGTCATTTGTTTCCCAAATATATAATTGCAAAACTGGTACTCTAGACTGACTTTTTTTTTCAAATGTTGTAACAAAATATCTGACAGATGATCAAAATACAGGAAATTCATTCCTTCTTTTTATTTTCCCCCCACACCAGGAAGCAAATTTCCAGTCACAGCTGGGCATGTAATGTTTGCCTGAGTTGACCAGATACAATAAGGCAGGATTTCTCATCAAGAAAATGGTGGCTCATCCAGCGCAAAACAACTGTGTATTTTTCCTTTTAATTATATGATATGCCAAGAAACTGTTGTCCCTCATCCCACACAAATGCTTGAACACACAGGTCATTGTAAGCTTCTGACTGTACTTTTGGCCCTCTGTGACACAGAGACCCTCATTTGTATGAAGAAAGAACTATAAGGCTGTACATAATAGCTAATGTAGCTATTCCAAACATGTAGCTCAAATCTCACAGCAATGGATGCTGAGAAATAAACTCAGAGGTTCCTTGAAACATAAGTTTCATTGTGTAGGCCACAGACTAAACCCTGATTGTTGCATTCTTATTTTTAGAAACAGCTAAGATGAAGAGGGAAGGCTGGCAAGATGGCCCAGGAGTAAGCATGCTCACTGCTGATGACCTTAGTTTTATCCCTAGAACCTACATGGTGGGACAAGTAAATCAATTTCTGGATATTGTCATCTTAACTCCACAGAAGCACACACTCACTGAATAAACAAGTTAATTAATTAATTAATTAATTAATTAATTAATTAAGTGGGGTAGCCCAGTGTTCAGGGACACAGAACAAACTGCTATCCCAAGTGTGTGAATCTTGTCTAGGTAACACCAACTCCCTTTTACTTTCCAATATTAAATACACAGTCGCTGTCCTTAATCCAACCTCATGCTCACTGCTGATGACCTTAGTTGGATTATGTAGAAACAGAGGACTGCATATGTGCATAAACCTGAGTGTCCATAGCATCCTTGAAGAAGATAGTTTTTCCAATTCCCTGGAAACACAGTGTGGCTTTAGGATACACAGAAGATGAAAAAGCAGATGGGCCACTTTGAGAATGACTTTGAGCATGGAATTCGAGAAAAGCATGGAAGTAAATGTATTTTTTTTCTCAAGGGCAATTCTGACTATCTGCTTGATTTGAATGCTGTGCCTGGTACCAACGCCTGGCAGAGCTGGGCAGACTCAAGCACAAAGGCGTTAAGTTTGCCCAAGATTTCTGATACCTGCTGCAAGGTCCCGATTGCCAAGGACATCCCACTTCAGACATTTGCCTTCACATTTGATGATCGGCTAGGGTGACTCACAGAACTCAAAGACTGCTATACTTAGTATTATAATTTTAACATATGCAAATTAGAGCCAGTCAAGTCAAGAGGCACGTAGGGTAGAATTTGAGGACAAAATGGGAATACAGAGCTTCTATGTCCTCAGGCTTCATTTACCTAACTCCCAGTATCTATACACCCCAATGTACACACCAAAAATTAAAAACTCAGAAATGTCCCCTGAGCTTAGTGTCTGCTGCATGGTTGATTGAATAACAAACTACAGAGACTCCCAAACACTTGCCATCTGCATAGCATATCCTGTCAGATGTTATCACGGGTTCCCGTGAATAGCATGTGCATTCCTGACACTCACGGTATTCCAAAGGTTTGGAAGGTAATTTCCTTAGGACTGGGTCAAGGGCCATGTCTTTGCTGGGTAGAGTTAATTACTTACTATACACTGACAATTTTACCAGTAATTTTACTGCAACTGAACATAGTGCATTTTGTAAGTATTTTATTATCAGTTGGGCTGTTTGTTCAGGATAAAATGTATGCCAGGTCCCGTGCTAAATATTTTATGCAAGTTCTTCATAAAAGCCTTTCATGCATTCCTCATAAAACCGGTTAAAGAAATATAACTTACGGATGAAGGGACTTGCTTTATAGAGTAATGTGCCATCATTTATCTACTGTAAATGCAGGAGCAACTTTTAAGACTCAAGACTGACCCTAGATCGCAGGTTCTTAATCACATTGCTACACTGAGTAGTAACTGCTGCCTCCCAGGTCACAGGAGTATTTGACATTGGTTCCCTGTCCAATGTTCCTAGTACAGGATTCTAGAAGTCAAATGGCACAGGTGGAAGGCTTAGTCCCCAGGACATCACTGACCCCATATTTTGCTTGATCTTGTATTGTTTTTGTCCCTTCCACTCACTTAGTCTCTGATCCATGTTAGTGACTTCTTCTTCATTGGCTCTTTTCCTCCTGCTTCTGATGTCCTCTGACATCCTCTGATGTCCTCCGGCTCAACCCAACTAACTCACCTCCTGCTTGCTCACCTCCAGGTCTGTGGCCATGCAAGTATTATATCACTTTCTAGGATAAGAGATGACCAAGAAAAGTTACAATACAGAAACTTTTCAAAACTAGTTCACAGCTCATGGAAGATGCTGGAAATTCCAACTATAATCTTATTGAGGCCCACTAATGGATAAAAGGAGTTAGACTTTCTAACAAGTCTCTTGACCCTGTGAGAAGTTACACATACCACCTGGCCCTCAGTCTAGACAACTGTCCCTTTCATATCACATTTGTAGCCTCTACCTTTGTATAGTGGGAAGAAACTTCCAAAAGTGCATGTTCAGGACTAAAAATTTCAGCCAGCAGGGAAATAGAAGGTGGTGTCACAGAGAGCAGGAGAGAAAGGGGGCATTGATATTCTGGAATTCTGCAATGCTGAAATGATTTCCATTTGGACAGAAGGTAAATTGTACAGAATAAAAATGCAAAAGTGGCTCTGTGAGGACAATCACTTTTTATGAGCCCTCCATCTGTTACAGGTGACAAACACAATAGACAATAACTCTGTAAGCCTGCCTCCAGGCCACATAGGCACTATAAGGTTCTGAGGGTTTTCTAGAATTAAACCTGGGAGCCCTGAGTACTGCTATTTGACAGTCAGAATGCTTCTAGAGGCCCCTCTTTGCTAGAGGAGCAGCTTCAACCATCTTTGAACCAACACACCCAGCATCACTGAAGAAATCCCTGGGATAACTTTTTATTGCTTTTTGAAAATGCATCAAAGCTAACTGAGGGTGCTGGTTTGCCGCTATTCACTGGATGCTGGTAGCCAAATTTGAAAAAGCTGATATCAGTAACCTACAAACCATAAAGACCTCTGAGACCACACAACATAGTGACTCTTACAATGATGCTGTCATCGCCCCAGAAGCAGGACCACTTTCACACTGATATATTTAGGTGTGCTTTCCAGGCTGAGCCGCTCAACATCCTGGGTCTGCTGCATCCTGCCCATAGATGTGTGTATCCCTCAGGACTTTTCATTCTGCAAAAGGCTGATTCAGTCAGTTATTCTCTAAAAATTGTCAGAGATCCCTGGAAATAAGATTTCCTGGCTAACTTTTATGAGAATAAGACTTGCCAAATGTAAAATGTGGCAAAGAAGACATTGGAAATGTATCTGCAGTCAATTCACAGCCTTGTTCTAATTCGAGCAAGACCTGTTTCCATGAAGATTCCCAATACTTCCTGTGTCCAGCACAGCAACCAGTATTCCTTTATCTTCAGCATCCATTAGGATGGTGCCAATAATTACAACATGGATCCTTGAATTAGACTTTGTCAATGTCACTATAAGAAAAACTAAAGAGACCTCAGACCAAGATGGTTATGAGACATCTGAATGAACTCTGCAACTAAAGGGGAAAGCTGTTTACAGGAGAGTAGCAAATTAGGGTGCTCAGAAGTAGGTAGCAGAAGAGTGTCCCATTTTAGTACAGCTGCTGCCAGCTAGATAAGCCTGACGCTGAGCACATTCCTTGGCAGAGCTCCCCACACAGCTGCTTTTCACATGCCTACCAAGAACTGGCCCCATATTTTAAAGGGAGGATTGGCACCTGAACAACTGGAAGTGTCAGGGTCCTGTATAGAGCACATGAAACTGCTTCATCTAAGGTACTTTGCAGGTACTTGTAGTAGTGGGAAGTTCCCCTCAAATGGCAGGAATAACAGTGATAGTGAGAAAAGGACTCAGCAGGCATACAAACAGCCTTGTCATGGGGACTGTAGAAGCCACCAGATCTAGCAAGACAGAGCCAGTATCACGAAGGACCCAAGTAAAGAAAGTGAGGAGGGAGAGATACTCCCTGGCATCACACCACACAACTTGAAGCTCTGGATTCCCCCATCACTGCAACATTTTGGGAACTGGGAGTCAGCATCATGAAAAGGAGGTGTCCCTTGTCCTGTGATTTGCCATTCTGTCTCCCTTCCAAAGCCAGAGGAAAAAGCTGCAACTGTGTTGTCCTCTTTAAGTAAGACCTAATTTCCATGTTTTTCTAAGAGTTCTTTTTAAAAACAACTCAACCAAAGACATAAATGTTCACATCAATAACAAAGGAATGAGATGGTGTGATAAAGCAAGTTCATGGGTGGAATGGGCTTCTATAAATGAAGAAGCCATTAGGCATCTCTGGTCTACCCTCGGCATAGGACAAACAAGAAAGTATATCCTGGAGAAACTCTCCATTAACACAAATGGAAATCCAAACTCATCTCAACTTGGATGTACACAAATTAAAAAGAAACGTGAGAATGCCCACATGAGGAAAACCAAAGCCAAAACTAAGTTCAAACTAACTGAAAAGCCAATATTAATTACTGAACAGTCTGAAACATACAGCCTTGCCTTACAGTAAATCTTTGTTACCCTTAAGCATTCACTTTGTAACACAGACTAACCAGCAGCTTTCACTAACAAATCTCAAAAACAACAAAATCAGGTACAGGTATCCAGGAAGAAGATTCACTGAATCTGGACATTAAAACATCATAGAGAGAATTTACCCACAACTGCAGCAAAAAGGAGACCTCTCAGTCCAGACCTATAACAGCAGGAAGCCAACTGAGGAACTGCCACAAACCCAAGGACACTGTGACACAGGCCTCCTCCCAGTATTAAAAATACTGTAAGGTTCTTTTTATAAAGATATCCCATTAGTGTATATGTGTTTAAGTGATAGGTTACATCTCATTTTCTTTCCAGCATGCCATATAAACTCTTCATTGATGCCTCCTGTTCCTTCTCCTCCTGCTAATCCCTTCTATTTTTCATGCCGTGTGTGTGTGTGTGTGTGTGTGTGTGTGTGTGTCAGAGAGAGAGAGAAGTGTCAGTCCATCATCAGTCAAGCTGTCTTTGGCTCAGTTTCCTCCCTGGTAAAATGAGTACAGTGCAGTGTTTCTGGATGATAGAACTGCTTTGAAGTATATAGGGAACGTATACTCCACTCTGGACTATTGCCCACCCAACCTCCACCTCTATGCAAGCCGGGACAGCTGAGACTGAACCAGGAAACTCAGACAGAATAACACTTCATTCCTCCTGAACTTCTGTTCACAGCATTTCTCAGCTCAACCCTAAGCCCCAGCATACAGATGTCCCCTCTTCTACTGTAGGGTCTTTTGTGTTGGGCTTGTCCAGCTGCTCCACAAAAGCAAAGTTTAAGACAGGGTTTGCACACAACAAGTCTGTTCTAGGACATAACCTCAGGGAACAGAAGAGAGAAACTGACAAACATGAAACACAGGAGTGAAAGGAACTGAACTTTGCATGATCCAGCTGGTCACACAGTGAGCATCTGGGCTCAGTCCCACTAGGCACCTTGGTACAATGTGCCTCTCATTCGAAAGAAACAACCCTTCCTCCTCGGGCTTTAGACCCCATCAGCTAAGGGTTGTGTTGCCTTGGAAGTCTGCTTGGATCAAGTGTCCTTCCTTGAAGTCAGAGAATGAAACAGACAATGAAAAAAAAAAAAAAAGAAAAACCATAGCATCACCCAGATGAGATGCCTTCAGGGTACATCTAAGGATATCGGTTGCTATGGAAATGGTGGGATAATGAGCAGACTGAATGTTTGCAAGGCAGAGCACGTGTCTGCTATGGTCAAGGCCTTGGACCACTCAGATGAGCATATACTTCACTAAGTCAAGTGCAACAGAAACTCTTCAAATAGGTGATTGATTACACTCTCTCAAAAGATATAATGTAGGAAAATGTATTGTTGCATACTCCACACATCCCGCTGCTGTCCCAATGTCCCGAGCCATAATCCATACTGACCATCTCTCCTCTGTCTCCTGCAGATTTTCTCCCACCTGTCAAACACTTGGGCAACTAATTCGCTTCTTAGCATGACTCAGACCTTCAATGACAAGGGTTCTAAGCACCTACTTGCTGAATCAGAATCAGTACAAGTTTGATGCATTTTTCCATTTACAATTATAATCACATTATAGGTATAAACAAAAAACAGGTCTCAAGCTAGCCCTCCCCATTGCAGTAGAAATCCTATATCCTACTAACCATTGAAATTTGTTAAAACACAAACCATGGGACACTACCATTGTCAGAAACCAAAAAAATAAAAATGACTAAGAGGCACTCATGATTTCAAGTGAAGTGTCTCCTGTAATGTGTCCTGGGCAGAAACACTTCTTTCCTTTTCACCTGTGCTCCACATTGTTGAGGCATTTATCCCAAACCATCCTAAAATGTACACAGAGTAGGTACAGTCAGTCTCTACCAATGAACCACAAGTTCCTGGCTTTACCATTTCATATTAGTGAGGGCTGGCCCTCGAATGCTTATGCACTCATGGGACAGGTCCTAGTGCTCCAAGGCTTTAGTTGAACAGCTCTCAACGTTAACCTTTAACCAGTATTGCTAAACTATGCTCTGGAGCAATGCAGCTTGTCAAGTACATAAATTTTTAATTTTCTTTATCTTAACATAAGCTCTCTGCTCAGGGCTGCATTTGTGTGGGGTCTAGACTGGTATTTCAGGGGTCTATTGGGCTTCAGAGATGGTTGATGTTAGAGACTGGGGACAGAGTAAGCAAATTGTCTCAACTAGGGCAAAGTGATTCTTTTGTAAACACATGACTGGCTGGATCTCAAGAGACAGTCGCCTGTCTGTTCAACTTTGATAATGGGAGGCTGGGCATGTATGGTAGGCATCACCAACTTAAATGTGATGTCAGACAGTCTGTGTTGGGCACTACCACCTGGCCTGTATCTCATCACCTTGACCATAGGCTAATTACCTCAGGTACTATGCACCAAGAACAGAAGTTGCCTGACATCCACAGGAAAGTCATCTTGTCCAGTAGGAGCCATGTTTCATTTCACCACACACTCTAGTGGTGTTAGCATTGCACCTAGGTGTTCACTTTGTATGAGACCATGCACGAGCTTCTTTCTCAAAGTTATTTGTGTCTCCACTTCCTCCCTCAGGGCTCTTGAAAACAGCCAAGTCATTCAGCACACACAGTCAACTACCTGTTTATCCACATGCAAATATTTTCACTTGAATCAAATGACCCTCTTTCTATTGTCTACCAGAAGAAGCCACCCTAGTTCTTTTTCTTACAGGCGCTGGAAATGAGATTGCACTGCATAGTGGTGGTTCATTTTCTTCCACATCATGCCCAGGTTCAAGTCTTTATTCTACTATAAACTGTTCATGTGAGGAAACTGCCTAAAGGTCACAAGTATAAGAGTAAAAGTTAAAACGTTGTTATTAGAGAAATAAATGAGATAGGAGTCTGGGCTCATTCATATAGTTTAGAGAGTTTTTTGACCCACTTAATAGTGATCTCCAGTGAGCTGTATCTGGGATTTTTGGCTACATTATTAGGTTCTTATATTTACTAGCTTTCTCTGCCCCAATCCCTTCTAACTCCTCAACACTAGGTAGGCAAGAAAGAAGGTTAGAAGGAAAAGGGGGCATGGATATCTTTAGACTACTTCCTGCTGATTGGGGGTGTTGAGAACCTTGGGGCAAGTCCAATCTTTATCCTCAGGGTACTGGGTCAACCAGAAACCAGCCACCCAGTAAATGGAGAATGGCAATCGGCAACCAGAAAAAGCAGCAGCAGCAGGAACCAGCAGCAGCAGCAGCAGCAGGGGCAACAGCAGAGGGAGTAGCAACTGCCACAGCCCTCTCAGGCTCTCACATTTATACCCTTTCAAGTGTCCCTAGAATTCCAAATGTAAACTATCTGCAACGGCAGAAATCACACCCCTCCTAGAACATAGGCAAATCATAGTTAGCAGCTGTGAACAAGATGAAGCAGCTCCATATCCCACACCTGGGATTAAAACAAAAACATTCACATAACATAACTTGATTTTGAAAGAAACCAAAATTCTTACTACAGTGAGCCATTTATGGTTTAGGATGGCTTCGTACTTTATATATCAGCCTTATGACTTTATACATTTAATAATACCCAGGCCATGAAGGGGACCTCCTATCAGACTTTGGGGCCCAGTATCCCAGTGCCCTCCAATAGTAAGTAGTTCCTACCAGAGAAGGTTTAGAATTGCTCCAGAATCCCAAAGATCTGCACTGATTCTTGAACTTGAGGCTCACCAAACCTCTCCCCACATCCTTATTCCCCCTGGATACCTCAAGCACCATCAGCCTTGCTGAGTCATTAGCTATGAGCTGCAGGGCAATTTGCACTACACCTAGAACTGCTGCATAGCTCTCTCTTTTGTTCTGAAAGCTTTAAAACTAGAAGCATTTGAGTCACCTGATAAATGGATTGAAGCGATACTCAGCTTCCAAGTGCCAGACTCTTCCTAAGCACCACGCCCCTTTCTTCATGATGAGAGAGTGAATTCAGTAACCTGTAACTTGTCTGAAAGGGAGTAAGACAGAATTCTCCAAACTATCAAGACCTAAACCTTCACCAGTGGGGCAGGCCACTGGCTCTACAAAGGACCTGCCTCCCATCTCCTAGCACCCCATGAATGATGTCAAGATCTGTCCTTCTCTTCAGTGTGACTTTCCTGATGTAGTGCCCTCTGGTGATGGATGCACGTTGTGCTCTCCTGTGCCTCTGCCACTGTGTACGGAGCCTTTCTTCTGAGTTCTCTGTCAACACTGCTGAAGCATGTCTAAAACCTTCTCCCACCTGCTGCAGTGCACCACACTGTCTCAGCTTCAGGGGGGTCTCCAATGTCACGTGACGACCCAATCCCCATATGTCAAGGATACTCAATCACGCTAGTCATAAGAGCATGCTCCTGTGTCTGTAGCCCAGCCTGCCTTTGTTCTTCCAACAGTCATGTGACAGACCCCCTTAAGATTACTAGCAAGGCGCCTGCAGGCCTGACAACCTGAGTTTAATTGCCTGAAAGTATGGAGGAAAGAAAGAACCAACTCCCAAAAGTTGCCTAAGCGCACACGCGCGCAGCGCACACACACACACTGGAATGCTCGGGCCTGACTCCACTCTCACACATATCATACACATACACCAATAATAATTACTACTTTATTTTAAATTATTTTATTATTTATTTATATGTATATATATATGCCACATGTGCATGGGAGAATAGGAAGGTCTCTTATCTTCTTAGCCATATCTCCAACCCAGTAAAACTAGTAAAACATAGATGACAGATAGCTGATAGGTGATAGATAGGTAGATAGATAGATAATTGATAAAAGATAGATAGATGGATGGATGGACGGATAGATAGATAGATAGATAGATAGATAGATAGATAGATAGATAGATGATTGATAAATGATAGATGGATAGATAGATAGATGGATAATTGATAAAAGATAGATAGATGGATGGATGGATGGATGGATAGATAGATAGATAGATAGATAGATAGATAATTGATAAAAGATAGATAGATGGATGGATGGATGGATGGATGGATGGATAGATAGATAGATAGATGATTGATAAATGATAGATAGGTAGATAGATAGATGATTGATAAATGATAGATGGGTAGATAGATAGATAGATAGATGGATGGATGGATGGATGGATGGATGGATGGATGGGTGGGTAGGTAGGTAGGTAGATGATAAACGAACCCATGAATGTACCCCTTGTTCTTACTGCTACCACCAAGTAGTTTATTTTTTTTAATATTTATTTATTACTTCAGGTTAAATCTCCATCACAGTGCCCTCTTTCCACCCTTCCCAGCCCTGCCCTCCCACCCTATACCCCCTAACCCTTCCATCCCACTCCTCTGGAGGGGAGTGTCCCTACATAACAGACCCCCGCCCCAGTTCAGCAGTCATATGAGGGCCAAGAGCCTCCTCATACACTGGGGGCCGTCAAGGCAGTACCACTAGGGCAAAGTGTCTCATTGACAGGAAACAAAGTCTATGTTCATGTTCCCTTTGGTGTGTTGGTTGTTGTATAGTTATCCTGCAATATATGGCTAAAATCTGACTATAAGTGAATAGATGCCATGTGCATCCTTCTGAGTCTGGGTTAGCTCATTCAGGATGAGCTTCTCTAGTTTGGCTGAAAATTGCATGATTTCCTTGTTTCTGATAGCTGAGTAGTATTCCATCGTGTAGATGTACCAGTGTTTTAATCCATTATTCGGCTGAGGGACATCTGGGTTGTTTCCAGTTTCTAGCTATTACTAATAAGGCTGCTATGAACATAGATGAGGAAACATCCTTGTGGTTTGGTGAAGAATCATTTGGGTGTATACCCAGAAGCGGTATGGCTGGGTCCTGAGGCAGAGCTATTCCAAGTTTTCTAAGATATTGCCAGACTAACCACCATAGTGGTTGCACAAGCCTGCACTCCCACCAGCAATGGAGGAGTGTTCCCCTTTCTCCACACCCTTGTCAGCATGCGCTGTCATTTAATATTTTGATGGGTAAATAATTTGCTCCTGGCGTAGAGACTTTCTTCTGCTCTGCTGCACCACAATCTGGGATATTGTACAAGTTTCTCCTGCACATTTACCTCAAGTGATGTATTTGCAGGATCTCCAGCTGAGTGGGGAATGTTCCCATCTTCAAGCAGGACATAGTAATGTCTATGAAACAGGAAGTGTAGGATCCTGGGGAGGGAACAGGCTTATGATTGCCACTTACTCAACCATCCCTAGCCCAGGTCTCAGAGTGCTGTGTCATGTATTTCTTCTTAAACAGGAGGCTAACTTGGGCTCTGGGTTGAACTCAGTCTTTTTAGATCTCTGCTATCCTAATTAATCTCTGGTCCTATGTAACTCAAGTACAGAAGGTCCCCAAGGAGTCTTAATTTCCTCTCACTGTTGGAATCGTAGGGTGAGGTTTAAAAGTCTATTGCATGAATGAAACTTTTAGATAAGAAATGTTTTTGGCCTGGGTTATCATGTGTACCTTGTATGATATTTTCTAATGTGAAAACAAAGGTTGGAACTACTATCCAGCAAGGTTTTAGATTTTCACAGTAAGCCTCTGTGGATGCTGACCTTGTCTGGGCCTGGCATTATCCCCAGGTTTCTCAAGAGCCACTAGCAACAGCCAGGAAGCTCCAGTGTCCTCTAGTTTCCATGGAGCCCCAGTCTTTCCAGGACCCATGACACAGCATAAACAACACTTTATTTTGTCCCTTTCCCAAACCATCCCCTCAGAAGTAGAAATCTGAACCACCAAAACACACCTATAAGCCGAGAGCTACTGAACCCTACTTTCCACAGCACTGAGGTTCAGGGTTACCTCACTGAGCAAAGTCTCCACGTCCTGAAGGCCAATTCCCCTCATCTTTTCTCAAAAGCAGAGTGTGAGGCAGATCTTGGTGCAGGAAACTTCTGGAGATATAACCCCAGAAGTGGAAACTAGGAAAGAACGAGTAAAGTGGGAAAACAAAAACATGCAGCCATGCCTTTGTGTTGGCCTGTGAAGCACCTAATAACATCTCACCACAACTGGGACACTTCAAAGAATGAACATGCCTCACAGCTGCCCATAAAGGGAAACTGTTTGTGCGCTAGTCACGGTGCCAATTGTGAACCACATCCGCAGAGTAGACCCACCATACTGCTGGTTTTGCAGGTTAGTTTCAGGCTTTAGCCCCTTACAAGGCAAGTCCAGATGTGAGGTTTGCACATGGGTACAGGTTGAGTCCTCACACTGCCATGTTTGCAGGTAAGTCTAAGTGTGAACTCTCACATAGAAATACTTACAGGCAAGGGCAGCTGTGGAACACTCATACTGCTGCATTCACAGGTAACTGAGACAGGTGTGGGCCTCTCACAGGGCTTGGCAGGAACAGCTAAGAAATATATTTGATGAAACCACATGAAATTCAATAAGGCTACATCCTTGTAGAACCTTATTCAGATAAGTAAAGGGAATAACAGATGGGCAGAGACTGGAGGGGGGCTCACGCCGTGTGTAAAGCAGAAACCATGAGACTTAGAAGGGAAACCAAGGGCACAAAGTTAATAATTGAATTCTAGCCCATTCCTGTTCCCGCAGCTAAGAAGTCTGTGTAGTTTATCCTCGCATACTACAGGACATGTGACCACCCTCATTCCTAATTCCATCCTACAAGTAATCATCTGAATATAATTTTGCTGCCATGTGTCTCCACTTCAGGAGGGTGTATTAGAGATTGCATGGTTTTTTCATCACTATAGCAATTTCAGTCCTCATTATAAATTAATTAGTGCAATGGGATTTGATACCTTAGGCACTCATGATTTTATGACAGTATCAGCAGTCCAGAAGCCAATGGACAGAAACAAGATGAAGATTTGAAGCTAAAATCCTTTTGTTATGAACAAGCAGAGAAGTGAGAACAGAGGAATTTTCATGGGACCAGATTCTTAAGTTTCTGATGAGCAAGGTATAAATGACCAGTAAAAATACATTATTGAATCGTACTTATGTCAAGAGACTAGTAAGTCCTGGAAAACCTCAAATTCAAAAAGACCTGTATATTCAGCTGTAAGTAATTTGACTTCTCACTTGCTAAACCCACCACAAATCTGTGGAGAGAATCTTTGGAAACAATGCTTCAGTAAATATGGCAAGGCTGAGTTCAATCCAAGATCCTGCTCTCACTTCTTTTGAAGACTGTAATAGTTTATTTTCTTATTGTTGTCCTAAAATACTCTGAAAAACGGTAACATAAGGAAGAAAATGTTATTCTGGCCCATAATTTACAGATTAGTTTATTGTGGTAAAGAATTTAAGGTGGCGGCAGCTTGAAGCAGGTAACACTGCATCTGTAGTTAGGACGAAGAAAGTAATTAATGTATTGCTCAGTTAATTTTTTCATTTTTATGCAGTCAGGATCCCATCCAAGGGAAGTGCCGAGATAAGCCTTGTGGAGGCCCGTAGGCAATGGCGAGTGAGGCATCAGCGGCTCCTATGGGTCCTGGACGATCCTGATCCACTCTACACAGTGTTGATCTACTAGGGACTCCTAGCACACTAGTGAAGTCTATAAATGGATCTGAGGCTAGGGCTATGATTGCTTCCTCCTTCTTTACAGAACTCCTGAGGTGACCTTGCCCCTCCACACACACATTTCCTCCTAGCTACACCAACCCGACTGATTGCTATTGGTGCTTGAGGCTAGCATGGGATGATCTGATTGGACTTTCAGTCTTATAGAGACTTTATGCTCTGAACAGTAAAGTTGGATCTGCACCTTGAGTCTGATTCCCAGGATTCTGCATGGACTCCATTGTCACTCATCACCTTCCCCTGGTTCCTGATCCCCACAGACCACAGTGACGAGTCTTTCTGTCTCATTTAACCTAATCAAGATTACCCCCACTGGCATGCCAATAGGCCTGTCTCTCGGGTAATTCTAGATTTTAGTAAGCAGACATTTGATAGCAACCATCACTCCTACACACACACAAGTGGAACTTTCAGAGAATAAAGGAGATCTATGAGAGCCAACCACACCACCTTCCATAATAACTGTACCATTTTAGTATCAACAATGTTGCACAAAAAAAGATTCCAATTTCTCTACATCCTTTGAAACATTTGTATTTATTGTTATTTGAGGGGCTTTCTGGGGAGTTCGGTGAAGGTGTTGTGATTGGTGTATTGGCATAATAGCATTCCTAACAAGCCCTAGGGTACTCTCATTGTGATTCTGACTTACATTTCTCTGATGATCAATAATAGTAAGAGGTTTTTTTTTTCTTTTGCAGATTGGCTACTTCCACTTTTCTTTGGATAAATGCCTATTAAGTCCTTCACATATTTTTAATCAAAAGTTGTATTTGTAGTTGGTTATTTTGTTGTTTTAGTAGTTTTACTCTGTTTGGAGCACGGCTTGAGGCTTTTTCTTTTTGTGTTTCAAAGTCTTGTTGTTAGTTTTAGTTCTGTTATTGAGTTATCACTTATTAACGCATGGAAGTTATATGTTTACAAAATTTTTCTCCCATAAGCAGTCTTTTGGTTCTGTTGTTCTTTCTTTCTTTGTGATGCAATCCTGTTTGTTGGCTTTTCCTTTTACTTCATGTGTTTAAATCATAACCTAGAAAGTACTGCCAGGGCCAGTATCACAAAGCTGTCTTCTTGTGTCTCCTTCCAGAAATGTCACAATTTCAGTACTCTTTAGCTTGAGTTCTCAGTCTGCTAGGAGTCCCTAGTAGATCAACACTGTGTAGAGTGTGGAGTGTAGGAAAAGGTCTGCCTCCATTCAATTGCACATGAATATCTCATTTTCCCAACAGGATTTGCTAAAAATTGATGACAGAAGTTTTGAAGATGAGTAAATTGTAACAATCTGAGAATACACTGCGATAAAATCAAAAAGTGGCAGAACTACGGGGTGCAAACTACTCTAAAAGAAGGAAGCAAAGGTCATGGGCACTGTGGGAGAAAAGCACACACCATGAGCAAGTGAGCATGGGTAGCATATTGTAAAAGTACCTGCAACTGGTAAGTCGACAGCCTAGCTCTGCCAAAACAGGGTGGGCAAATCCTTCATAATTCCTGCTTTACAATTAATGTCTGTCAGAGATACTGGGCCAAAAGGCTGAAGATAGATGCTCCAATGTATTAAGAGAAACTGGGGACTGGCCAGGCAGCCAATTGTCTGTCATTTCTTATTTTGGAAGCTCCTTGCTCTCCACTTCCTGTTTATTCAGATATATTTATCCTTCTGAGGTCTCTGATGTGGGTGAAGACTAGATAGTTATAGTCTCACAGTTAAATTTTAAGTTATTTAGGAAATAAAAGGATGTTCTAGGTCTAAGAAGATGGTTTTAAGTTGGTAATGCCAGTTAGGATGGAAACTGAGGTATAGAACTTTAAACTCATCAAGATAGATAGTTAATAAAATATTATTAACAGTTGCCAAAGACATATGAACTAGACATTGGGAATGCATGTTATACCTTATAAGTTTCATAATTGTTGCCTAATTGTTCTTATTGTTTTTTATTGTATTTATTGTTACAAGAAAAGGAGCCTTTTATTGGACTAAAAGGGGGAGCTGTTGGGGGGAAAGATACACCTTAAATTTAAAATAATAGTGGATAGGAGGGTGAGGGGGAAGAGGGGAAGAAGGTGGGACTGGGAGGGGGAGGAGGCAGGGGAATGTGATTGAGATGTAACTTGAATAAATAAATAAATACTGGGGAGGGGGAAAAGTATCTGCATCTTGCCGGAGCCTTGGTGCCCTAGCCTCAGAATACAGACCATGTAACCTGTGGTCTCCTCAGCCTTTGCTGCACTTCTTATTCCCACTGTTAAAGACTACCCAGTTCAGTGCGGGGAAATATGGTTTCCCAAGCCCTCACATGGAAATTGAGATTCTTTGGCAAGTACTGATGCTTTGGTCAACCAGAATAATAACCTTGTTCCTTTGCCATTTTAAAAAGCAACTCACATTTCAGTCCCCCACCCCAGTTCAGCAATCATATGAGGGCCATGTAATAAATAAACATTTTTTTTAAAAAGGCAACTTACACTTTGAGGTAATTTGGCATGGAAGGCCAGTTAAGCAAATGCTTCTATTGCTTCTAGGATCCAAACAGATAAACAAGAGCTGTGATTATTCACATTCTGAACTGGAGCTGAATCAGTTCAATTAATCACAAAAGATATTTCTTAGAGTAAGCTATAGAAGTAGAGAGGTGATTTAGATTATTTTTAAAAAGGGGGGGGGACAAGGAATATTAGCCTCAACTTGTTTGGTAAAGGATTTGAAATACAGATTCACTTTCTTTCTTGCTTGCCCTTAATTTCTTGATCCATTGTTTATTTTTTCAGGAATACAGCAAATGTCTTCAACATGGGAAAAAATAGGAGTAACAAGTCCACGTCCTAAAAATTATCAATGTGAGTCTCCATGTCAAGTCTCACAGTCAGGAACAGAGGTGAATCCTCAATGGGTTGTGAGGAAAACAAGGATGATTAGTGAAGCTCACAGGACGGAGAGGAGAAAGACTTTCTAGTAGCAAAACCACGCTTCAGTATAGAGGAAGGGAGCAGCAGAGGGCATCTGTGTGAGGACTGACGCCAGAGGCAGATCTGAGAAATGAGCTTGAGTTCTTATTGTTTCTCAGAAATTCAAGTGTAAGGCATGTCATGTATATTTCTTTGCCATACCAGGAGATCCTTAAACTATATGTCACTGGATATAACCAAATGATGACATTTACTAGAAAAGAAAAGACTAACACAATATTTAGAAATTTCAGCCAGGTAGATCCAATGTGCTACAATGGTGTAACCCAGACACTAGATATCTCTTCTAGCAGAATGCTCTTACAGCATGGTAAGACTGCTGATTTTAGATGTCACAATCTTGGCAATTTTTTTCTTATTCTTGGATTTTACATTCTGACCTTCTTAAAATGCACATTATTGGAGAAAAGCTAGTCTCAGCGAGTATGGAAGATATAAAGCCTCCACTGTGGCTCATAAGCTGAGACACAGGAAAAAACTGGATACAGAAAGGACAGCTGGGCTGCTCTGTGAACTGTTCACAGGAAGGACTAGGCTGCAGAGGGTGAAGGAGAAAAGGCAATCTGCAACAGAACAGCTTGCCTCCTAAGCAAAGAGAGTAAGGGGGGGGTTACAGTCGATTCCTGTGGTTCTCACATAGCTTTTTTCAAAGACCCCAGGCATCTAAATTTGAGAAAGGCAATCATAGCCCAGCAATATTTGTAAAAGGCGAAAGATTTATACGATCTGAAGAGAAACCAGAGTATAACCCAGCAATATTTGTAAACCAATGAGGTGTTTAGAAGTTTTAGTGGCAGACAGTAGGCAAACACAATAAATACAACCTACAGTGAAGTACGGGCTGTGTTAGTCTCTTTCTGTCACTGTGACTAAACACCTAGAAAATCAACCTGAAGGAGGAGACACTGACTGAGGGTCATAGTGGTCTCAGTGGTGTCTGTCGCTGGAGACTTGCTGCTCCTGCCTGTGGTTAGTCAGACACCATGGTGCGGATTATTTAGTGTGGCTAAGTACTGGGATCATGGCAGACAGAAGACAAAGAGAGCCTCTGATAGACCAAAGAAAAGCAGGACTCAAGGGACAGACATGGTAGTACACTCCTACAATCTGAGCATTGCATCGGGAAGCTGAGAGCACAAGGTCAGCTGGAGCTACACGAATCTCCCAAACGTCAGAAGCAAACAAAAATACCCTTTCAAGACATGCCTCAGTGCTGCTTCCTACAACTAATACTGTGCTCAGCTAAGACTCTGTCAAGAGCTTAACACACTGATGGATGAAGTTCCAGCCCTCATGATGCCATTACTATAGTAGACACTAATGTGTCAGTTAAAATGAATGCCAAGTCTTAGGATTCAAAACGCAATTGAAGAACATGGAAGCTATAGAGTACTTGCGGCTGGAGATGTGTTAACCCCACAGACCAGGTAAGAAGGATATGACTCTAGGGAAAAGCGACAAAGCCAGTCTCGACCTCGGCAGTGTCTAATTTGCACGCGCGACCAGCCCTTTCCAGGAACACATGCAAGGTACTGTGGTCCTTTCCCACACTCTCCTAATGTATATAAAGCAGCAAACTGAACTGTAAAGAGGGATGGCCTCTGACAAAGCCTTTACTAGTCCACACAGCCTGCCCATAGTCAAAGACTTAGAGTCCAGGTAAATGAGAGAGACTGCAGCTGCACCTTGGTGACTGTGTCTGTTCATGGTCAGGGCCAGAGTCCTCTTCTCTGGCTAAACATTCTTGAAGCTGAAGCTAGGTTGTCCCCACTATGTCAGAAGCTGGACACAGGAGAGTCTCACACACACACACACACATACACACACACACACACACACACACACACACACACACGTACACAGGTGCACACACATCTTTGTCATCATCGTTATCAAAGGGTTCTCAAAAGAAAAGACATCATTATAACATCACTCACATTGAGATATTGGGAGGAGAACCCTAAATAGAAATTCAAGCACCTGCCACATCACTTGGGACAGAAAAAGGGGTCACCCTACCTCATGATTACCAGACTCAACCCCTAAGCATTCATGAAAACTTCTTTTTAAAATCTATAACTTGGAGTCCGCTAAGCTGCCTCCGTTTCGGGGCAGCCCCACTACAGTCTCTTTTTAGAGTGCTTGCTTGGCTTGACTTGGTTTATGTTGCTCAAACTTCTGCTCAAGGTATGTCTCTTAAACCCATTCCTTCAGGAAGACATAAACAAAGAGACCCCAAAACATACACAAAAATTGTCTCACATTATCTGGCAACCAAATCTTTAATACATGAGCTTATTTGGGGGACACTTCAAATCCAAATCATCGCAGGGGTCCATCTACAAAAGTGAAAGTATTATGCAGACATACAGCAGAGAAATTTGAAATAGGCTACCAGAACTCACAGTAAAAGCTATTGATTCAGTTAATCAACTTTCACCTAACACACACACACACACACACACACACACAGGGCCTGGGAGGTAGTTCAGCCAGCAAAGCCATCTCAAGGAGAAAGCTCACTTGCCACAAATCCTCACTACCTGTGTTTGATCCCCATAATCCATATGAGAGAAGAAGAGGACCCACTTCCACAAGATGTCCTCTAACTTCTACTTCAACCCCTCACACACAAATAAGTGTAATAAAATAATGTAATCATCTTTTTAACTTGTTAAACATTCAGGGCAGACTTTCACCATAACATTCCATTCATGTTCAGAAGTCATGCAGTCCCTAAATGAAAACCCAGCTGGTCCTGACATCCTATAAGCAACACACAGTCCTCCTCATGGTAATTGCTCTATGGCTTCTTTCATTCAAGCATTGTCAAACATTATAGACATCTGAAGATTGGCCCAATCCATTCCTCTACAGCCCTGTACCCTTCCCCACCTCTGGGAAATTCAGGTACCAACAATATAGTTGACTGTAACAACTAGTATTAATAGACTTACAGCAGGGTAAGGATGTAAACAAATTATACAAAGACAAATAGGTTGGTTGTATTTACTTGATGGCAGGAAGCAAGAAGCACACCTGTTAGGGGGAGTATAATGAATGACCATTCCCTGGAAAGTTTGCAATTGAGTTCTGTAGCTTCAAATTGTAATTTATCAGAAAGATCATCTTTGACAAGTCCAGGATTCTTTAGCCCTATCCACTCCATAAAAAACATATTGTTCCAGCCCTGGCTGCTGCCAAACCCAATCTCCCTCCATGTGTACTGATGAACATCTCACATGCATCCCTGCCACAACCTCCACGGATTACTACAGGAGACTAAGCAACCCATAAGCTAGAGGGGCACCATTTTGAATTTGGGAGATGGAATTGTTCACAGGATACATATCAATTAGACCAAAGATGTCTTGGACCTAAATCATCTCTGTGCTGCATATTTGGGAGAAATTAGGGCAGGGAGGGGATCCTACTGTAGCTATTACAATTAAATAGTACAATATTTTATTATATAATAAAATATAAATAATTTAATACAATTAAAATACTGAGCGTACTTGTATTCCTCCCTTCTTTATTTATGTAATGATTGTGTGCCGAATGGTCTGGTTAAGAGAGTCTTCTAAGCCCAACCTTGTCCCCCATCTGATGTGGTGAGCTGTGGATGTCCACAGCCATGCCTTCACAAGGCCTAGCTCAGCTCAGAATGCTCAGGAGAAGCACACAGGTGAACAGAAGCTGGTAAGATAGCTAGATGCACTAGCTGTGTTTCAGTGACAATAACTGCAACACGGTTCTTGGAAGAGTCAGCAGTTTTCTGTGTCCCTCACTCCACAGTGCAGAAGGGCCTTGAGTCAGGAAGCAATGACACCAATAGTGCATCCCCCTGGGGAAGTGGTGGGAAATACCCATCAGCCTCTTTCAGTCTATCCCAAGGAGAAAGCCTCAGAGAGCACAGGAAACAGTTTCTTAGACCCATGCAGCTTCCATCCCATAGTGATGCTGTAGCTGCCACACTGCCCTGGACAGGGCTCACATAGTGGGACAAATAGAGGTGAGTACAGACACCTGACACAGAACACTGGGGAAGAGAGCTTTCTTGACAATTCAGTATAAAATATTTTAAACCCAACTTCTTATGGCTTCCACATCACAGGGAAAAGGCAGCGGCTGCAGGTCTGACTGGAGGAAATTACGCAATGGGATTCATGCAGAATTCCACACCTTCACCTAAATGAGCAATCCTGTTTTGCTTTCTAAATAACTCACGGTATATGTAAGATTTTTGAAAAGTAATCAAGTAGAGATTGGGTACATGGCTTGCTAGACCATCATGAAGTCCCGAGTTCTGACCAGCACCATGTAAAAGCTGGGTATAGCAAGACACATCTGTAGCTCCAGTGCTGGATAAGGGAGACAGTGAAGAATAGGGTCCCAAGAGGCTGCTAGCTGGCCAGCCTCATTGAATGGATGATCTCTAAATTCAATGAGAGACCTTGACTGGAAAACTAAGGTGAAGGGTGATAGAAAAAAAAAATACCCAACGTCAACTTCTGATTTATGTACATATATATACAAGCATCTGCACACACATGTGTAAACACATGCACATACACACATTCATACACAGACAGACACACACATGCAATGTTGAACAACAGTATAAATCTCAACCCTTTCCCTTGATCCTATATCTTGATAGCGTATCACTTTCTTCTTTTTTTTCAGAATTCTCTGCTGTCCAATTATACTCATATATATGTATCTATATAACCAACAAGCTTTTATGCTTTATAAAAATATTTAAAAGGCCATAAGTAATACCCTGTAATTTTCACTTAATCCATCCTGAACATTGAAATATCAGTATATGAACTATCAACTAGTTCAGAACTACAAATATATAAGAACTACATACCACAGCCACCACTCTGAATACCAGCATCATCACTATTGAACAGATAGATACCAGTCTCACACCCAGTGTCTGGATGGTAAACATTTAGGTTGTTTCTAGATTTCTAATTGTACACATAAGACTACAATTTTAAAATCTTTACAGCATACCTTTGAATATGTCCACAAATGTGGCAGGTTAAATGTCAAGCCATGGGATGACTAGATCAAGGGATGGGTGCTTTTTTGTTTTCCAAAATGCTGTCCAAAAGGCCACACCCACTCCAACTGTGATCACTAAATGAGGGGTGTCTCCTGGTCAGCCATTGCAGTCAGCCTCAAGAAAGGTAACATCAAAGTACTAGGAACAGGCAGAGTGAAATCTGCTCTCACCAGTCAGTCACAATTGATACAAACTTGAATCAAAGCTTAAATCATTCAATCTCTACAAAGACATGATCCCAGGAAATTGGGTGACTTTGTAGTAAGAACAAGGGATTGCTTCTAGACAAGGGTCCTGGGTTTGATCCACAGGGGCTCATGCTGAGTCTGTGTGATTTGACAGTAGCTGACCAGACAATCCAATAAGTTATACTAATAATATACTTGGTTAATGAGAGAACAATGCTATATATTGACCATATATTAAGCACAATAAATATATATATACATTTTTAAAAATGGATAGGAGGGTGAAGGGAAAGAGGGTAGGAGGGTGGAACCAGGAGGAGGAGGAGGGAGAGGACTGTAATTGATATGCAATTTGAAGAAATAAATAAATGCTGAATATATATACATATATATATATATATGTATATATATTCAAGCTGCTCAATGCTTCCAGTACCAAGAAGACAATATTTTTTCATTAATTTATTTGTTTATTTTACATCTCAATCACAACCCCCTGCCTCCTCTCTTCCCAGTCCTACCCTCCCACCCACTTCCCCTATACCGCCCACCCCTATACTAACTTACTCTGGCATATCAAATCACATCAGGACTGGGTGCCTCCTTTTCCTGAGGCAAGACAAGGCAGCTCTGCTAGGAAAATGGTATCCAGAGGGAGGCAACAGAGTCCAAGTCAGAGATAGACCCTGCTCCAATTGTTAGGGGAGCCACTTGATGACCAAGCAGCTCATCAGCTCAAGAAGATAATATTTAACATGAAAAGTTTTAATACTTTAAGCAGCAGAGAAACTATAGAAACCTCACAGAGAGGAATGCTTTCATCTGAATAAATGAAAAGAACAGAGGATAGTTGCTGTTGTCTTAATTTTGGTTTTGCCCTCAATAATGCAGAAACTTCCATTTAAAAAAAATTAAATAACTCATGCCTAAGTTTAAATCAAGCTTTTCTCTTCCTAATATATTTAACTAGAAACATAATTGATTTTGTCCTAGCCAGATAGGAGGCTGTCAAGATCATATTTCATTCCCAAGATCCCTACCAGAGTTGTCAGGAAAGGCAAACAGTCATTACTTTATCCACAGACCCATCAAAAGCCCATTATTTATTTCTTCAATTATTTATGAAGCAGAATACAAATACTTTCTCCAGCTGCTCCATCTAGTGGTTCACACTGGCAACCCTGGCTCTGGTCCCTGAAGCCAGTGGCCCAACGGGAGAGAAAGTGTTTTAAGAGTAACAATTAATAGCACCATTTATTTTATTTTTATTAATATTTAATTATAAAATTTACAAGCTTAGGTTGAAATACTACGCACCATGAAGATTCATCTGTATTTCCCTAGGAGAAAAGAGAGACATTGTTGTCAAGATGGCAAGACAAAAACAAATAATAAATAAATATCCTGCCTTAAGCTTCCGTGGTAACCAAAGTTCCCAGAAGAATCCACCAAGGATGTCATGTGAAAAGATGAATATGAAATAGTTGGCATGGCAACAGGGTTATAGAGGCAGATCTCTGTGTTGAGTGTTCATGTTCATTCAGAGTCCACGAATCATCATTCCAAGCAAGCATGGGGGGTGCTAATTAGTAGAATGTCATCCACATATTATGTTTTCCATAGCCACTGTCACTCAAGATAGTGCTACAAATGATGATGATTAAATAGTTGCCCTTATTCCTTGTGATATTTTCATTGCTGTTAGCCCACGAGCAACTGGGTTCACCATTGTCTCTGAGAATCACACAACTGGGGAGTTTTGTAAACTGAGGAGAGGTGGAAGAAGCAACAGGCTTGCTCTCCTCAAAAGTTCTGAACAATGCCTCACAAATGAGCTGCAAGCATTAAACACACAAGCAATCAAGTGTGCACAGTGGGAGCCTAATGATTCCCATAAATGGCAGTTTAATCAAATGCTTTATTCCTGCCTGCAATGAACTCATCTATGATTCACAAATCAACTTCACCTCAAAATATTTCTGCGTGGTAAAAGCAGACCCTAATTTTTCTGCCTGAGCAAGGTAAGCCATTTTGACTTAGGAATGTCACTGAAAGAGCCAGAATAAACAGCTGCCTGAAGTAAGTCCCACGACCAGCACAGGACATAGTAAAAATTTACAAGAAAAAAAAATCCAGGTTTAAGAAATGGGGACTGTTTTTCCTGACTTAGTTTCTGGTGCATATGAACCATGGCATAAATGACATGGTTGAATATACTCACAGCAGTTCTGACAGAAAACACTCCTGTTTCTAAAGAGGAAACCCATCCCTTGCAAAAAGCTCCTTAAAGCGTGACCTCGACATCACCAGTGGAGTCTGCAGATGCTGACAGGATAGAGGGAGATTTTTATGAGCTTTCTGAGAAGAACATCACAGATCTTCTTCTATGAACTAGAGAGAGAGAGAGAGAGAGAAAGAGAGAGAGAGAGAGAGAGAGAGAGAAAGAGGGAGACTACAGATCCATGTGTGTATTTACAAACACCATATAAAAAGCCTGGTGCATGGCTTACATCTATGATCCCAGCACTCCTACCAGAAGATGAGAAGCTGGCACAGGAGAACCAGCCTGAAGATCTGCCACAATGTGGCAGAAACACAAAACAGTGAAAGGAAAGAACTAATTACCAAAAGTTGTCCTCCTAACTCCACACTCATGCCATGACACACATGTGCACAACATGCACATACAAAAAACAAATTTTTAAAACTTTAAAAGGAAATGGAAAATTCTTGGTATGATTGACAGGTATAATAAATGACTAGATTATTGTACAATGCATGCACACACAATGAAAACACACATGCACAAGGACACTGGACTAATGTAAACTTGTAGAATTCTTTTTAGCCAAATATAATATTAATTTTGTATCAGTATACAAAGGTATAAGGCTATATTCAATAATCTGTCCTTTTTTCTTGATCTTTCCTATACTATGTCTATGTCCCATTTTTCTCAAGTCTGTTCACTCCTATATAGGAGAGAAAGGAGGATACAGAAAAGAAAAAGAGAGAAGTCCCTGGGTCTAACCTCCAAAACCCATTTAACAAGACCATTTAACGGCTTGTAGTCTTTTCCCCTAAATAACAAAATTTTCTATTATCTATCAAATAACCAAAGGGGGAGAACACCCTCCCCACCTTCTGGGGATGGGACGTTGTTCTCTTAAAATGACTTCCTGCTGATTTGGGACGTAGTAAACCTGTTTGGGGCCCAAATAAGAATGGAAAAATGGTTAAAAATGTTAATAGAATCATTTGATGTTCAGTCCTTTTGTGCTGAGCTATTTAGATGTCCTAAGAAGTTCATAGACAGAAGCTGATCTTCAGAGCTTTACTGAAGATCTGGCTGGAGTAGTCTGTGGAGCTGAACAATCTTAGCGATTTTGAGTTGTTGTGGTTGTAGACTTTTGAGGAAACTGCTATTGAAGAAGTCAGCAAGGCTAGATCATCTGGGCCACTCGTCTTCTTTGGTGTCTGATCTGTTTTCTGCTGAGGTTTCCGTTGTCCAGTTGTCCCTGGATTCCTTGAATGGATGCTTTAAATCTCCTGGAAAGATAAGAACAAAGACCTGCCCTAATCCTAACTCTGGGACAATTACCTTTTTTTTTTTGGGGGGGGGTCAGATAATATTTTTCCTGGAGCAAATTTGGTTTTTTTTTTATAATATATAAAGTATTACCTTTCAATCCAGATTAAAGAAGAAATTATTTTGATATTTTGGAGCTAAACAAACCTTTAGTGTATATATTTTGAGATCTCAAAGGACAATTTGTTTGAATTGCAGCCTGCCTTTTGTAAGTAGCTTTTAAACTTAAATCTTTCCAAATCCTATGTGCCTGTCTCTGCATTTTAAGTTTTGGGATCAAAGACATGTGGTTCCCAACTGATGGGATTAAAGATGTGCTCCTCCAATCCTGGATCAAAGTTTTTCTCTGTTTAGAGCTTGTTTTGTATCAGGCTGACCTTGAGCTCTGAGATCTGCCTGGTTCTGTCTCTAGTGTGTTGGGATTAAGGGTGTATTCTTCCCCAATGATGTGACTAAGGGTGTGCACCATCACCACCCTGTTATATATGTTAATTGAAACCAAATCAATTTATAAAATGTACAAAGTAGTCACAACATCCCCCACAAAAGCCTAAGACCACTCCATCAGTCTGGCAGGAATGCCATCACAGAGGTCCATAGTCTGGGTTGCTTAAACAACAGAATAGTTCTTGAGCCTAGATATATGAGATCAAGGTGAGAGTAGGGATGGTTTCTTCTGAGGCATCTCCCTTAGCTTGTAGGGGGCCATCTTGCCCTGAATCTTCACATGTTGTGTCTCTGTACTTGTCTGTCCTTATCTCCTCTTATTGGTAGGACACCAGAATTATTAGATTATGATTATACTAATTTTCTTAACTTAATCATCTTTTGAAAGACTTCATTCAAGTATAGTCAATTTCAGAGGTTCTAGAGGTCTATGTCTTCAACACATGAGGGGAAATGTACAATGAAATTCATGAAGCTATGTATGCAGCCTGGAGTTTGGGAAGTAGGGCTACTAATTGGAGTACCTATGGGGATAAAATCCCTCTGTAGGAAATGAATAGAGAAAGCGAAGATCATCTTTCTCAACAAGATCCAAGACTGAAGCCTTGTGCAGTCTGTCCATAGGTCCATCTTGATGCAGGAGGAGGAAGGGTATATATTTTGCTGGCAATTTGCAACTGCATACTGGAGAGGAGACAGATGGGATTGATGATGTTACGACCCATGAGATCTGAGGTCTCTTTGCTAGTACGACCAGACTCTCCAAACTCTCTCTACTTACTAGCATTTTAAGGTGAAATGTTACCCAAAGCCTCAGGTATTCAAACCCTTGTTGCACTCTCGTACAACATTTAGGACGTTGGGCCTAGCTATCAGACATTCTCATGCCTGGGAAGTCTACTCTTGGAGTCCACTGCCTCTTTGTTGTTATTAACTTCTTGAACATCCTCCCTACAGAGACAAATGTGAAGAGCCTGTGTTCAGGATAAGACACATTCTGTCCTAATTGCAAGTATAGAAGGTCTGCGTGTTTCTGTTACTCGGCTGAGCTGCCTCTCTCTTCCTCCTCCCTCATTTCTAACCCTGAGAGGCAGTGGGTCCCTTGAAGGAATTCTTATTATCAGCAGCCATTGAGATATCAGTAGATTTGGTTACCTTCCTAAGACAAGCTCTGTGAATCTTCATAGGAAGAAATTCCTTTGAATGGCATTCTCAGTAAGCCTAAATTGCAACAAATTCTAAGTAAGGTAAGACCCAAGAAAACCCTCTTAATAAATAACATTCCTGTCCCACCCTCAGACCCAGCTTGGAGAAGAAGGAATATTGAGGCCTGCCTCCTGATTCTAAAGCTTCATGTTTTGTGCCCAAGCACCTAAGGAAACAGAACAAATCAGGCGAAAGAACAGTCGCAGATTCATTGATGAAAATAATTGAAGTTCTTGATAAAGAAGTGCTCAATTTTCAGGGAACATGAAGTAATGTAAAGACCTGGGCACAGACACAGACTTGCTTAGTTCAGGGAATTCTTTTATCAAAGAACATCTTGAACCTGTAAAATGTGAGCATTGTGGAACTACAATAAAAAGATTTTTGCAGGGATCCACTCTCGATAACATCAATAATTACATCTCAAGAACTCAGTGTGGTCCAGGCAGGCCCATCAGCCCAGGACCCTCAGACAAGCCGCGTCTCATCAAGGCTTTATAACCAACAGGCTGAGTCACTTCAGAAAAATCACTTAGCAACTCTGAACCTTGGGTTCTCAAATGCAAGTCAAGACAAAAACATGCAAGTCCCTGACACCTTCAATGGAAAAGATAATTCAATAGTTTTAGGATCTTTCCCCAAATCTCCATGTCACTGAAGCAAAAGTCATTGCAGCTCTCCATGTGTGGGGCTAAATAAGGGCAAAGTAGGCAAGACTACAGGGACTTGTATTCCCCTGAGGACCAGTTCCAACTAAAAGAGCCACCTGAGTTGCCCAATATACCAGATCTGTTCTACCATAGTGACTCATATTAATATATCTGCAATATACCATGTGAAGACAGAACAGAAGCAAGAGGGGAATGTTAGAAGAGTTTCTGAAAAGAAAGAGGGAAGAAAAGCAGGAAATGAGGAGAAGCAAAGAAAAGCCCTTCATTCCCACAGCTCAGTACAATCTGCTCCCTTTTTTTACGTTTATTTATTACTTCAAGTTTCATCTCCATCACAGCCCCCTCCCTCCACCCCTCCCAGTCCCACCCTCCTACCTTTTGCCTCCTCTCCCAACTATCCTACTCCTCCAGTGTGGGGTGCCCCTACATATAAGTCCCACTCAGTTCATCAGTCATATGAGGGCTAAGAGCCTCCTCTTCCACTGGAGGCTTACATGGCAGTTCCACTAGAGTGAAGTGACCTAGTACAGGTAACAAAGCCCATGGTCCTGTTCCTTTGGGTCTGTTGGTTGTAGGATAGTTGTCCGGTACTATATGGCTAAAATCCAGTTATAAGTGAGTACATGCTATGTGTTTCTTTCTGGGTCTGGGTTAGCTCACTCAAGATGAGCTTTGCTAGTTCCATCCATATGGTTGAAAATTGCATGACTTCCTTGTTTCTGATACCTGAGTAGTATTCCATTGTGTAACTGTTTTTTTTATCCATTCTTTGGTTGAGGGACATCTGGGTTGTTTCCAGTTTATAGCTATTACAAATAAGGCTGTTATGAACATATTTGATGAGATAAATCTAATAGAAGAGAAAGTAGGGAAAATCCTTGAATTCATTGGAACAAGTGATAACTTCCTGAACAGAACATCAATAGCTCTAAGACCAACAATCAATAAATGGGACCTTATGAAACTGAAAAACTTCTGCAAAGGACACTGTCATTAGAACAAAATGGCAGGCTACAGATTGGGAAAAGATCTTCACCAACCCCACATCTGACAGAGGGCTAATATCCAAATTTTATAAAGAACTCAAGAAATTAAACACCAAGAAACCAAATAATCCAATCAAAAAATGAGGAACAAAGCTAAACTGAGGATTCACAAAAGAGGAAGCTCTAATGGCCAAGACATACATGAAGGATGGATGTTCAACATCCTTAAGCATCAGAGAAGTGCAACTTAAGACGACTCTGAGATTTCACCTCACACCTGTCAGAATAGCTAAGATCAAAAACTCAAATGACAGCACATGCTGGCAAGGTTGTGGAGAAAGAAGAACACTCCTCTGTTCCTGGTGGGAGTGAAAACTTGTACAACCAATATGGAAATCAGTCTGGCGATATCTTAGAAATCTTGGAATAGCTCTACCTCAAGACCCACTCATAACACTCCTGGGCATATATCCAAAAGATTCCTCACCAAACCGCAAGGACTCTATGCCATTTTGAAAGCCTTTCCAATTCCACATAACCCATGATTTTGTTACTTGTTCTGAACTGGTAAACTTAACTGGGGTCAACCAGTTCCAACCTGTACATGTGATGATTTTTGAGGCATCTTAATGCTGTTTGGTTTGTTGTTTAATCTGTGATTTAATTGGTTCAGATCTTTAGGTCAGAGACATAGCCATTCAAAAATTCTTACTATCACTTATGAAAAACCAATTACTACTAAATGTACTTTCAGGAGTTGTTTTATGAAGACTTAATGTTTGTGTGTATGCATGTATGAATTATGTTTGTGCTCATGTGAATGCATGTGTGTGGGTGTATGTATACCTATTATATGTGTGTTTGTAAAGGTCAGGGAGCAATCTCAGGTGTGATTCCTCAGATACATTCTATTTTTTTTTTGTCTGACTGTGCTGCTTGTTTTTGTCAAATTAATGCAAACATAGACATATCTGGGGAGAGGAAATATTAATTGAAAAAATTTTTATAAGATTGGCCCATAGAAAAGTTTGTGGAGTATTATCTTGATTAATGATTGATGTGAGAGGAACCAGTTCATTATTGGGAGTTCCATCCCTGGGCCAGTGGTCCTGGGTTCTATAAGAACTCTAACCAAGCAAGTGAAAGACCTGTATGACAAGAACTTCAATTCCTTGAAGAAAGAAATTGAAAAGGCTATCAGAAGATGGAAAGATCTCCTATGCTCATGGATAGGTATGATCAACATAATAAAAATGTCCATCCTACCAAAAGCAATATACAGATTCAATGCAATTCCAATCAAAATACCAACACCATAATTCACAGACCTGGAAAAATCAATTCTCAACTTCATACGGAATAGTAAAAAACCCAGAAAAACTAAATTTATCTTCTACAATAAAAAAAATCAGGAAATATCACCATCCCAGATTTCAAACTATACTTCAGAACAATATTAATAAAAACAGCATAGTACTGGTATAGAAACAGACAAGTTGATCAATAGAATTGAATTGAAGACACAGAAATGAACCCACACACCTATGATCACTTAATTTTTAACAAAGAAGCCAAAACCATACAATGGAAAAAGGACAGCATCTTCAACAAATGGTTCTGGTCTAACTGGATGTCGACAGGTAAAAAAATGAAATTAGACCCATACATATCACCCTGCACAAAACTTAAGTCCAAGTGGATCAAAGACCTTAACATAAAGCCCGACATACTAAATCTAATAGAAGAGAAAGTAGGGAAAAGCCTCGAACTCATTGGCACAGGTGACAACTTCCTGAACAGAACACCAACAGCTCAGGATCTAAGACCAACAATCAATAAATGGGACCTGAAGAAACTGAAAAGCTTCTGTAAGGCAAAAGACACTGTCATTCGAACAAAACAGCAACCTACAGATTGGGAAAAGATCTTCACCAACCCCACATCTGACAGAGGGCTAATATCCAAAATTTACAAAGAATTCAATAAATTAAACACCAAGAAACCAAATAATCCAATCAAAAAATGGGGAAATATAGCTAAACCAAGAATTCACAAAGGAGAAATCCCTAATGGCTGAGAGACACTTGAAGAAATACTCAGCATCTTTAATCATCAGAGATATGCAACTCAAGACAACTCTGAGATTTCATTTCACACCTATCAAAATGGCTAAGATCAAAAATTCAAATGACAGCGCATGCTAGTGAGGTAGTAGAGAAAGGGGAACACTCCTCCATTGCTGGTGGGAGTGCAAACTTGTACAACCACTATGGAAATCAGTCTGGTGATATCTTAGAAAACTTGGAATAGCTCTACCTCAAGACCCAGCCATACCACTTTTGGGTATACATCCAAATGATTCCTCACCAAACCACAAGGGCTTTTCCTCATCTATGTTCATACCAGTCTTGTTTGTAATAGCTAGAAACTGGAAACAATCCAGGTGTCCCTCAACCGAGGAATGGATAAAAAAAAAAAAAACTGTGGTACATCTACACGATGGAATACTACTCAGCCATCAGAAACAACAAAATCATGCAATTTGCAGCCAAATGGATGGAACTAGAGAAGCTCATCCTGAGTGAGCTAACCCAGACTCAGAAAGATGCACATGGCATCTATTCACTTATAATCAAATTTTAGCCATATAGTACAGGATAACTATAGTATAACCAATGCACCAAAAGGAACAGGAACATAAACTTTATTACCTGTTAATGAGACACTCTGCCCTAGTAGTGCTGCCTTGTAGGTCACCACTGTATGAGGAAGCTCTTGGCCCTCATATAACTGCTGAACTGGGGCAGGGGACTGATATGTAGGAACACTCCACTTGGGAGGAATAGGACAGAAAGGAGAGGGGTTAGAGGGTGGGAGGGTGGGACTGGGAGGGGTGGAAAGAGGGCACTGTGATGGAGATGTAACTTGAAGTAATAAATAAACATTTAAAAAAAGAAGAAGAAAAGAAAGCAGGCTAAGCAAACCATGGGAAGTAAGCCAGTAAGCAGCACCCTTCCGTGGCCTCTACATCAGTTCCTATGTCCAAGCACCTACCTTGGTCCCTGACTTTCCTGGATGACGGACTACAAGCAGGAAGTTGACATAAACACTTTCCTCTTCACATTGACTTCAGCTATGGTGTTTTATCACAGTAATAGAAACATATCTAACTAAGACTCTGTTATGGAGTCCTCCACTGACCTGTAACTTTGCCTAAGTCTACCTCTCATTTCACTGTGGAGTTGGGTTTTTACATAGGTTCTGAAAATTATACTTGGGTCTTTACATTTGCAAAATGAGTGCTTTTGTAACTGAGCCATCTCCTCAGCCCCATGAATTAAATGATCTATGCATCTCAGACCCCTACTCTCTGTGCATGTTCTAATGCAGGACTAGAGGTGTAAATGGCAATCAATGACTAAAGGTCAAACAGGATCTTCTGGCAGTCTGGTGTCTGGTGATCCTGCAGGAGCTCGGATACCAGCTCTGGCTTGACAGGGATAGGGATTGCCAGTCAGTACAAGATACAGACAATTGACCCTTGTGACCTTTTGGATATAAAGGAAATATTCTTGAAATAATGTAAGGAGCGGTGAGCTTATGAAACATTGACTTAAAGTGTCCCCCAAGCAGACCAGTTGGAACTCCTTTACAAGATTTATTTTTGGGTTTTTTAAAGTCTGCATATGCAAAAGACAGCTAAACAGACATGAAAATTCAGAGCGTATATTTAATCCATCTGACTTTTAACATGAAGCTGCTTCAGATAATTTATGGAGAATCATTTCATTTAGAAAGGTTGTACAAATTAGTTGTTTCAAAGGCAATTCTTTTAAGTCCAAGTGATTTCAAGCTGATGGATATGATCCCTTGCACGTTTTTATGATTGATTCTCCTTAGATCCTCCCCCTGAAATTGGGTTTGAAAGACCATTAACTCTCCCAGATCACAGACATCCTCTGCTTTGAAGTGATCATCAGTCAGAAACCAGCTTTCACAGTGTGGAAGTCCGGCCAGCATGTTGATTAGAAGGCAAGACCAGCCCTGGGGGAAAGTTCCACCTTTCCATGGCCTTCCAGCAAGTGAAGGACACTGGCTACACAAGTACACCAAAGCAAGCTCTGAACATTGTTGAAAGTAAAAGTGGCTTGCATCAGTGTCGATCAAGTAGGGTTCAACCATCAATATGGTTTACTCTTTCATATGGCTGTCTCAGGCTCTTCAAGAATGGACATGCTAAGGCTATGGAATATGTTCATGAATGTGGTTGTCCTAGATTTGTTAAAAAGGAAAAAAGTTTTCAACAAAAGCATATTGGGCTTCTGAAGTTTCAGAGTCTAATATTAATCAGACATTAAATATCAACATGGGTTTCCCAGGGAACTTTGCAGGTGACTCACAACAGTTGACATTTAATTTGTTCACAAGCTTGACTCAAGATGTCTTAAAGCTCATTACAATGTCAGTGCCTAGTAGTAGAGAAGATGCCAGAAGATGCTGAGGAGGGACCCAATCCTTAGAAAGCCCCTTAGGGAACATCTGTAGCCATCCACTTGCTTACACAGTATCTTAGTCTATTTTGTGAGGCTATGACAAAATGTCTAAAACTAGGTGATTTATAAAAAAGAAAAGATTATTCCTCAAAGTACTAGGGACTGAAAAGATCAAAAGGTCCTATCTATAGGGGACCTCTTGCTGTCTCATAACACCAGAAAAGTCTCATGGCAAGAAAAGGACCCAGCTAGGCCCCTTTCCTCATCAACCTCATCCTCATGAGATCATCTGACCATCACTACTTTCCAGAGCCTCATCAACATCCTATCAGTGTGGAGATGAAGGGTCAAACACATGCATTTCAACGCAAGCATGCAAGCCTAACACGTGAAGTACAAAGTTCTCATTGTCACTAATATAACTTTGGAGTAAACTTGTAAGTCTCAAGTAAGGAGGAAATGTACCCAAAGGTTGTGTCACACAATATAGCTGGGAAGGGACCGAGGCTCCACTTCTATTCAGAGTCATGCACCATTGCTCAAGTTCTCATGCGTAGGCAAACGGAAGCTAAGTATAGTTTAGCAGGATGAATTGTGGACTGGGATTCCAGGACAAGGTTCTAAGCTGCCACATGCCAAGTCAGCACTCAAGCAAAGAATGTGAATTTGGAGAGGCAAGAAGTCAGAAGTGGCCAGTGAAGGAACAAAGAAAATAACCACTTAGGCACAGGGTAGACACTCAACATATACAGAGTGTATGTATATACTTTTATTTTCATCGAGCAAATTGGGGTCTGACCTTATGTACAAAATTTGATAAATGTCAACTAACGAAAATTTTGTCTTCAAAAAATTATGTCTGATCAGGTCTTTTATATCCAGCTATGGAAAATGGGGGAGCACTAATTAGCTAAGCAAGAGGGAGATAAATACAGAAGAAGGGGAATGAGGATAAAATAACAGTAAGGATGTATCAAAAAGTCATAAGGAACCATACTACTAACATTTACCTAAAAATCTATATATACCATGCATAATTCTGTGTATAAATATTCATGTATACTTTATTTTTTCTTTTTTTTCCTTTACTTTTTATTTCTTCAAGTTACATCTCAATTGCAGTCCCCTCCCTATTCCCCCTCCAGTCCCACCCTCCCACCCTCAACCCCCCATCCTCTTCCCTTTTTTTTTCTTTTAAGTTTAAGGTATATCTTATTTCCCCCTACAGTTTCCGCTTTCAGACCAACAAATGGCTCTTTCTCTTATAATAATAAATACAATATAAAACAACAGAGGTAATTAGGCCACAGTTATGAGGGTTATAAGGCTTAGCATACATTCCCAATGTCCAGTCCATATGTATTTGGTACCTGACTTTAACATTCTACTATCTAACCATCTCCATGAGTTTAAAGTTCTATATCTGACTCAACATTCATACTAACTTGCAACACAATTTTAAAAGTATCTTCTTAGATCTTTAACACTCTCTTGACTCCTAAAAAACTCAAAATTTAATTATGAGACTCTAGCTATCTGTTCTTCAACCACCTCAAAGACCTGAGAGAGATAAATGTATCTGATTTTATAGGAAGTACAGGGCCTGCAGCTTCCAAAACTAAGAAATGACATACCAGTGGCTGCCTGGACAGTTCCCATTTTCTCTCCTTACATTACAGCATCGATATTCAGTCATTTGGCCCCGTTTCTCTGACAGACATTGATTGTAGAGCAGGGGTTATGAAGGACATACCTACCCTTGGCAGAGCTAGGCTATTGACTTACCTGCTTCCAGGTTTTGTCCTTTCTGGACAGCATTCTGTCTACAGTTGGAGCAAGGGACTTTTCCTACCAAGAGATAGGCTTGCGACTAATTCAATCATCTTCCACTGGAGATTTTTCGATGCTCATCTTCTACTTGGAGGAGAATAGGGGGTGCTGTCAGGAGTTGATATGTCTTGATATAAAAAAATCTAAAGTTATGAAAACATCTTTGAATGCCATATTCTGCAGATCTCTTGAGGTTTTTGAAGAGGCCCTATCTATCTCTTATATTAGGGTAAGCAGATGTTGCTTGTCTTATAGCAGGTTTATTTCTGATTAGCTTAGAAAGTAGCTATAATAGGCTGTCATAGTATCTAACAGAATGACCGGCTTGCATAACCATTAGTTTGCATTTCTTAATTATCCTAAACAACTTATGACAATTAGTAGTAAAAGGCTGAAACATCACATTTCATTTTTTTTCTTTACCTCCTAACCCTTCCATCCCATTTCTCTGGGGTGGGGTGTCCTTATATAACAGTCCCTCATCTCACTTGAGAGTTCATATGAGGGCCAAGACCCAACTCATTCATTGGGGGTCTACGAAACAGTACCATCAGTGAAAAGTGTCTCGTTGCCCAGGAGAGAGAACTACTAAACAAACAAACCAATAAGCAGACAATAGATAAAAAAGACTAAAAATAGAAAAAATATATAAAAAATAAATTAAAAATAAAAAGTCTATGTTCAAGTTCCCTTTGGTGTGCTAGTTGTAGTATCGATACCTTCTACTATATAGCTAAAATCCTACTATAAGTGAATAGATGCCATATGCATCCTTCTGAGTCTGGGTTAGCTCACTCAGGATGAGCTTGTCTAGTTCCATCCATTTGGCTACAAATTGCATAATTTCATTGTTCCTGATAGCTGAATAATATTCCATTGTGTAGATGTACCACAGTTGTTTAACCCATTCTTCGGTTGAGGGACATCTGGGTTGTTTCCAGTTTCTAGCTATTACAAATAAGGCTGCTATAAACATAGATGAGGAAACTTCCTTATGATTCTGTGAAGAGGCATTTGGGTGTATACCCAGAAGTGGTATGGCTGGGTCCTGAGGCAAAGTTATTCCATGTTTTCTAAGATATCGCCAGACTGACCTCCATAGGGGTTGCACAAGCCTGCATTCCCACCAGCAATGGAGTAGGGTACCCCTTTCTCCACATCCTCGCCAGCATGTGCTGTCATTTGACTTTTTGATCTTAGCCATTCTGACAGGTGTGAGATGGAATCTCAGAGTCATCTTGAGTTGCATTTCTCTGGTGATTAAGGATGTTGAGCATTTCTTCAAGTGTCTCTCAGCCATTAGGGATTCCTCCTTTTGTGAGTTCTCTATTTAGCTCTGTCCCCCATTTTTTGATTGGATTATTTGGTTTCTTGGCATTTAATTTCTTGAGTTCTTTGTAGATTTTGGATATTAGCCCTGTCAGATGTGGGGTTGGTGAAGATTTTCTCCCAGTATGTAGGCTGCCGTTTTGTTCGAATGACAGTGTCTTTTGCCTTACAGAAGCTTTTCAGTTTCATGAGGTCCCATATATTGATTGTTGATCTCTGGTCCTGAGCTGTTGGTGGTCTGTTCAGGAAGTTGTCGCCTGTGCCAATGAGTTTGAGGGTTTCTCCCACTTTTTCTTCTAGTAGATTTAGTGTGACCGGCCTTATGTTAAGGTCTTTGATCCACTTGGAATTAAGTTTTGTACAAGGTGATAAGTATGGGTCTAATTTCATTCTTTTACAAGTGGATATCCAGTTGGACCAGCACCATTTGTTGAAGATGCTGTCCTTCTTCCATTGTGCCGTTTTGGCTTCTTTGTCAAAAATTAGGTGGCCATGAGTGTGTGGGTCGTTTTCTGGATCTTCAATTCGATTCCATTGATCTACTGGTCTGTTTCTATACCAATACTATGCTGTTTTTACAACTATTGCTCTGTAGTACAGCATGAAATCTGGGATGGTGATACCTCCAGATGTTTTTTTATTGTACAGGATTGATTTAGCTAGTCTGGGCTTTTTTTTGTTCCATATGAAATCGAGAATAGCTCTTTCCAAGTCTATAAAAAATTGTATTGGTATTTTGATAGGAATTGCATTGAATCTACATATTGCTTTTGGTAGGATGGCCATTTTTATTATGTTGATCCTACCTATCCATGAGCATGGGAGATCTTTCCATCTTCTAAAGGCCTCTTCCATTTCTTTCTTCAAAGGCTTGAAGTTCTTGTTGTACAGGTCCTTTACTTGCTTGGTTAGAGTTACCCCCAGGTATTTTATGTTGTTTGTGGCTATTGTGAAGGGGGTTGTTTCCCTTATTTCTTTCTCAGCCCATTTGTTTGTTGTATAAAGAAGGGCTTCTGATTTTTTTTAATTAATTTTGTATCCAGCCACTTTGCTGAAGGTGTTTATCAGCTGTAAGAGTTCTCTGGTGGAATTTTTGGGGTTGTTTATGTATACTATCATATCATCTGCAAACAGGGATAATTTGACTTCTTCGTTTCCGATGTTTATCCCCTTGATGTCCTTTTAGTTGTCTTATTGCTCTAGCAAGAACTTCAAGTACTATATTGAAGAGATATGGTGAAAGTGGACATCCTTGTCTTGTCCCTGAGTTTAGAGGAAATGCTTCAAGTTTCTCTCCATTTAATTTGATGTTGGCCACTGACCTGGTGTATATTGCCTTTATTATTTCTAGGTATGGTCCTTGTATGCCCGTTCTCTCCAGAACTTTTAGCATGAAGGGGTGTTGGATTTTGTCAAATGCTTTTTCTGCATCTAGCGAGATTATCATGTAGTTTTTTCCTTTCATCTTGTTTATATAGTGAATGACATTGATAGATTTTCGTATGTTGAACCATCGCTGCATCCCTGGGATGAAGCCTACTTGATCATGGTGTATGATACTTTTGATGTGTTCTTGAATTCAGTTTGCTAGTATTTTATTAAGTATTTTTGCATCTATGTTCATGAGGGAGATTGGTCTGAAGTTCTCTTTCTTTGTTGGGTCTTTGTGTGGTTTATGAATCAGGGTGATTGTGGCCTCATAGAATGAGTTTGGCAATGTTCTTTCAGATTCTATTTGGTGAAAGGGTTTGAAAAGTATTGGTGTTATCTCCTTTTTGAAGGTCCGGTAGAATTCTGTGCTAAAGCCATCTGGCCCTGGGCTTTTTTTGGTTGGGAGATTTTTAATGACTGTTTTTATTTTCTTAGGGGTTATAGGGCTGTTTAATCTGTTTATCTGATCTTGATTTAGCTTCAGTAGGTGGAATCTATCATAAAAATTGTCCATTTCACTTAAGTTTTCAAATTAGGTGGAGTATAGATTTTTAAAGTAGGATCCAAACATTCTCTGGATTTCCTCAATGTCTGTTGTTATTTCTCCATTTTCATTTCTGATTTTGTTGATTTGTGTTTTCTCCCTCTGTCTTTTAGTTAATTTGGCTAAGGGTCTGTCTATTTTGTTGATTTTCTCGAAGAACCAACTCTTGGTTTCATTGATTCTTTGTATAGTTCTTTTTGTTTCTAAGTTGTTGATTTCAGCCCTAAGTTTGATGATCTCCTGCCTTCTGCTCCTCTTGGGAGTGTTTGCTTCTTTTTTTTTCCAATTCACCCAGTTTAGCTGTTAATTCGCTAATATGAGCTGTCACAATTTTCTTTTTGAAGGCACTTAGTGCTATAAAATTTCCTCGTAGCACAGCTTTCATTGTGTCCCATAGGTTTGGGTATGTTGTGTCTTCATTTTCGTTGGATTTTAAGAAGTCTTTGATTTCCTTCTTTATTTCTTCCCTGACCCAGTGGTCCTCTAGTAAAGAATTGTTCAATTTCCATGTGAGTGTAGACTTTCTGTTGATTCTTTTGCTATTGAAGTCCAGCTTTATCCCATGGTGGTCTGATAAGATACAATGGGTTATTTCAATTTTCTTGTATCTGTTGAGGCTGTCTTTGTGTCCACCTATATGGTCGATTTTGGAGAGGGTTCTGTGAGGTGCTGAGAAGAAGGTGTATTCTTTTGTGTTTGGGTGAAACGTTCTGTAGATATCTGTTAGGTCCATTTGGTTCATGATCTCTGTTAGACTCATTATTTCTCTGTTTGGCTTCTGTCTTGATGATCTGTCCATAGTTGTGAGTGGGGTATTGAATTCTCCCACTATTAAAGTGTTTGGATCGATGTGAGATTTAAGTTTTAGAAGCGTTTCTTTTATAAATGTAGGTGCCTTTGTATTTGGGGCATAGATGTTCAATATTGAGATGTCCTCTTGGTGGATAGTACCTTTAATGAGTATGTAATGCCCTTCTCTGTCTTTTTTTATTAACTTCAATTGGAAGTCTATTTTGTTTGATTTAGGGTGGCTACTCCAGCTTGTTTCCTGGGTCCATTTGCTTGGGAAACCTTTTCCCAGCCCTTTACTCTGAGATAGTGTTTATCTTCAATAGTGAGGTGTGTTTCTTGTATATAGCAAAAAGATGGGTCTGGTTTACGGATCCAGTCTGTAAGTCTGTGTCTTTTTGTTGGCGAGTTGAGTCCATTGATGTTGATGGATATTAGTGACCAGGGGTTATTATTTCCCATTATTTTGGTATAGCTGGCTGTCTTGTGTTTCTTTTTGTTTAGTTGCTGTGGAGGTTTCTATTTCCTCTGTTTTCTTGGGTGTAGTTATCTTCTCTGTGTTGGAATTTTCCTTCTAGGATCTTCTGTAGGGCTGGGTTTGTGAGGAGATATTGTTTAAATTTGATTTTGTCATGGAATATCTTATTTTCTCCTTCTATGTTGATAGAGAGTTTTTCTGGGTGTAGTAGTGTGGCTGGGCACCTCTGTTCTCTCAGGGCTTGTAGGACATCCATCCAGGCCCTTCTAGCTTTTAAAGTTTCTGAGGAGAAGTCAGGTGTGATTCTGATGGGTCTGCCATTGTATGTGACTTGACCTTTTTCTCTTACAGCTTTTAATATCCTTTCTTTGTTCTCTACATTTGGAGTTTCTATTATTATGTAGCGAAGGGAGTTTCTTTTCTGATCTAATCTCTTTGGTGTTCTGTAAGCCTCTTGGATTTTTACTGGCATCTCTTTCTTTAGGTTTGGGAAGTTTTCTTCTATGATTTTGTTGAAGATATTTCCTGGACCATGGAGTCGGGAGTCTTCTCTTTCCTCTATGCCTATAATTCTTAGGTTCCATCTTTTCATTGAGTCCTTGATTTCTTGGATGTTGTGGGTGAGAGATTTTTTAGCTTTCTCATTTTCTTTGGATGTTGTACTGATTTCTTCCATCAAATCTTCCATGCCTGAGATCCTGTCTTCCATCTCTTGCATCCTATTTTTCATACTCACATCCGTAGTTCCTGTTCTCTTCTCTTGATTCTCCATTTCCTCTTTTAACTCTGCTGTGTTTTCTTTATTGTTTCCATTTCTATTTTCATGTCTTGAATGGTATTGTTCGTTTTGTACATTTCCTTCTCCAGTTTACTTGTTTTTGCCTGGAGATCTTTCATTGTTTTTTCCTTTTCCTGTTCAAGCTGAGTCACCTTGGCTTGGAGCTCTTTAATGGTGTTATTCATTGTTTTGACTTGTTGAATTGTGGCTTCTTTGAATTCCTTCATAGTTTTAAGTTCTTCTTGAAGGGACTCTATCACTTTCCATAATGTAGAATTGTCATCATTTTCATGAGTTTCAGTTGTGCTGAGGTGGTTCGGGCTGGACGGAATAGCGTAGCTTTCTTTTGTTGGAGACATTTCACTCTGGTTTTTTTGTTTTGTTTTGTTTTGTTTTGTTTTGTTTTTTGGTCTGGGGCCTCTGGCCATGTGGAATTTTTTTGCTATATTCTGCACTTGGGTCCACAGGGGGCGCTTTGGTATAGAATTCAAGTTGCCTTACTCTACCCCTATAAGGTGAGTCATTCAGCCCCGCCTCCCAGGTGGAGACCTAACTAATCCAGGTGGTGGAGCTGTGTACAAGTAACCTCTGGTTCCCTGCCGGAAGGGCACATACTAGTACAAAAGTCCGATATATGACAGTTTCACATATCTCGCAACTCCAATAGCCTTGCCGCTCTCACGGCTTGTAAACTGGTCAGTTTCATCACAGACTGCAATCTGCAGAATCTGCAGTCTGAAGGCACTTTGCAGCGGAGCTGCACTCACTTCCAAGGGTCGCAACCTTTCACCAGATAGTCGGATGGTCTGTGTGAGACTTGGGAGTGCCCAGCAGGGTGGGGATTATCTCTGCGTGGGTTCTGAATCTGCCCACTGGGTATCAGGTTGGAACTTACCAGGAGTCTCTCTCCTGTTGGGGGATGGGTGATCCCGATACCACGTCCAGTGGCTTCCTTGCGTGTTCGAGAGTGGGAAGGAGAGTCCTGCCCAGGGATCTTCCATGGTCCCTGGGTAGCTGGGTGAGATTTAGAAGGGGTTGTTCCCTTTGCACAGCGTCCTGCAACACTTGCCGCCTTGTGACTGTTAACCCTGAAATCAAAATATGTCCGTGCAGCCTGCCGCCATCTTGGATCCCCCTTCATGTATACTTTAAATGAAATTTTCTCATGTGGGCTGACCATGATCTTTCACAGGGCCAAAGGCAACATAATATAAACTCCAATTCCTGGCATGAGAAACTCTCTTTTGAGGTATTGTTCAGGTTGTCCAAGAGATTCCCCAGACACACAGACTAGGGTTATTGCATTTGGTTACCCCTAGAGGTGATAGGTAAGTCCCTATTGTTGGAATCACCATGCATTTCAGACACAGGGCCTGGGAGGACTCTAAGCTGGAACTGACCTGAAAGTTCCTGAGGACTGGTTTTAATGGTACCAGAAGGCTCCATGAAAGCTTCCAAAACAGGGAAACAGTCCTACCCAGCTATGATGCAATATGAACCACAAGGGTGCAGTAGTGTCATGCATACCTTGGTTGTAACCAACAGCTCTCCAATTGGACTTAAGACCTGCACAGCAAGAAGGAAACCATGCCTGGTACTGGGAAAACTTGCCAACGACTCAGTGCTAGTGGCATTATGGTTACTGGATGGGAATCTACAAACTCTAACTTACTCTAAACCACTGTGGTTTCTAACTACATTTTAAGTATATATTCTTATACAAACAGGTACATATAGTCCTTATCCCTGTGCAAAAAAAAAAAAAAAAAAAAAAATTCTTTACAACAAGTACAAACCTCTACAGAAAACAACAAATCAAAATGCAGAGTTGTAGAACTAAGTCTGCTAAGCAATTCCTCTCATCTATGGCTCAGGGGATATTCCAGGAGAGATGTGGAAATATTGTTAAGAGCCAGAAAGTAAGGGAGCTTGCTGTGAGATCTTGTCTCCTAGTAAAATCTCACCAACATGACTACCTAAACACAAGCTGAACACAAAGAATAGACATGCCAAAGTAGACAGTGGAATGATCACAAGGCTTTAACACTACACAAAGAACTACAGGCAACTAAGGAATACTGAGAGTAAGAGAAATAGTCTCCGGGGAGGAGCACAACAATTAGTTTTCCAGTACCAAATGGTCAGCCTTGAAAACATACATACAAGTGACACTATGCAAACTAAACAGAAGATATGAAAATCAATATGTGCATGTAACAACAATCAATAAAAACAGGAATTTAAAAGATGGAGAGGAGGGGGTATATGGGAATGTTTGGAAGGAGGATGAGGAAGGGGAAAATCATGTAATTATGATTTAAAAAATAAAAGAAAGGGGAAAGGATTATCAGTGACATTCAGAGGTGAGAAAGTTGCAGTGAGATTAGTAATTTTTCCAAAATTATACAAGTGCTCTGTAGAAGACACAGGATACCAATCTAGGGAAGCAGGCTCTGGGCCCATATTCTCTACCAAATGTGCAACATTAACTATCCAGAAATGTGTACTAACCATTCACATCCTACTGCTCACTCACAGCTACTATTTCTACAATGGCTTTACTTGTAAATTAAATGAGTTATAAATTTGAAAAATTTATATATTATAAATTTATAATTATACATTATATAGAAATTTATTATATAAATTATAATTTATCTAAAATATAATTTTAGATTATATAGAAATTTATAGTTATAGATTTGGGAAAACATGAGAATTCTGTTTAGTTGTAATTGGGAGAAACGATAACGTATGTCCTAGGTTTTATATGGATATGTTTGGGACTCTTTTCCAAGGGTCTAGTGATCTAAACATGGTTCTGTAGATTCTGTTGGGAAAGTTATTGAGTACCTGGTGCTGTGGTTATAGGTGAAGCAGCTCCTGACTGTGGGCCAGTGAGGTTCAGTTGCCTCCATCAGGGGTATATCCTGCAACATGCTAAAGTAGACTTTTCGTATGTAAACTCTATAGTGACACAGATGTGAAATTGGAAGTTGACTTACTTTTCAACAAACAGAAAAAGGTTTTCATTAGAATCAACTTGAAACTGGAATCTACCTGGTGATAGAGTAGAAAGCTTACCTAAAAGCTGAATTCCAGAATGCCCAATTCCTGAGGGGAAGCCCTGCCTATCATTCAAGACTCCCCTGGCTTCCTTCATTCCCTAACACATCCCAGGCTGTAACATGACACTCCACCGCCTTCTGCCTTCCCTGTCCAGCAACAAAACCATAGCCAGGACCCTGGATTGAAATGTTAATTTAGAAAGAAAATGCTGTCTAATTAGCCTTTAGTGGAAAATCAGGTGATTCCTATTGGGACATATTCTCCTGTTAAGTCAAAAAAATATCTATCCAGCATTCAACTCATTTATACAGATGAATGTTCCAGAAAGCCAGAGGAAAGTGTGAGCTGAAGATATAGATGATAGATGATTGATAGATAGATAGATAGATGATAGATGACTGACTGATAGATATATGATATATATATATAAAGAGATAGATAGATAGATAGATAGATAGATAGATAGACAGATAGACAGGCAGATAGATAGATAGGCAGACAGGTAGATATAGATGATATAGAGATAGAAGATAGATACATGACAGAGACATAAGTAATAAGGATTGGATAGACAGATGACAAATGATACATGAATAGATAGATGATAGATAGATAGATAGATAGATAGATAGATAGATGATAGAATATAGATAAATGGTAGGTGATAGATATAGATATCCCTCAAGTACAGCATATTGTTCTTCCAAGTCCCAAATTCTGTGCTGCAGGGAGCCTTATCCTCGGTGTAGCCTTCAGGGACAGTCCCCATCACATGCCCATTAAACAGGCCGTGCATGCACACTTCCCTCATTTGTCCCTAAATGGTCTGCTAAGGGCTATTATTGCAGCTTCTCCCTCTGTAGTGTCAGAGTTTCCGGAAGATCTATAGCTAATAAAAATCTGTGAAGACAGAATTCCTGTTAGTGGGTTCAACCTTAGAATTTTCTCTTGTTGACAGGGGCATTAGTTCAGTGCCCTCAAGACTCTGTCTGGGGAAACATTTAGCTCTTTTGTTTCCAATACAGCAATTCTAACAACAGACACCATGGCTTGCAGCAAATAATTCCTAAGCCTAAATATGAAATTAGTATCGATTTGATACTAGAGAACTTGTGTGTTCTGTCTATGAGAGAAGAATACTTGCTCACTGACATAGACAGTAATCTGTCACACTCTGATGAGAGGGCAAACTTAGCAAGTACAAAGAAAGGCTTCATTTTCTATTTTCAAAAACCAGTACAAGGGCTCTATATTTCTTCTAGAACTGTCTTCTATATATTTTTTAAAAGTTGTATCTTTGAAATCTGCCTATAGCAGTATTGTCTAGAATGCAAATAGAGGCAAAGAAAATAGACTAAGGGATGTAACCAGTGACCTCATGCTCCTGAGGCCACTGCCAGTCTTTCTCTACTTTGGTGGATTCTAGTCACAGAACTGAAAGACAGAAAAAAGAAAACCTCCCTTCCCTTAAGTTACTTCTTGTCAGGTACTTGGTTATGACTATGATTAATGTAACTAATACAGAAACGGAGGATCTCCTGCAGGCTGAGAGGCATGCAGAGCTGGAGACGCTAATGCTGAGGTGCTGCTCAGTGTTTCTGTGGCTCATTTTCCATTGCTCACCTTGAGTGACTTCCCACTATCTCCACACACCACCTCCCTCTCCACAAGCTTCCAGTGAAGTCCAGGAGGAAGGGGTGGAACTAGAAAGATTTTCTCCTTTATTCAAATATTGAAGTTGTCACCCAGACTATTTCTGTATCCCAACATATGTAGGGTCTTATCCTGTTCTAGGCATTTTATCTGCTCAAATGTTCAGTAAGTCTTGGTCAGGCTGTGGCTTGGAACTAGGGACACAAATAATCACAACACAGACCCCCCCTTTCAAAAAAAACACAGTCTGATGAATGAAGCAACTGAATAAACTCCCATTTGCTATACAGTTCAACAGCTAATAACATGGCAAGAAAAACAGAAGCTCTGGGAGCAGAAGAAAACCACCAACCCATGCCAGGTCCAGCCATGGAGCCATGTCTACTCCAGACTCCGGAGGACAAGTTGAGAGTATAGTGCCTCGAAGAAAGACACCAGCTTGTGATTCTACTTTCATTCAATACACTCTTCCCGAGCCCTTACAGCACCAGCAGCAGGCCTGCTAAGTCTTTAGGTCTTATGCTGTCTCCCTTAGCCAAGATAACTTTCTCTTATATTTTTGCTTGTGAGCCTAGCCTTTAATGGCTGAGCCATCTCTCCAGCCCAACTTTCTCTACCTAAAGGAATCATAATCATTTTTAAGCCCACTCAGATGCTTTTACTTTTACCTTGACAGACAAGTATTTACAGGGAAAACATAGAACATCAAAATTTCTCAAAAGTATGTTTATTTAATACAATCTATGTATATGCATTTTAGGGGACTTATGCTGATGTTCTTGCAGAAATGACTTACCTTTAATTGCAGCTTCTTCCCAAATGTCGCTCCTGTAAACAACCACAGTGCAATGATTTGGTTTCCTGTGCTGACAACAAAGCTAGGAGCTCCACGTGAAAATACGCGAAGCACTGGGGTCCCCTGCTGTGAGGACCTCAGATGGGGACACGTGTGTTTGTTTTTCAGGACTAATGAAAATCCAATGGCTAAGTTGGCATTAGCCTCTGAAATCATTTATCTTTGAGACTCTTCACTTGCATGGAGTATTTTCTTCTGCTTTAAGGAGATACTTGGGTTTAGAATTGTTCCCCAAATAACTACGTCCAACTGGAAAACTTCAAAACATGGACCTTATTTGGAAATAGGGTCTTCATAGAGGTCTTCATAAGGTCTTCGGCTACTGAGGTTGAACTTAGGCTAGGTTGGAATGTATGAGGACTCCAATGACTGTGGTCATTAGAAAAGAAAGGAGGAAGAGAAAGAGATAGACAGGAAGGAAGGGATAAAGTCAAATTAGGATGAGCTGAAACCTGAGGACTGCCTTGGCTTGTTCAACTCCAGAAGCCAGTAAGGGTTCTCAATGACTTGAATTTTTCTTTTATATTTATTTTACTGTTTTATGTGTATGAGTATTTTGCCTGTGGGGTAATTTAAATGACAACAGCCTCCATGGGCTTGTAGGGTCCAATGTTCGGTTGCCATTGGGGAACTATTTAGGAAGGATTATGAGGTATGGCCTTGTAGGAAAAGGTGGTGGTGGCCTTTGAGGTTTCATAAGCTCATGCCAGGCTCAATCTTTATTTCTCTTTCTGCCACCAACTTGTGGATAAGATGTAAGCATTCAGCTAATGTTCCAGGGCCATGCGTGCCTGCCTCCTGCCATGTTCCTTATGAAGATGTTCATGATGAACTCACCCTCTGAAACTGTAAGTAAGCACTCAAATAAATGCTCTCTTTTATAAGCTTATAAGCTGCCTTGGTTATGGTGTCTCTTCACAGCAATAGAAAAGTAACCAGGACAGCTTGCATATATACATATACATATACATATACATATACATCACTAGGTACATGTCTGGTGCCTGCAAAAGTCAGAAGGCACTGGATCTTGGGGCGAGGGCAGGAGAAGAATTACAGACAGTTATGAGTTGACATTTGGGTGCTAGAAATTGAGCCTGGGTCATCTACAAGAACAAGTGCTCTTAACCACTGGGTCAACTCTCCAGTCCTCTCAACGACTTGATATCAGACTTAAATATTACATAACTATGGAAAAATAGAGGTATATTGGTGTCCACATTAACGGTTCCTTATGCATTTTTGGAGTTGCACTAATTACACTATCTTTACTATGCCTAATGGCCATTGTCTTCCAATCTGTAGTCATCTCCAGGAGGCCACAGCCCTCACTACATCCAAAATGCTGCCCCTCAAGATTTTTCTCAATGGTTTTGGGGGCTTTTGAAAAAAATCTAAACGATTGGATGAAGAAGTATAACATAAAAATCCACCCTCTCTTTCCAAAATAAGTTGTTTTCAAAGCTTCAGAGTAATCTTTGGAAACACTGGATGCACAGTATTCACTCCCAGGTTCCCTGCACCACTACTGAATGTAAAAATTGGAGATGATTATTTCAGGATTTAAAATATCATTTTTCTCTGAAGCACATGCCAGTCACTCTTTAGCCCTATAATTTCAAGCAATTGAAAGATATAATTAAATGTCTGTACTTCCAATTGCAAAAGAGAAAAGTACAGAGAGTTCTTGATTGAGGAGTGGAAGCCAGTGAGATGAACCCTGGGTCCACATTAAAAAGAAAATGATGTGTGCGAAGAGAGATAGTCTATAAATCTGAAGAAAAAACAATCATGCTTCCACCTTCAGAGCCCTTAACGATAAACAAAGTAGCTCATATTTTGGAGACTCTGCACTAGCATTCTTTTTTATGTTTATTTATTACTTCAGGCTACATCTCCATTGCAGTGTTCTCTTTCCACCCCTCCCAGTCCCGCCTTCCACCCTCTACCCATCCCTTCCATCCCACTCCTCTGGAGTGGAGTCTCCCAACATATCAGTCCCCCGCCCCAGTTCAGCCGTCATATGAGGGCCAAGAGCCTCCTCACACACTGGGGGCCTACAAGGCAGCACCACTAGGGAAAAGTGTCTCATTGACAGGAAACAAAGTCTATGTTCCTGTTCCCTTTGGTGCACTGGCTGTAGAATAGTTATCCTGCACTATATGGCTAAAATTCGATTATAAGTGAATAGATGCCATGTGCATCCTTCTGGGTCTGGGTTAGCTGACTCAGGATGAGCTTCTCTAGTTCCATCCATTTGGCTGCAAATTGCATGATTTTATTGTTTCTGATGGCTAATGTACCACACATGTTTTTATCAATTCCTTGGTTGAGGGACATCTGGGTTGTTTCCAGTTTCTAGCTTTTACAAATAAGGCTGCTATGAACATAGGTGAGGAAACATCCTAGTGGTTTGGTGAGGAATCATTTGGATATATACCCAGAAGTGGTATGGCTGGGTCTTGAGGTAGAGCTATTTCAGCTTTTCTAAGATATCTCCAGACTGATTTCCATAGTGGCTGTACAAGTCTGCACTCCCACCAGCAATGGAGGAGTGTTCCCCTTTCTCTACAACCTCGCTAGCATGTGATGTCATTTGAGATTTTGATCTTAGCCATTCTGACAGGTATGAGATGGAATCTCAGAGTCATCTTGAGTTGCATTTCTCTGATGATTAAGGATGCTGAGCATTTCTTCAAGTGTCACTCAGCCATTAGGGATTCCTCCTTTGTGAATTCTCTGTTTAGCTCTGTTCCCCATTTTTTGATTGGATTATTTGGTTCTTGGCATTTAATTTTCTTGAGTTCTTTGTAATTTTGGATTACAAAGATCCAAAAGATCTCTGTCAGATGTGGGGTTGGTGAGGATCTTTTCTCAATCTGTAGGTTGCCTTTTTGTTCAAAGTACAGTAACTTTTGCCTTACAGAAGCTTTTCAGTTTCATGAGGTCCCATTTGTTGATTGTTGGTCTTAGACCCTGAGCTGTTGGTGTTCTGTTAAGTAAGTTGTCACCGGTGCCGATGAGTTCTAGGGTTTTCCCCACTTTCTCTTCTAATAGATTTAGTGTGTCATGCTTTATGGTAAGGTTTTTCATCCACTTGGACTTAAATTTTGTGCAAGGTGATAAGTCTAATTTCATTCTTTTACATGTCAACATCCAGTTAGACCAGCACCATTTGTTGAAGATGCTGTCCTTGTTCCATTGTACAGTTTTGGCTTCTTTATCAAAAATTAAGTGACCATAGGTGTGTGGATTCATTTCTGGGTCGTCAATTCGATTCTATTGATCCACTGCTCTGTTTCTATACCAGTACCATGCTGTTTTTATAACTATTGCTCTGTAGCATAGCTTGAAATCTGGAATGGTGATGCCTCCACACTTTTTTTTTTTTTTTTTGTACAGTATTGATTTAGCTATTTTGGGATTTTTGTTATTCCATATGAAATTGAGAATTACTTTTTCAAGGTCTATAAAGAATTGTGGTGGTATTTTGATAGGAATTGCATTGAATCTATATATTGCTTTAGGTAGGAAGGCCATTTTTATTATGTTGATCCTACCTATCCATGAGCATGAGAGATATTTCCATCTTCTGATGTCCTCTTTGATTTCTTTCTTCAAGAACTTGAAGTTCTTGTCATACAGGTCTTTCACTTGCTTGGTTAGAGTTACCCCCAGGTATTTTATATTGTTTGTGGCTATTGTGAAGGATGTTGTTTCCCTAAATTTTTTTCTCATACCATTTTTTGTTCTATAAAGAAGGGCTTCTGATGTTTTTTAATTAATTTTGTATGCAGCTACCTTGCTGAAGGTGTTTATCAGCTGTCAGAGTTCTCAGGTGGAATTTTGGGATACCTTATGTATACTATCATATCATCTGCAAATAGGGAGAATTTGACTTCTTCATTTCCAATTTTTATCCCCTTCATCCACTTTAGTTGTCTTATTGCTCTAGCAAGAACTTCCAGTACTATGTTGAAGAGATAAGGCAACAGTGGGCATCCTTGCCTTGTCCTTGAGTTTAGAGGAAATGCTTTAAGTTTCTTTCCATTTAATTTGATGCTGGTGACAGGCTTGTTGTGTATCACCTTTATTATTTCTAGGCATGGTCCTTGTATGCCCATTCTCTCCAGGACTTTTAGCATGAAGGGGTGTTGAATTTTGTCAAATGCTTTTTCAGAATCTAAAGTGATGACCATGTGGTTTTTTTCTTTCAGCTTGTTTATGTGGCAAATTACATTGATATATTTTTGTATATTGAACCATCCCTGCATTCCTAGGATGATCATGGTGTATGATACTTTTGATGTGTTCTTGGATTCGGTTTGCCAGTATTTTATTAAGTATTTTTGCAACTATGTTCACGAGGGAAATTGGTCTGAAGTTCTCTTTCTTTGTTGGGTCTTTATGTTGTTTAGGAGTCAGTGTGACTGTGGCCTCATAGAATGAGTTTGGCAGTGTTCCTTCTGATTCTATTTTGTGGAAGAGTATTGGTATTAGCTCTTCTTTAAAGGTCTGGTAGAATTCTGTGCTGAAACCATCTGGCCCTGGGCTTTTTTTGGTTGGGAGATTTTTAATGACTGTTTCTATTTCCTTAGGGGTTACAGAGCTGTTTACTTTGTTAACCTGATTTGATTTAACTTTGGTAGGTGGAATCTATCAAGAAAATTGTCCATTTCACTTAGGTTTCCAAATTTGGTGGAGTACAGATTTCTAAAGTAGAAACTAAAGATTCTCTGGATTTCCTCGATGTCTGTTATACTTTCTCCCTTTTCATTTCTGATTTTGTTGACTTGGGTTTTTTCCCTCTGCCTTTTAGTTAATTTGGTTAAGGGTTTGTCTATTTTGTTGATTTTCTCAAAAAAACAACTCTTGCTTTCATTGATTCTTTGAATTGTTCTTTTTGTTTCTAAGTTGTTGATTTCAGCCCTAAGTTTGATGATTTCCTGTCTTCTGCTCCTCTTGGGAGTGTTTGCTTCTTTTTTTTTCCCAGTTCATCCAGTTCTGATGTTAATTTGCTAGTATGAGCTGTCACAATTTTCTTTTCAAGGCATTTAGTGCTATGAATTTTCCTCATAGCACTGTTTTCAATGTGTCACATAGGTTTGGGTATGTTGTACCTTCATTGTCGTTGGAGTTTAAGAAGTCTTTGATTTCCTTCTTTATTTCATCCCTGACCCAGTGGTTATTCAATAGAGAGTTGTTCAATTTCCATGAATGTGTAGGCCTTCTATTATTTCTGTTGTTATTAAAGTCCAACTTTATTCCATGGTGATCTGATAAGATGCAAGAGATTATTTCAACTTTCTTGTATCTGTTGAGGGTTGCTTTGTGTCCAACTATATGGTCAATTTTGGAGCAGGTTCCATGCAGTGCTGAAAAGAATGTGTATCCTTTTGTGTTTGTGTGAAACAGTCTGCAGATATCTCTTAGGTCCATTTGGTTCATGACTTCTATTAGGCTCATTATTTCTCTGTTTGGTTTCTGTCCCAATGACCTGTTCATTGTTGTGACAGTGGGGTGTTGAAGTCTCCCACTAATAATGTGTGGGAATCAATGTGAGTTTTAAGCTTTAGAAGAGTTTCTTTTACAAATGTGGGTGCCCTTGTATTTGGGGCATAGAAATTCAGTGTTGCGATGTTGTCTTGATGAATTTTTCCTTTGATGAGTATGTAGTGCCCTTCCCTAACTTTTTTGATTAACTTCAGTTGAATGTCTATTTTATTTGATATTAGGATGGTTACTCCAGCTTGCTTCCTGAGCCCATTTGCTTGGAAAACCTTTTCCCAGACCTTTACTCTGAGGTAGCATCTATCTTTGTTAGAGAGACATGTTTCTTGTATGCAGCAAAATGTTGGGTCTTGTTTTCAGATCCATTCTGTAAGCCTGTGTCTTTTTGCTGGGGAGTTGAGTCCATTGATGTTGATGGATATTAATGACTAAAGGTTGTTATTTCCTGCTATTTTGATATAAGTGTTGGTTGTGTGTTTCTTTTGGTTTAGTGGTGGTGGAGTTTTTGCTTCCTCTGTTTTCTTGGGTGTAGTTATCTTTACTGGGTTGGAACTTTTCTTCTAGGATCTTCTGTAGGGCTCGATTTGTGGGTAGATATTGTTTAAATTTGATTTTGTCATGGAATATCTTGTGTTCTCCATCTATGTTAATAGAGAGTTTTTCTGGATATAGTAGGCTAGCCAGGCACCTATGATCTCTTAGGGCTTGTAGGACATCTACCCAGACCCTTCTGGCTTTTAAAGTTTCTGAGGAGAAGTCAGGTGTAATTCTGATGGGTCTGCCATTATATGTTACTTGACCTTTTTCTCTTACAGCTTTTAATATTCTTTCTTTGTTCTGTCCATTTGGAGTTTCAATTATTATGTGGCATAAAGAATTTCTTTTCTGGCCTGGTCTGTTTGGTGTTCTGTAAGCCTCTGGGAATTTTATTGACCTCTCTTTCTTTTGGTCTGGGAAGTTTTCTTCTATGATTTTGTTGAAGATGTTTCCTGGACCTTTAAGTCAGGAGTCTTCTCTTTCTATCTTCTCTTCTATCCCAATAATTCTTAGGTTCCGTCTTTTCATTGAGTCCTTGATTTCTTGAATGTGGGTGAGAACTTTTTTAGATTTGTTATTTTCTTTAGTTGTTGTACTGATTTCTTCAATCAAATCTTCCATGCCTGAGGTTCTGTCTTCCATCTCTTGTATCCTATTTTTGATAATCATGTCTGTAGTTCCTATTCTCTTCCCTTGATTTTCCACCTCCAGGATTACTTCAATTTGTGTTTTTTTTTTTTATTACTTCCACTCCCAATTTCAAGTCTTGAACAATTTTATTTGTTTTTGACATTTCCTGCTTCAATTTGCTTGTTGCCTTCTCTCTTTCCTGTTCAAGTGGAGCCACTTTGGCTTGGAGATCGCTAATGGTATTCTCCATTGCTTTTGTTTATAGTATTGTGGAATCTTTGAATTCCTTCAGAGATTTAAATTCTTCTTGAAAGGATTCTATCACTTTCCAGAGTATAGATTTGTCATCATTTTCATGTTTTTCAGCTGTGGTGGAGTGGTCAGAGCTTGCTGTACTGGCATAGCTGCATTTTGTTAGAGTCATATTTCCCTGACTTTTGTCAGATCTGTTCTTTCACTGACCTTTAGTCATCTGGTTGTTCTTAGTTGTTTGTTCCTGGTGCCTTCTGGGCTTGGTGCCAAGAAGGGTGCTTTGGTGTAGAGGCCATATAACTTGGTGATCTACTGCTCTCCACCGGCATATGGGGCCTTGTGTGGAGGTTCTCAGTGTGTCTCCCAGAGCTCACCCCTTACTGGTGTGTCCCAATTGGGAACTCAGGTCAGGGGGTTGAGGTGCGATGTTATTCCTGCCTGCAGGCTCCTAAGATCCAATTGATCTTCACAGCTATGACGGTGCAGGTTTTCAGGCCACAGCCTGCTAGCTGGAGCTGTAGCTCCCCTACAGCTTACATGTCTGGACCATGATCATGGTCCTCCCAAGCTGCTCTCAGGGAGTTCTCAGGTTCAATATGAGACTTATAGCCAGAAGCACTGTGTTCTGGTACAGCCCACATCACCCAGGCAATGAGCAATGGTCCAGGCTTGTTTCACTGCTCCTGAGTCAGAGCTCTCTGTGTTGTAGCTTGGGTATTCAGCTGAGGGGCAAGGCAGGTTCAGTCAGGGAGATATGATGTAGAATTCATACCCTGTCCACAGACTTTGGAATTGGGGCTGCTCAGCTGCTTTTTTTCCACCAAAATCACTGTGCTTCAGTGTAGTTAGCCTGCACTTACATGGCTTCTGGCAGTTTCCTTGTAGGAAGGGTATCAAGACTTAGTTGTTGTCCTTCCACATTCTTCTCTGGGGGAGGGGGGGACGGGGAGTTCAGGATCACCCTGTGCCTCTCAGTCAGAAGTTCTTTGGATCAGAACAAACCACCTGTTCAGGCCACATGCAATAGTTCAGAACTGCTTTACTGCTCCAGACCTGAGACAGTAGACTGAGAGCCTTCCCAAGTTGGGTGTAGGCAGTGAGTTTGCAAAGCATCTCCAGTGCTTGGACTGGGAGGGGGGAGGAGGGTATGGAGGGTGCCTCTTAGTTAGAGGCTCTGTGGTCAGGTGCTGCCTGCCCACTCGGGTAGCACACCCCAGTTCAGGACCGTTTCTTGTGAATTCCAAGAAAAAAAAGTTAAAACAAATAAGGTCACTTACACAATGTCAACATCAAACAGATTATAAACTAAGGGAGGAAATCAAATATGAGGGTTCCTGTTCCACATTTCAAGTTGCCCCATCCATTGCCTGCTGTACCTGATCAAGGGCCTTTTGTTGTATTTCTCCTTCTCCTTCTCCTCCTCCTCCTCCTCCTTTTCCTTCTTCTTTTATTGGTTCTTTGAGAATTTTTTACAATATTTTCCATATTATGTCTTGCTCCTATCTCCTCCCAGATACTCTCTTCCCTACCCACCAAACTTTGTGTGCATTTTTTTTAATCCACAAAGTACAATTTATGCTGCAGTCTGTAAACTCTTGCATGTGTGGCCTTCCACTGGAGTCTTGTTGATCTACCAAGAGCCACCACCCCCTTAAAGAAAACAGATGCTTTCTCTACCAGCAGCTATCAATTGGCAAAGCTCCTTAGACAAGGGTGGGACTTTGTGTCCACCTCCCTTCTCCTTGCTGAGATTTTGTCTGGCTTGAGTTTGTGTGGACATTGTGCATACTGTCACAATCGCTGTGAATTCACTTTTGCAATTTGTTTACCTTGCAGTATCCAGAAAATGCTTTCTTGTAGTTATTACAGACCTTGGTTCTACAATCTTTTCACAGCAAACCTCAGAGATGTGTGTTTGTTACTCTGATATCCCCTACTTGCAAAGTCCACACTGCAAATGTGATGAACTCAACCACTCCAAGCACATCAAGTCCTGTCACCTCCAGACTCTTGCATATTCTCATCCTTCTGATGGGAATTCCTTTTATACTCTCTTTCCCCATGCAACTCTCAACAGGGAACTCACCTCAGCTTCTCCAAACCATGGCTGAATCTCCATTCCCTCAGGAAGGGTGGGCCGGGAACACAAGCTCGCAGGGCACACTGACCTAACTCTGGCTGTATAGTTCTATTACTATTTTCCTTGGCCTACTCCCTGACCAGATTGAAAGTGGTTTGAGGCAGGAGGATCATTTACTCTTCAGTGGCATCGATAATAATTGCTAGAAACTTAATAAACAATAACTTACTCGGTGCTACTTTATATCTGGTGTATGGCAATGGATTCTGGGTCATTGCTTCATCTATTCTCTTTAGCAATACAGCATAGACAGCAATATCATTACTCAACTTGACAGGTGAAGAAACACAGTTTAGAGAGGTTAATTGTCCTCTCTGGGCCACATAACTGGTAAGTGAGATGCAAGCCCAACACATAGAAAACTAGACAATACCGTGTTGAGCATCTGTCATTCCTGGTGGATCTCTCTGTTTTTGAAGCAATGCTTCATAACAGAAATTAGCCCCATTTTACCAAATGGGAAACTTACCAAACATCACAGGAGAAACAGCTGAGGGTAAATCCAAAAAGAGCCTTCATGTAAAGACTTTGGATCTCTGAAACACTGTAGAACATCCGCCTCTGGCTCTCAGCCATTGCCTCTCACTTCTACCCATGTCCCTATCATTCTCCTCTGATATGTAGCTCTGCTAGTACCTAGATCTATATGGATGGGCCACAAGCAACCCTGTCCTCTGTAGATCTTCCTTCTGCCTCAGACCAATGTCGCAGTGGCTGTTACACCACATGTGCAGGCAGAGGAAATGCCCTGTGTCACTTTGTCCCAAAACTTTGCTCTTTGTAAGTATGTACATGTACATCATACATGCATCATAATTTATATGTTAGAGTATAAATGTGTATATATGCATACTAATTTTTTTGCTTATTTTATATCACAATGCATTTGTATTTATTATATTGGTACCATAGTAAATTTGTATCTACCTCATGTTGATTGCATTTCTGCATTTACTGTAAATGCATTTATGTAAACGTATTATTCTTTTGGTGCATATTTGCATTTATTATAAGTATAGTCATAATATATGCATACAGTAAGGATGTAGTATTTTAACTGTATTAAGTAACATATATAACTACAAAGGGCTCAGGTGGGTAGGGGTTTGGGAGTCTAGCCATCTTCATACTCAAGGTGAGTCTGTAACACAGGGATGACATTGAAAAGACAATGATAGGACATGCACAAGACAAAGGAACTCCTTCCTGACCGGGAGATGGCCAGAGGCATCCTAAGTGCCTACACTGGGTGTCACCACACATTGAGGGCAGGAGGAGTCACAAACTGACCACATCTGGGGCTTGCCATAGCAAAGACAATGTGTCCAGTAGCCATTTCTACGGAAGAGATTGATTGTAGGGGAAACCAGCTCACATTGACAAGTCAGTGTCAACTTTATTAAAATACAGAATTGCACGGAAATCATGTGCAGGCACTGCTTCAAAGAGGGAGAGAAGAGTTCTAATGGAAGTTTCCCAACATTAAGAACTGTCAATGGAAATAACTTTAACCAAACTCCCTGTTTTGAAAACTCTCCCTTCAGAAAAGGCTTATCTGATATTAGATCTTTTGAGAAGGTTAACTCATAAGGTATCTGAATCCCAAGTATTTTGAGGTTGGAACAGCAAAATCACTGATATAAACAACAGACCTAAAACATTACTGCAACATCCCCCACCAACGTGCCAGGACTGCCTAGAACATCCGCACGTTCGAGGAAGTGTGTGGGCATCCCAGATGGTGCATGGGAGGTCCATTAAAAAAAATAACTGCTTTTCACAGGGACCTGTCACAGAAACTGAAACTGAATTATCTGAATATAAATTGTTTCTTCTCAAGTAAAAGCATTATGGTGTCAGTATTTGTTGGGGGGGCTGTGTTTGTGGTGTGTGGTGTGTGTGTGTATGTGTATGTCTGGTGTGTGGTGTGTCTGGTGTGTGTGTGTATGTGTGTGTGTGCATGTCTGGTGTGTGTGAGTATGTCTGGTATATATGTGTGGTGTGTGTGTGAGTATGTCTGGTGTGTATGTGTATGTGTGTGTGTGTGTGTGTGTGTGTGTGTGTATGTATGGTGTGTGTGAGTATGTCTGGTGTATATGTGTGGTATGTGTGTGAGTATGTCTGGTGTGTATGTGTGGTGTGGTGTGTGTGTGTGTATGTCTGGTGTGTGTCTGGTGCATGTGTGTATGTGTATGTATATGTGTGTGTACATGTGTGTGTGTATGTCTGGTGTGTGCGAGTATGTCTGGTGTATATGTGTGGTGTGTGTGTGAGTATATCTGGTGTGTATGTGTGGTATGGTGTGTGTGTATGTATGTGTGTGTGTATGTCTGGTGTGTGTGAGTATGTCTGGTGTATATGTGTGGTGTGTGTGTGAGTATGTCTGGTGTGTATGTGTGGTGTGGTGTGGTGTGTATGTGTGTGTGTATGGTATATGGTGTGTGTGTGTGGTATGTGTGTGTGTGTGTGTGTGTGTGTGTGTGTGTGTGTGTGTATGTCTGGTGTGTGTGAGTATGTTTGGTGTATATGTGTGGTGTGTGTGTGAGTATGTCTGGTGTATATGTGTGGTGTGGTATGTGTGTGTTTGTGAGAGAAAGAGAGAGAGACAGACAGACAGACAGACAGACAGAGTATAGTATAGTATACAAACAAGGATGGTGTGACTTCATCATCTCTTCCTCAAGATTCATGTTCTTTACATTTTCCTATTGTGGACAAGAAATATCCCCATCTCATGTCCCTAGTCAGAAACACTATGGTCAGCTTTGAGTTTTCTATCACCCTAATCACCCCATGTCAAGGTAATTATAAGTCTCTGACTCACCCTCCTGAATCCCATAGTAGGATGAATTCACCATTCCTACTATGAATTCTCGAGTCTCAGCCCTTTGATCTTGTGACGCTGCTTCCTTGGATCCCTGGAGTGACCTTCTCAGTGGTCACTGGCTTTCAATAGAAGCTCTTTACAATGCATTACCCTTCTTACCACCAAAGGAATTCTTCTAAAAGGCTAACCCATTGTCTTGGTTACTTTTCCTGTTGCTCTGGTGAAATACCAAAATACCCTTACAAAAGAAATTTTAGAGGAAAAAGCCTTACTGCAGCTCAAAATTCAGGAGTACAGCTCTATTGTGGTGGAGAAGTTGAGCAGGAGCTTGAGGTGGCTGCTGCCTGTGCAGTTGGGAAGCCTAGAACAAGGAAAGCTACTCAGTAAGCTCTCTTCTGTGGACACAGTCCAGGGCCCAAGCCCAGGGAACAGTCTCATTCTCTATTTGTTGGGTCTTCCCCTCAATTAACCTGATCAGGAAAATTCCTCACAGACATCTGATCATGGGTAGCTGAAGGCTTGGGTTAAGTTTTAGTACAGATCTTAGAACTAAAAGTATAGAGATGAGTACTGAGAAGAGGGATAGGGAGGGAGGGAGGGAGGGAGGGAGGGAGGGAGGGAGGGATAGGCCAGGAGGGGAGGAGGGAGGTAACTTGAAAAACAAATTATTTTTAAAAGGGGTGTAACTAAGCTTAAAATATATATAATAAAAATAAAATATAAAAATTTCAAATGATAATTTACCAAAGGCATACTTGCCTTACTGGCATGAAAGGAAAAATGGTCTTAATTTCAGTTTAGAATGTTAGATTGCAGGTTGCCACATAGCTCACACACTCTTGGATATCACTTTATAAGGTTTTTTCCTATATATAAAGGATATTTTCGTTGTTTGGTATTAAAAAGCCAGTTAAGAGGTTTAAAATGTTGGAAGTAAATTAAGGGTTATCACAGTTCAACCTGGATTCCTAAACTTCTAAGAGATGAAGTAATTGGGAGCTAAAATAAAGCCCAGGAGAGACAGGAGGATCACTATAGAGTTAGTTGTCTTTTAAATTCTGGAGTTACAATGAACAGAGTTGTGATGGTGTACACCTTTAATCCCATCATTTGAGAGGCATACACCTTTAATCCCATCACATTGGAGACAGAAACATGCAGATCTCTGAGTTCAAGGCCAGCCTGACACAGAGCAAGCACCAAATAGAGAAAAACTTAGATCCAGGGGTGATGGTGCACACCTTCAATCCCAACAATTGGGACACACATGCCTTTGATCCCAATACTTGGAAAGCAGAGGCAGACACATAGAATTTGCAATGATTTAAGTTTGAAAGCTGCTCACAAAAGACATGCTGAAGTTCAAAGTGAATTGTCCTTTGTGATCTCAAAATATATACACATAAAAGATATGTTTAGTTCCAAAATATCAAAAGAATGTTTTTAATCTCAATTGAAAGATAATAATTTTTATATTGTCAAAAAGAAAACCAATTTGCACTAGGAAAGATATTATCTGCTAAAAAAAAAAGTAGTGCCCCAGAGTTAGGATTAGGGTAGGGCTATGTTCTTATCTTTCCAGGAGATTAAAAGCATCCATCTACAGAGTCTAGGGACAACTGGACAACTGAAACATCTGAAGAAAAGGGACCAGACACCAAAGAGGACAAATAGCCCAGATGATCCAGCCTCGCAGACTTCCTCAATAACTGTTTCCTCAAAAACTTACAAACAGAACAACTCAAAATGGCTAACTAAGAGGGTTCTGTCCCACAGACTGTTCCAGCCAGGACTTCAGTAAAGTCCTGAAGGTTCAGCCTCTGACTACAAACTTCTTAGGATATTTAAATAGTTGAGCACAAAAGGACTGGGCATCAAATGTTACTATTAACTTGCTTAACCACTTTTCCATTCTTATTTGGGCCCCAAACAGGTTTACTACATCCCAAATAATCAGGAAGTACTTTTAAGAGATTGAAGTCCCATTCCCAGAAGGTGGGGGTGGGTGATTTCCCCCACCCCCCCTTTGGTCATTTGGTGGGTTATGAATGTTTGTTTTTATTTAGGGGGATTGGTTAAAAGTTGTTAAATGGTCTTTTTAATTTAACAACTATTAGTTTTGGAGGGTAGACCCAAGGATTTCTCTCTTTTTCTTCTCTCTATCCTCTTTCTCTCCTATGTAGGGGGGGAAAGACTTGAAAAAAATGAGATATAGACATAATATAGGAATAATAAAGAAAAAGGAATATATCATTGAATATGCTCTTATATCTTTGTATGTTGATACAAAATTAAGATTATATTTGGCTACATTGGTATTGATCTTTGTATATTAATACAAAATTAAGGTTAACTCTTTTTAAGGTATTGTATCTATGTAATGCTTAAAAAATGCAATGTGAAGTTTTGGTCTTTTGATAGCAACTGTCACAAACTGTTTAGGATAATTAAGAAATGCAAACTAATAGTCATTCAAACATATCATTTTATTAGGTACTAGCATAGTTTTTCACAGATGTTTTCTAAGTTAATCAGAAATGAAGTTGCTAAGAGACAAGCAAAATTTGCTTATCAAAATATATGGAGATAGATAGGTGGTCTTCATAAACCTCAAGAGATCTATAGAATATAGCATTCAAAGATATTTTCTTAACTTAACATTCTTTGATATTGAGACTGTAAGGATCAATAAATGGATTCCTGAACCCAAATGTGGGGTGACTGAGACTCACCAGGAACTTGATAATGTTGCAAAACACAACAGAATTTTATTGGGACCAGCATGCTAGGGTCACCCTCAGAGCCTCTCCATGTATGGAGGAGGGGACCCCGAAAAGAGTTTCAGTTCAGGTTAAATACGTTTCAGCAAGCCAGAATCAAGCATCATCAAGAAACAGTACTTTGATTGGCTAGCATAGGTGACCTAGGAAACAATGTAGGGATTTCCTAACTCATGACCATTGGCAACCTGGGGTTTCTGTTGTTCTCCCTGTTGCCCTCAGAACCAACCATACCTAAGCAGGAAGTTGGCCTCCTGGTAATGAATAGAGCTTCCAAGCCCTGGGAGATTGTATGTGATAGATTCTGGGGCAAGTTGACCTGCAGCTCAAGGCCTACTCAAAATTCCTAGGCTTCTGAAGCCTGGGTAAAGTTTGGTCAAGTGAGTTTGGTCCTAAAAAGACATGTCAGCTCCTGAAAGCACCCCCATTCTACTCCAAGTAGATGATGAACATTGAAGAATTTCCATTTGGAGATGGTAGCATTAGTAGCAAGCTTGTCACTGAGCAAGAAAAATCTCTTGCTTCAACTGTAGACAAAATGTTGTCCCAAAAGGTCAAAAGTTGGAAGCACATAAGTTGACAGCCTAGCTCTGCCAAGACAGGGTAGGCAAGTCCTTCATAATTCCTACTTTACAATCAATGTCTGTCAGAGATACTGGGCCAAGAGCCTGAAGATAGATACTCTAATTTATTAAGAGAATTGGGGGCTGTCCAGGCAGACAGTTGTCTGTCATTTCTTAGTTTTGGAAGCTGCTGGCTCTTTACTTCCTGTATATTCAGATATATTTATCCTTCTCAGGTCTCTGATGTGGTTGAAGACTAGATAGTTATAGTCTCACAGTTAAATTTTAAGTTGCTTAGGAATTAAAAGGATGTCCCAGGTCTAAGAAAATATTTTTAAGTTGGTAATGCAAGTTAGGATGGAAACTTAGGTAGGTATAGAACTTTAAACTCATAAAGCTAGATAGATAATAGAATATTAATATCATTTGCCAAATAGGTGTGGACTGGACATTGGGAATGTATGTTATACCTTATAATTTTCATAATTGTGGCCTAATTATTCTTATTGTTTTGTATTATATTTATTGTCATAAGAAAAAGAGCCTTTTATGGGACTGAAATGGGGTGCTGTTGGGAGGAAAAAGATACACCTTAAATTTTTTTAAAAAAGCAGATAGGAGGGTGAGGGAGAAGAGGGTAGGAGGGTGAGACTGGGAGGGCAAGAAGGGAGGAGACTATGATTGAGATGTAACTTGAAGAAACAAATAAATGTAATTTTTTAAAAAGTATAGAGATGTTGATATGTGTAGGAAAACAAAGGAGTGTGTTTTGTTTTGATTTTTAGTTTTGTTATTGTTTGTTTGTTTGTTTGTTTGTTTTAATAATGTCTTTAAAAGAAACAGAGATCTAGAGATAGTTGGAAGAGGATCTGAAGCAGAGTAATGTGGGATGCCTACATTACACAAGAAACAACACTGAAATGCTCTTATAGGTTAGGTTAGATCTGAAGTGGGAATTGCTGTTCTTGGAAGTCAATGAACTCCAGAAGTTAGTTCCACTAGGAGTTAGTCCACCCAGGACTAACTGTGAGGAATATTCTTTGAGATTTTGATGCCAACCATTTCTCACTGCTATTGAAAGCTGCTGCCAAAAGAAATTTTCAAATAGATATATTTTTTTCTTTTCAAATCTAACATGACTGTAAACAGTTTCCTTTGAACTCCTTTGAACTCTGTAAGGCATGACTTGATTGAAAGATGGTTTTATAGGCAAGATTATATAAAATTGTCTTTATTGCAGAAAAATATGTTTATTAACTATCACTGAAATATTAATTGCTTCCTGACAATTTTTTGAACTGCTCTTTTCCCCACTGAGCCACTGCCTATGATAGTACACCAGTTGCAGCCTTTTCATGTCATTTAAAGAAATTCTAACCCAAATTTATAACCATATGTTCCATGGTTTGAATCTACCTCTCTGTTGCAAAATTCCAACTCTTCAGTCATTTTTTGTTAGACACTTCTTTCATGAGGCAACTTATCTCCCAGGTTCCTACTTCCACTTGAAGGTAATGAATACTGATTTTTAAATAATTTTCTGAGTGGCATCACCACTGGATTCTTGGACCTGTCTCTAAATAACTTTGCAGCAGTAATCTAAAGCATAGCACCTTTTGTTAGAAGAAGAAGAAGAAGAAGAAGAAGAAGAAGAAGAAGAAGAAGAAGAAGAAGAAGAAGAAGAATCTGAATTGCCATAAACAAGTGCCTAGGATTTCAACCACTGGCTCACTGAGCATCCTAGCACATATAGTCTTGCTAGACATGTGGTCCTGGTGGACATATGGTCTTGCTGGGCAGCTCCTCATATGCTATGGAAATGGGTCATCATACATCTTTCTTAGGAAATGTCTGTTGAGGGGACACCCTCTTTTTCCCCTTCTGTTTCCTTTTCTCATGCCTTACTTCTATCATTCCAATTCAACTCCTCAGCTGTTCTTCAGGGTCACTGAGGCTTATGGTCTACAGTCCACATTTTGTAATCCCATCTCAGTGCTCCCTGTACCCCAACTCTGCCTCCTCTAAGGCCCCCCACAGCCTTTCCCACTGTCTTGTGACCCACTCTACCCCTGACCATCTCCAGCTTTTTTGACAGGACACTCTGCTTCATGCCAGCCACAGAGCCAAAGGGCTACTAGTCCAGGCTGACACTCCCTCCCCCAGGATCAGCTCTCCTGGACTAACCCAGTTCACTTTTACAGATCTTAAATTGAACTCTCAGGATTTTTTTTTTCCTAGATGCTACCAAAGTTGCCTGTGGAAATGAGTCTCTTTAAAAAGTGTTTTAAATTCAGAGTTTTCTCCAGATTGTTGTTATTGCCTCCAACTATTTTTCAGCAAAGCCATTTTTCTTACATGAATAAAAATTTCAAGCACTTTAATGGGAACATTAAATTTGGCTTCACTTGGTTCTCCCAACTGTCACAGGTCTCTCATCTAAGCCTGACAGGAGGACAGCTCTTTTCTTGGCCTTTTTATAAACAACTTGTTCACAGAAAACTATTAAATAAAGGATTTTTTTCCTCCTTTACGTCATGTGGCTAATAGTTATTTGTCTTTGACTATTTTATTCAGGTTAAAGCCATGAGGAATTCCAGAATCATTCAATTGGCTCAGCATTCTCATTGTGAATATTCACTGCTAATCTCACTGTGAATGCTTTAGTGGGAGACTTTTCAGTGTGTCTAGAAAATGAATGTTCTCACATACTTTCTTTTAGTAACTAGCTTATCAATTTTCTTTTGGAATTTACACAATGCCCATCAATGTCTCCTAAATGCAAAGTGTTAACAACACTACATTATTCACTGTTAAAGAAAAGTCATATTTACTACATGGAAAGGTAAACCCTCTTGATTTTTTTTTTTTATAAGAGTAAGAAGGTGTGAGAGTTTCCTCAAAAGACTTCTTGTGGAAACAAATAGTCAACTGTGACTCCTCACACAGCCTCAAAGTAGAGGACCATGCAGCATTCTCACATAACTAGAGCCCCCCAAAGCCTTCCAGGGTTCTCACTGAAGGTGAAAATACTCTCATCTCTCTGGGGAACACAGATGTCTGATAGGCCTTTCCTTAAGGTGGCAACAGCAGGTGCAGCCACAGACACAAAGAATTGCTGAGAATACCAGATGCCACTGTCCTCTCAAAACCATGGATCATCAACTTGAATAACATCCCAGTCAGTTAAAACAAAAAAACTTGCAACAGACTTTCATCTCCAATTTAGATTCTTCAGAAATGCTGTTTAGGTTTGGCTGATTGCGTTCCTCAAGCAGCATCTTGTCACTTCCTGTAATCTTAGTGGTTCCCACTTCCTCTTGTCTGAGTCCTGGCTTCATCCTCTCAGAGGCTAAATTCTCTAGCACAAAAGCTCATTGTACATTAACTGACAATGTCAAAAATGGAAAGAAGTTTTGAGCTTGTATCTCTCAAGAGCTCATATTCCCAGAACGATGATCCCAAGGGACTCCCACAGTACATTAGAATTGATCTACAGCCACTCAGAGAAGAAAATTCATCGAGAAATAATCACCATGACACTAGTTTACCTTGAGGCACTACTTTTTTGTTGAACCATGTTGGGGGTGGAAACACGGGTCCACATATCTTTAAGTCATCAACCTTTAGACTGTGAAAGAGGTGAACATTTCCCTTTTCCCTCTGTGGCTTTGCCAGCTCAACATGATGGTTAGAGCAAACATGTCCACTGAATCCTGATGTAAGGCAAGAACAACTGTGTGTGACTTTTACAGCTGTCAGAATTTAATGCTTTTCAGAAAATTCAGGTCTTCAGCTGTGGCAGTGGTTACAGGAAGTCTTGAAATACTGCTACTCTTATCCCCTTTAGGATTGCCACCTCCAGCAGACCTCTTCTTTCTCTGCGCCACAGCTTAGAATCATCTAGGCAAGTGCACATAAATACACGAACTTTCTGTGGCCTCCTATTAAGACGCTAACGCAGAAAAGCTAGCACGCAAGCATTAGAATTATGCATTCCCCATTAGAAACTAAGTGACAACTGTTGGTAGCACCAAAATAAATCAGAGTGTGTGGAGCATGAAAGTGCTGTTGCCACAAACAGGCAGATGGCAGCCATCCATTTTAAGGAAATTCTCAGGGATCCACTAATTGACCGGAAAGAGATACAGAGAGAGTATGTCACAACTGGACTAGAATCTCGTTTGAAGTAGAGTTAAGGGGGTATTTAAGTCAGACCTAGCAGTTACATCACATTATCCGGGTTGATGGGGTAGATGATATTTTTAACTGATTCTTTATATGTAATAGTCATGCTTAGCAGTTCTTAGAAATTTGTTCAAGATGTTTGCGTTGCAACTGAATGTCCATGCTATTTGCTACCAGAAGTCAAGCACATGGTCAAGGACAAAGGTCAGTCTAGATACTTGATATTATGTCTGGGAGTTGAACTTTCCCTGAAGGGAAAGGTGAGCCATAAGTATTCTTCACTCCATGGTACATTTCTTCTCTTACTCAGCTGACCAAACTATGGTTCACTGTCTGCAACAGTTGCTTGGCGAGTGTCCCTGATTCATTCACTGGCTAACAAGTGATGACAATTAGATGTGACAGAAGGGTAGAGAGGGGAAGAAGGCAGTGGGGTGAGCCGGAAAGTGAGAGGCTTCAAAAACTCCCATCCCCTGAAACTGTCAGAGTTCCGTTGACCCATTAAGAGTTGTACTAAACCTTCCTTAACTTATGAATTGTGTCACTCTTTTAACCCAGCCTCTCTAATTCAACATTGAGGCCTATTTCAAGATTGCTTGGGAGCTAAATGTTCAACATTCACTCTAAACATGTTGTGGTGCAACTATTTTTTTTTACCTTTATCGTATTCTTTTCATCACACACACAGACAACTTCTAACAACTAAAGGAAATTATGTAGAAGATAAAATAAATGTTAAAGGAAGGGGGAAGCAAGAGGTGTCAGTGATGGATTTGTGTTCATAATCTTTACGAAGTTCAATTTGTTCTGTGGTGATGAGGATGAGCAACTGTTGAGAAAGCATATTAAATATGCTAAGGGCTTGCCTGTGCATAATTGTTGCTACTGTCTGCCGGGGCTCAAATGAGATGTTGAATAATGATGCCACCTCGTGCCAGGTACCCTTGCTGAAAATAAATCACCACGCACAGTCCTAATCAGAGGAGTGTCATACAAGACTCTGACAACACAGCATCAGCACTCATAATTTGGAAGCCATAAAGACACTTATAACACACCTCAGGGATGTGCACTCATCAACTGGAAATGGGTGAGAAGTGTTTTACATGTAGTGGGGTTCCTGAAATATACCCTGGATGTAACATCTTTGATTTGAAATAATTGTTGTGGAGTTTTAATAAAAGATGAAGAAACAGACTATTTCAAAAGGGAGCAAGCAATTATGTGCAGTTTATGAAAACAGAGACATCAATCAGTGTGCGCACTGCGACACTGCATATGCTTCTTCTCTCAATGTAATTCAGTGCTTTCTTGATTAAAACCATGAACACATGAGACTCAACTAGTGTGTCCTTAGGTTTATATTTTCTACTAGGAAACAGGTCTCTGGGGATCCTATTTCTGTGCCAGGGGATAATGTTTTTACTTAAAATTTATCCCTGGCATAACAGAAGCATATTCATTAGATTTACATGGATAGTTTCCAAGTAAAATTAAGGACTATTTACTGTGTTCTACCATGCTCTCTGACCTCAGGTTCTGACAGTTCACATGTTACTCTAAGTGATGTACTTCCAGTTACATCAGCAGTACCTGTGACAAATTAGGAATGTCCAGAGTATTCTCTGAATACGAAGTTGTCAAGAGGCCAAGAACATGGAGCTAGGAGATATGAGCCTCAAAATGGACTCCTGCTTTCAAACATTTGTGGGATATATGTAGTCAAGAGTAGAAGAATGTATTTAAAGGAGTTCTGGGAGTCATATAGAAAACTGCCCATACCTAAACTCAGGAGCACTGTACCCGTGGAGCAAAGCATGAACCATGTTAGCTCTTCCTTTAAAGCTGTGATGCATCCTGAGGAGAAATCACCCTTCATCCTGAATTTAATTATTGTCTCCAACTATGTAGCTACCCTTCCGTAGAGAGCCACCAAAATAAAGGAAATCACTGGAAAGTATCATCTGTGTGTCCATAATGTGTGGGTACAAAGGAAAAATAGAATCTACTGTCCACTGTTCCTCGCTGTAGGTAGCCCTACTAATGGGTGGGCTGGTGCTGACTCTGACAGCCTGGACTTGGAGTGAAGACCAAAGAAATTCATGTTAAGTCCTGGTACCAACCACACACCTATGCAGAAACCTGATCTTAATTTGAAGACTTCACTCTCAATTACATACCAACTTGACTCTTGCTCTGGAATGTACAAGGGGCTCACAAAAAAAAAATAGATACCTTGAAAGAATCTCATACATTATATGCACATATTTATGGGCAAGTAAACTCATGAATATAGAGCCATAGGATTTCTAGAAAGAAATGTTGGGAACAAATGCTCCGGGAATAATTTATGTGCGGTATGGACATTTCACTACATTTTTATTTTTTATTTTTTGTTTTGGAATCATGTGCCAGCCATTTCTCTCTGGGTAATTACTGCTTTGTTTGTCTGTTATCATTACCGGCAAATCCTCTATTCCTTAATTGGATATTATATGCAGTCACAGTCCATAATGCCAAAATGCTTTTCATATTGCTGGTCAGCTGGAGCTGTATTGACTCCAGGCATAGCATCTGAGGTCTGATGAAACTGTGGCAGTGGTATTTATATTTCTTCAGTATGAGGAATTTGCAGGCCTAAGGTCATTTGAAGTTAGCCTTTAGTGATGAGCATTCAGTTGCCTTTCCAAGAGTGAATGCCACTACAACACCGTGAGAGGCCTGTGCTACAGACTAGTGCATACAACGGCTTCTTATGCAGCTTTCTATATACACATGTGTGATGACATTAGAGACATGGGACACAGCATAATGCATTAAATTAAATAAATCAGCTGGCTCTGATGTGATTGTCATTTAAGGAAGGTGTGAACTTGTATCTAGTGAACAGGTACCATGAAAACAACTTTAAGATGGTAGTCATGTGAACCAAAAGGAAACCGAACCATTTGCAATCACCAGGTAGTTCAGTAAACAGTGAAATCCAATGGAGGAAAACCAGTCCCACAGAATTAATAAGGCAAAAAGAACCATTTCACAATACCCAAGCCTACAAGAGACTTCATCCTCTGCTGAGAGTGGTGGAACACATTGCACCGAGAGAAATTGCATCGGGTTTATAGGAGACTAAAAGGATATTTCCCTAAAGCTTCCTGATGGCCATGTACAAGGGCCCCACAAGTTCATGTTCCTGTGGTCATACTAATGACCTGAAGATTGAAAGACAAAGAATCAATGTCAGTCTCTGCTCTACCTTGTTTCACTGGTTTGGCAGAAATTTTCACTTCATTCACTCTCTAGATTCTTATTCTAATTTTATATATCTCAGTTGCTGAAAACACTGTACTGAAAATACAGATATTGTGATGATCTCATGAACTTTCAGCCCTGACACATGAGGTAAATGCCCTGGGATACTGACTGCTATTAGAAACAAACACCAAGGTTACATGGTATTAGCTTATGAGAGCAAAGACCTGTGCTGCTCACAGCAGAAGCCCCAGGCCTAGAGCTCTAGGAATACCCTCCAAGACTGGTAATCAATAAGTAAAATTAATAAAGAAAAACATTAGAACACAATTGTATAATACTAAGCAAGTGTTTCTAATGTGTTCCGGAGACTATTATTCACCTAGGTGCAAACAAGATCTGAAGAGCTAATCTAGTTGGGAGGTTTTCTTTATGTCATATGTGAAACCTTTTCTCTCAGATCACTTATTAGGACTAGTGTTAAAGAGAATTTAACACTGGATTATCTAACAACAAGGACTATTTTCCTCTAGGCAGTACACACAATAGTAGTAGCAATGCCCTATGGTGCAAATAGCCAGAAGTATGTTTCTAAATTAATATTTAAAAGTCATTCCAAGACACACATAAACAGTCCACTATGATGTTCTCTCTGTGTCTGTGTGTGTGTGAGGAGAGAAAGAGAGAGAGAATAAATTACAATTGGCTATGTATATGTTCACATGCAAGTATAACAGGCTCTACAGAGATAGTATACGATAGACAATAGATAGATGATATATACCTATATATCTGTGTAACACATCCATACTCATATACGTATATTTATATATGCATAGATACACACACACACACACACACACACACACACACACACACATATGAACCTTACACCCCACTGCTTTAACTTGCAAGAGCTGTCCAGGCAGCTTACCTGTCTACTGTTGACCATACACTTTGCACAATGAGCACTTTCCTATCCTATCTTGAGTTAAGCATAGTTTACAAAGATGTCACTCTTTCAAGGTCTTTCATGTTGAAAATTGCTTTATCTGGTGAAGCTTTCCTAAACTGGCTGATTAGAGAAATGTAAACAGAAGTTACCTGCCACCAAAGATGGAAAGGCGATTCTTGGCTGCTCAAAAGTCATGCCAGGACTCAAATTAACTTTAAGACACAGTCAAAGGTGGGAAAATAAAATGTAAAAACTGATGAAAGACTCTGGGTTCTATAAAAGGTGAATCAGTTACTTTTGCTTCCCTGTGACCAATGCCTGATGAAGCAAATCTGAAGACAGCTTTCTTTGTGTCCATACCTTTACATGAAACCATTTTCACAGCTGTGAAAATCCACTGGTTGATGCCTAGGTTAACAAAACAAAGACCTCAGGCCAGCACCATGAGTAAACATGATCTCCAAGACCATGTCTGGTATCCTAGTGCTGCTAACCATGCCACATGTCACAAAGTTTCTACAACCTCCCAAAACAGTACCACCAGCTGAAGGCCAAATGAGCCTTTAGAGTACTCAAGCTGTAACAAAAAGCACTAACCCACACACCTGGTGCCTGATGATGGATGAATAATGGACATACTATGACAAGGTCACGTGACACCTTGAGAGCAACCAAGCAAAAGTCATATTACAAGAAGTGTCACTCCCATTTTGCCCATATATTGGCTTGGCTACAGTATCTCTTCCACATTTATTCCTTAACATGGACTCCATGTTTGCACACCCCCCCCAAATTCATATGATGAAACCTTAACTGTTCAATGTGGAGTATTAAGAGGTGAGGCCTGGAGAGGTGGCTATAGGTCATAACAGTGACCCTTCTGTGAATGGTGTTATTATAAAAGAGAGCCAGAGAACATTCCTTGCATTCCTAACACATGAGGACACAATGAAATGGGGTTATTCAAACTTACAAGGTTGAACTCTCTGAAGGGATTCTTCACATCTCAAGCCTTCTTCAAATAGTGGAAGATCACCAAACTACCACAGCAAACTGTTCCTATTTCCTCCCTCAAGTATTCACTCTGCCTTCCTACATATCAACTCCTGCCTCATCACCTGCAGAAAGGTGAAGCTTCTGTAGACACAGAGCCCTGATGGCTGCCCTCTACATGTGCTCACTGGTTGATGAATAGCCAAGCTGAGTGATTCATATGAGAAGATAAAAGATAATAAGTGCTGGACCAGAACATATAGTACTCAACACAGTGCAGGTCATCTGTTTAAATGAATTCAGCTGGGAGAAAAAATTAGGAAAGAGTTACCCTTTCACATCAATGTGAAAGCAAAACTCGTGTTTAGCTTATGAAACAAGTTCCATGGAACATGAATACAGCTTCCAATGAAGCAGAGAGGTCTAGGGCTCAAACACAGAAAATCAGGCCATGCTGAGTCTCAAGCTGACTCTCCGCACGGATTATGTGATAGAAAGCAAAATCAATGACTCTCATTTTGCTTCCATTACTTTATCATTAAAATGAGAGAACTAATTCTCTTTTCAGGAAGGAGATGAGAAAGACAGAATGTAAAATGTGTTTCATCTTGAGCAAGGTTTCCTTTCTGTTAAAAGGCTGCATAATAAATATTAAATAATGTACCTGAAGTGTCTTGTTAGGCAAGTATTTAAAAGTCAATATAAAAATCATGTCAGTTTAAAGTGCAATTATATCCTCTATGCTTGATGAAGATATAAAAGAATTGAATTAGCAATGGGAAATTTATTCAGGACTAGAAAATAGCAACTGAGATTCATTAAGAGAAAGCAGAGCCTAAGGGTAGGCCATACTGAAAGATGGCACAAGAAGCAGGAACATGCACATGTGAGCCATAGGGGAGCTAGAGGAAGCTTAAAAGAGTTTGCATAGATAAGACTCAGTAGAGAAGACCCATGAGCATCTAGGCTGGCATTTGAATGCTTGCTATGTCATATTATAAGAACAAGAACACTGTAGTAGCACAACATACTAATCATAGCAACTCAGCTTCCGTCTAAGAATGAGGAATCGGATAGCTTGCCTGAGTCCCAACATTACCACATTGTCTTCTGGTCATGGTCATTGACCTGTATTCCTTGAAGCATCTTTTCTACAAGCCTGTTCTCATTATGGCTATCATACAAGTTCCCTTCCATATTTGGGTCTTCCTTAAATTCATATGTTGAAATCTTATTCTATCAATGTGGGAATATGAAGAGATGAGGCATGGAGAGGCAGTTATAGATCATGATCATTAATAGGAATTGTCATTTAGAAAAGAGCCTCACTTGCCTTCCTAACCACGTGGGGACACAGAGAAAAGACTGCCATCCCTGAGTCGAGAACTGGCGTTCCTAAATATCAAAACATCACGGCATCTTGTCTTAAACATAAGAGAAAAAGTTGAGCTTTAATTATTTGACTTATTCCAAAGAAGAAAATGAAGAGAATCTTGATTTCTGAAGAACTTCCCTAAGTGGCTTCTCCAAAACTGATGAGTAAAATCTTCACAGAATTTCGGGGATTCTGAACTGACCCAGATGGGACAGGTGTTTTATGGTTGCTCCACATTGAACAAGAATGGCCTCTGCCCATGTGGATGCAGATGTTGAGGCAATTGGTACTAATATGTACAAGCTTGTTTGTTACTCATATGCCTTGAATGTCTGGGAAATGTAGGAAAGGCTCCCAAAAATGCCTGAATAGAGGGAAAGCAAGTGGCTTGATCCTAGAGGAGTCTTGCAGGACTAAAATCAAGATGGAGGTTCCTAATCCCCTACTCACTGGATTGAACCATCCTGAGGCATACACAGGGCAGCCATGGACAATGTTTGAGACAGAGTCTTACTATGTATTTCTGGCTGGCCAGGAACTTTCAATGTAGACCAAGCCGGCCTTAAACTCAGAGATCCACCTGCCTCTGCCTCACCAGTGCTGGGATTAAAGGAATGTGTTACCATGCCCAACATCTATGGAATTTGTAATATACACAGATGTGAAACAGACTGGTATTGTTGTGGTAGAGGCTGAGAGTTTTCAATAAAGCATCAAGAATAGAACTGGATGTTTTGTCTTCTGTGACTCTTACTAGATGCATATTTTCATGCAGTTCAGTTGCTGACAAATGGAGTTGTTAAGAGGATCCCATCTTGGCTATGTGCCAACACCAAGTGTGGGGCTGCACACTGAGCACCAAACCACCAGGTGGAATGAAAACTTTAGTCACTCATGAGTTCTGTGAATCCACTAGGTATGGGACACCAAACATCAAGCTCACTTAATGTCTATGTAGTGTATAGACTAGTGTTAGAGTCATAGGCCTTAAGTAACTGCATAGTCACTGCAGTCTTGTGATGTTTGTATTTGTGAGCTCATTAGAATAATGTAATTTGTTAATATTAAAATTTTGGTTTTTTAATTTTTTAACTGAAAAAAAATTTATACAGTATATTCTAATCATAGTTTCACTACCTCCATCTTTTCCCAGATCCTGTCCACCTCCCACATACCCACCTCCACTTCTTCTCTCTCTGTGCCTCCCTCTCTCTCTTCCACTTTAGAAAACAAACAAGAAAAGAAATTTTAAAAACAGAATTTTATAAAAGAAAAATAAAAGAAAGAAAAAGCAGAAGAAACACAGACACACAAATATACAAAAACAAACCCATACAAACACCAAATCAGAAACCACAATAATCAAAAGACCAGTAGAGTAAAACCAAAAATCTCCAAACAATGCATTATGAGACAGAAGACCTTCAAAAATACCATTAAGTGTGTTTAATGTTCACCATCTACTACTGCTGGGCGTGGGATGTCCCTTAAGGTTTGTATATCCAGAGAGTCCACGGAAGAAAACTAATTTTTCCTTTGTGAGTGGCTAGGAATAGGAGGTAGTGTCCACTTCTCCCTCTCAGTGCTGGGACCCCATCTGGCTTGGGCCTGTGACGGTCCTCTACAGGCTGCCACAGTCTCTGTGAGTTCACATGTGCATCAGTCCTGTCACGTCTGGAAGGAAGTTTCCTAGGAGGCCTCCATTCCTTCTGGCTCTCACAATCTTTCTGCCTCCTCTTCTGCACAGTTCCCTGAGCTCTGAGGGGAGGGGTTTGATGAAGACATAGCATTTAGGACTGAATGTTATATTAACACTTTTAAAATATTGGAATTGGACTTGATAATCACAAGCATATCTGTAATATTTCATGTCTAAAATATTCCTTGTTGCACTGAGTTGAACTTGAACTTAGTGATGCTGTGTTTATATGTGCTTGGATATTTCTGTAAGTCACAAAGTCCCCTTTTACTCACCGCAGTTAACCTTGGATGTGACAGCTGTGTTGTTTGTCCTAGTCAGACCAAATAAATGTCCATCCATCACTGATGACTCAAGAGTCTACAGAAATTTGCAGAGGACCAACCATCAGCCAGGAAACCCTCTGCACCTCAGGTGACTGCCTGCTATTTACACAACTGTGTTTCCCAAGGGCACAGTTCTCCCACACCAAGGACTATCTGGTTAGCCCAGGGAAGGGAAGGCTGGCAGCTCTATGGCATATCCATCATGTGCAAAGACCTCTCAGAGAAGAAAGTGCAGAACTTTAACAGGGTGGTAGCAGGAGGGAGAGAATCCCCAAGGCCAAACAGAAGCCATCTGTATGGACCTGTCCATGGCAAAAATTCCTTGGGAACTAGGAGAGGGAGAACAGAGACTGGGATCCTCCACTGTTACTGGATGGGCCTTAAAATATATCTGCACACAGTGCTCCAGGGACAATATTGTTGGTGCTATTTTATTGGGTTCTTATACTTGTACCTCCTTTCTCAACCTTATTCCACCCTAATCCCTTCCAACTCCCCAACACTAAGTAGGAGAGAAAGAAGGTTGGAGAGGAAAGGGGAGTAAACTTCCTGCTGATTAGGGATGTTGGTTTGCTTGGGGCAATTCCAGTCTTCATTGTCAGAACATCCAGCAGTCCAGCAACCCAGCAGTCCAGCAGTCCAGCAGCCCAGAAGTCCAGCAGTCCAGCAGTCCAGCAACAGCTGGGGCAGCAGTGGTGGGGGACCATCATCTGACACAGGCCTTCTTGGGGCTCCTCCATTTATACCCTCTCCAGAGTTCCCATAGTTAAACTATCTGCACCTGACAAAGATCACCTGGTACCCTGCTAGTGCACCAGGCAAATCTTAGTCACCTGCCGTGAAGCAGCCTCTTATCACACACCTGGGGTTAAAACAGAAATGTGCTCACATAACTAATGTAACTGGGTATCTAAAGAAACCAAAACTCTCACTACACAATGTTTTGTGTAAGATCGGGATAATTAAACAGCAGCATTGACCTAACCCATAGTTTGTTGAAATATTCACATTTGTACAATTTAAACAGGAGATGAAAAACAATCTTAAGCCCTAAAAAGAAAAGGACAGGGTACACAGTGTATACATCTACCAAGGGAATTCAGCAGCTCTTGAAAGGAAAATATTGTGATTCCTGGCTTTTATAAAGATCCATAAAGCAATGTATTTGTTTATGAGATGAAAGAGAAGTAAAATTGTCTACAAGAGCAAAGGAGACTAACCAGAGGTAAGAAAATGGGAGATGGAGTGGGAGGGAGGGTGAACACATGTGGGCAACCCAATGTGCTGTGTATCCATGTATGAAAACTGTTCTAGAATGGGAGTCAATTTTCTTCAGGAATGCAGTCCTGAGAGGCTACCCATGTGCCAAAACACAATGCACAGGAACTTGATAACTTTTATGCAAGAGAGAGAGAGAGGACACATATGAAGGAAGAGAAGTGATGGGAGAGGAGGGAGATAGAGAGGAATTGGAGAGGAAAGAAAGGTGACCAAAATATGTTTCAATGCATGTGTGAAATTCTCAAACAATAAAACAAAAATTTTTAAACAATAAAACAAACAATCCAGAGTTGCAGTTGCTGGACCATGTTGTGTGAAGCAGTAGACAAAGAGGAGCTGCCTTGCTACAGACACAGCGGCCAGAGCAACACAAGGGTGGCTGGAGTCCTGATGGGCACCTGAGTCCTTGCCACAGGGTCTCTTCTCTGGGGAGCACTGCTCTAGGGAGCACTACAGCAATGCTGTTGGCCTGGCTGAGTGTGACAGCCTCCCCTGTTCCTGTGTTCCAGCTGCTGGACTCCCCTGCTCAGATCCCTGCCATGCTGAACCTTCCCTCAGCCAGCAGCACTGAATACCCTTAGTCCATTCTGTTCTTGAATAACTAAGCTAAGATGTGCCTAGCACATTCATGATGCAGGATGAGCTATGGGGACTACTCATTCACCACCAAATTGAAAAAATAACACTGAGTTGGGTGTTATGAAAATTAAATTAAAATATCCGTTTTAGTATTCACTTCCCAGGTTCAAGATAACCACAAAAACTGTGGCCATACATAATCTTTAGATTTTTTTGTTGTTTGGAATTAAAATATAATTATATCATTTCTCCTTCCCTTTCTTCCCTCCAACCCTTCCCATATATATTCCCTGCTTTCTCTAAAATCCAGTCTCTTTTTCTTAATTCTTGTTATATAGATATAGCTACACACACATTCCTAAATATACAAATACAACCTGCTCCAGCCATATAATGCTACTTGTATGTATGTAATCAGTCAGAAGACAGGACATTTAAAAAAAACAGGCAAGATTAGTAAATAGAACACACTAACAAGTAAAAGATCTACTACTGTAGATCTTAACAAGTATATGTATTTTGGATGTCCTTGTTGGTGTAAAAAGAACAACTCAGTATGTTCTTTATTGTTGATTTATCATATGGCAGAGATAAAATTCAAAACTATAGCATGCAAACCAATAATAAACAATACTAAATCAAAATCATAGATATTTTATACAAAAGCCTGTCACTCTAATATTAGTTTATTAAATATTTAAACATATACATGCTATTCACATAACATACAAAACTATCCCAATTCTATGTACACAACGATGAAACATATGGACAATGAACTGAAGGGAAAAGGATGAAATGTTTCCAATCTCAAGGGAATTTCTCTTCTTGATCTTTTTCCTAAGTTAAGCACAAACAGGACGAATCGACTGACTAAAGAGGGAATTCATTTTTAAACACAGAATCTTGATTCCCGCTGTTATTCACATGAGATCTTTACCGATTCTCTCAGGCCCATCATTAAGCCTGTTCTCATGTGTGTGGGGCCAACACTACAACAGAGGAGGAGCTGAGGATGGAGCTCATCTGGCAGAGCAGTTCCCGAGCATGTGCAAAGGCCTGGGTCTGATTCCCAGCCTCACATAAACCAAATTCAGTGGCATAAGCCTGGGATCTCATCCTTCAGTAGGAGAATAAGGACTCAAAGGTCATTCTTGGCTACATAGCATCTAAGTGAGCATGGGACATGAAACACTGTCTTTAAAAAAAAAATGCCAAGGTAAATACTAACAAACTAAAAAATATATTTTTTAATTTAAAAATTTTAAAAAGAACATACATTTCCTCATTCCTTAAAGAAGGTTAACAGCCCTCTCACCCCAGAAATTTGAAACAAGTAGAGAGTGTGCTCTTTTTGCTGACTGTGGAGGGATCTGTAAAACTTTCTTTCCCAACACAGAGTCAGATGCAGAGGGGAGAGGACCTGAAGAAGTTGAACACAGTTCCAATAGCCTTGGAAATCAGACAACTCCAAGGTCTCTCAGGCCTAGCTGACAGCCTCCAGTGAGTGGGGACTTGGGATGGATATGTTCCCCAGCCAAGTCACATGGCTGAAGTCACAGAGGACAAAGCTCAGTAACAAGATCTTCTCAGAAAAACCTCTGATCCACTGGGCTGGAAACTGTGGCTACAGCAGGACCAGAAAGTCCTCAACCATGAGGAAGTTTGCCCTTGCCTGGGGCACAGCCTGGCTGATTAAGAAGCAGACAATTTTCTCTGTGAAAGAGAAAGATTTCTGTATAGTCTGGGAAGAGACATTCCTTTAGAGTCCACTAATTCTCCATTGATACCTCTCTGAGGGCTTTTAGAACGCTGCGATGCTGTTGGTACATGCTGATTGTTGTTTGCCATCTCTGTTAGACAAGGTGAATTAACCCATTTGCTGAGTTTCATGGAGGGACTCCAGATTTGTTACATTAAAGTGCTGGGATCAAAACCATTTAGTAGTCTAATGCTGGAGCCCCTAAACTCTACTTGAGAACCTATGCTCTGGGGACCTATCCCTGAGTGAACTGTCTGGTTTTAAGAGAACCTATAAAAGTACCAATTTCTAGTCTTCAAAAGTTCTGGTTACTGAGCTAACACAAGCATGATACACATTCAGCATGACTGAAAGGGGTATAACTCAGCCCTACCATTGATCAAGGAAACCAGAAACTGGGGTCTTTACATTGCTTTCTGAACCTGTAATGTGTAAGCCTTACATTATGGGAAGATATTATGAAATCAATGCCTACGGAATACCAGTATTTTCCAAAATTCTCCCACCTTCAATAAAGCCTGCAGTCCTTGATGGTATATATTCAGAGACCAAGGACTACCATGGCTTTGAACTGTGTGTATGGTTATAGATATTATGCTCGTTCATCCTGACCCACGAATTACAAGCTGCTCAAGGTGGACCTCACTCTGTCCTACTACAAGCAGTACAGTGTATAATTTTATATTTCAGCTCTAATTTGATAGGAGTTTTTTGTTTGTCATTGTTGTTGCTTAATGAAACATTCTGCTCTGAAGTTTGGGAAGAGGTGGAAAAGAAAGAAAAGGTACATCATGATATATATAATAATATCAATACTTTATATTCATATGATATCTCTCCCAGCCTCATGTGTGCTTTCTAGCATTCTTCACCCTTACACCATTCAGGACTACAGTATCTTACACAGCTTAGGGAGTGGCACCACCCACAATGCAACAAGCCTTATTACATCAATTAACAAATAAGACAGTCTTCCACAGACATGCCCACAGGCCAAGCTGTCTGGATAGTTGCTCGTTATCTATGTCTCTTCCTGGGTGATTGTAGACAGTGTCAAACTGACAACTTAGCACCATATCTGAGCCCAGAAATGATCACTGATAGAAAGGGGTGTGAGTGTGACGGGATACTCCCACAGTCCCTGGAAGGGATGCTTCTGTAGTTAAAAACAAACAGAACAACAACAACAAAAGCAACAGAAGTATCAAGAAAAATGAAACTATCCTAAGCTCAGCATCACCTGCTACATCAAATCAATTAATTAAACCAACTTTATTAGTTATGATGCCATTTAAATGCACCATATTTTGATATGGTATAGAGAAGAGCCCTAATCTGTATGTGCTTGCTATAAATTTCTACAAAAACATTATCAATGTCTTAGTTCTGGAAGTTGGGCTGTGAAGGGGTACTTCCCTAAAGTACGATATCATTCTGAGCACTCTGGGGAATACAGTGATGATGGAGACCTGAACTTTGTGCAGACATGCTAGACTTGGACACAATAGAAAGGTGCTGATGGAAAACAAAGCACTGTGTTGTGATAGAACAGTGATAATGACTAAAATGGACTCCAATGTCATCAGCAAAGGTTTCAAGCAAGGGAGAAACTTCAAAATGGATCTGATGTGAAGAAAAGGAAGAGAGGAATGAAGCGGAAAACTACAATCAGCCCTAAGTGAGCATATTGGACGCTTGGTGTCTGCTCAGCTGGAGCTGTGACTAAACGCAAAGATGGCTGCCACAGACTGAGGGCCTAGTGTTGTAACATGTCATAAGTCAGCACTGTGGTCATGGGTAACAGGGAAACATTAAATGTAGGATGTGTTAATTAAACTAGAGTTCTCTGCCCATGTTCACAGAAAGAGTCCCTCTCTTCTGCCTTTGAAAAGAAGGCCATGTACATTTTTTCCCAGATGTTTCTGTAGGGAGTAGGTAGTCACCCAGCCTTCATCTCCACATTTGCTGTGCCTGTGGTGATGAGCTAACATTGGCATTGCAGGAGTCCCCCTAGCCTTGATTTGCTTTTCTGGGAGATAAGATTAGAACAAGTCCCCACATTCCCACCTGCCCCATGGGGTGAAGGATACTTTAGATCAATGCATTGCTGCCACCGTTACGTTTTTTTCTTTACGAAGAGGAAGGTTTGAGTGTCTATTTCAATATGCCTCACTTTCCGAAAGAGTACCTCTTAACCCCCACTTTCTAAATAGCCAGTTCTGAAATGTGGTGTTCTACCTGACAAATGAGGAGAATCTGAATGGAAGGTTCCAGAATGTTGGCTCCACAAGCAGTCCCTCCACACCCTCCTCATGCCCCAGGTGGCATTTCAAATGCAGGGCTAACCCAGGGGCCATGGGTCACAGCTGTGTATTTGGCACTTAGCTGAGTACATCCAGAAGCATCCATGGATGAACATCACACAACTCCTGAGAAATCTGGGCCAACAAATGCCTATGGTATCTCAAAGTCCAAGGAGATGTGCTGAGAGGTACACATCCCCGGCATTCCTTGTGCTCCCTTTCCTCAAAAAACTGATATTTAATAATAGACAAGAGAGGGTGTATTTTAGTCATTGATATATCAAATATACAATCAAAAAGGATTCTATATTTTAAACCAAGATATAAGAAAACAATGTTATTTTCAGACATTACAAGATGCTACTGCATTTAGTACTTGGAAGAAGCATTCTATAATTACTTTATTTGAAACCAGTCAGGAGAGTAATCAGCACACTGAAACTCTCTATGGCTTTCTAAGAATAACAATCCCAGGCTTCCCAGCTGTGAGCGCTAACCTGATCCAGAGGTCAACCAAGTAGCAAACAGTGTTTTGTACATCAGGATGTTCTAGACCACAATGTATACATTTCTGGGAACAAAGCCAAAAGAATTCTGAATCTTTGTCTCTAGATGCGAAAATACTGTGCATCCCATTGTCAATGGTCCCTTAGTTTGAACAATCATCCCTTTAAGGCATCTAGCAGGTTCACCTATTGTTTCTTAATTTTAAAAAAGAGAGAAAGAAAGAAAGAAAGAAAGAAGGAAGGAAGGAAGGAAGGAAGGAAGGAAGGAAGGAAGGAAGGAAGGAAGGAAGGAAAACAACAACAACTTGACCTTTAAACTTCTGAAAGTCTACAAAGTATAAACTGTGCTGCCGGAGACTGCCATGCATTGATCCAAAAGGGTTGCTGGTTATTAATAGCCACTGTGGAGCAAGTTCTCACACTCTGGAATTCAAAACTCATCCCCTCCCATGGGAAGAAAGTTATACATGTGGATGAAGGTCTAAAGCCTCAAGGAAAATATTTTAATGAGGCATTTTTACAAAAGCTGATATTTTCTTTCTTCTTACCCCATTCAATAAATATATTTTCTCCATTTTGTCAAACATTTACTTGAAAAATAAAGGCAATTGGATGTGGATTTATTGTTCAAAAAATAGTCATGTACATTAAATATAAAATACAGGTAGCAATAAAGAAGCAGGAAAGTCAACAAACACATGTATGACTAACTCTCTTCTCTTTACTCAACTCAGGCTTAAAATAGAGGACAGGGAAAAAGGAGAGGACGCAAGGAGAAGAGGAGGGGGAATGGGAGAAGGAGAGGAAAAACAAGGATGAGGAGGAGGAAGAGTAGAAGCAAGGGAGAGATTGAATAGGCCAGAAGGAATGAATGGAACCGCGCAGCAGCAGCAGCCACAAACAGTCCTGATGTTTGTCTATAAGTGTCAGGAGAATGAAAAGTGAGAAATTATGTCATCTGCAGGAAAATGATGCAATTAAACAACGTAAGTCTCAGAAAAAGAAATATCACATATCTTCTATATTCATTTGTAAATTCTAGGTTATCCACAGGTTCATAAAACCATATATGGACATACTCATGCATTCAGATGTGAAATTATAAGCAAGACTGAGCAAGTGAAGAGGAGTACATACAAAAGCAGGGAAATTGAGGATATAGGCAAATTCCATTATATAATTAGAGAAAAATATCCATAAAACCCATCACTATGTATAATGAATTTATGCCAATAATTTATTTTATGTTTCAGTATGTGTCCATTGTTTTGGCCTTCTTATATTTAAATTTTATTCAGTGGTACTATGTTGATTGGGTAATATTATGCATTCTAAATGTTAACTAACCTGCTCCCAGAAGCCTGCTTACTGTATATCAAGTAATATGTTACCTTGCTTTCCATTGTCTCTAATTGGTTGAATAAATGCTGAGGCCTAAGATTGGGCAAAGACAGAGGTAGGTGGGACTAAGCTTAGTGGGCTTCTGAACCAGAGAGGTTCATAGGAATAGAAGAAGCCAGGAGCATGAAGAAGGAGACACACAATGGGGTAAATGAAAGAAGATTCTGCCACATTGCCCAGAACATCAGCATAGGGTGGAGAATAACAGTCCAAGGGGATGTATGTATATATGGGGTTCTATTTAGGGAATAAAATTAAGAGCTAGCTTAGATGGGCTAGGATTGAACAATCCAGGCTAAGGCTTGTTAAAATCCATCAGGCTTGTGTGTGTTCATTTATAATGGCGGGTTAAGGATTAACACCGCTGATCAACTAAATATAATCTAAATACTGATAAATAATTTTATTAAATACTTCTACACTATGTTATAGAGAAGTCAAAGGAAAAAAACTATTTCTATTTAACACCACTTTCCTGAGTTGGCAATTAGAAAATAAGAGGCATTTGCAATTTTTTCCACTACCAGATTCATGTAGGTGAGATGGGAAGACAATAAAGTCTCATGTGACCTTCAAATTGCTTCCTACAACAGACCCGGTGCTGTACTTTGTATAGGAATGGTTTTGGATTCTTACGGAGTTCTCCTCGTAAACTGCCTGATCTCGTTGAGACCAGACATGTTTGTCAGCAGTACCTCTATGGGACCTAATAGACAATGTAGAAAACCAAGCTTTCCAAATGGAAATCTGATTTCAACACTCAAAAATCTGATGTTCTAATGAAAGGACAGGAAACACGAACTTCTTCTGTGTGCAATAAAGCAACAGCCACACACTCTTCAGCAGTAGACAATCAATGACTAAGACTTACTGCACATCAGCATGGGCCAAACACAGAGGGCTACTGTGGTACCAAGTCAAGACTGTAGTCAAAAGAGGACAATCAAGTAGGGCAAAAATGTTATGAGCATTATGTAACCAATATTCCCTTTTTACTGTTGGGTAGCTTATATAACTGACTTGAGTTCTTAGGCACAAACTTCCAAGTGCTGATGGACAAGAAGGGGGTGGTAAACACTGGTACCCAGAGAGGATCACACAGACCATCAGCCTGTGGGAAAAACCCAGGGCAAGTTCCTCCTTAGAGTTAACAAACCATACCCTGGTCAGGACTGCTGCCAAGTTTCACATGCAGTCTTACATCCTCAGAGAGCAAGCAGTCACACATCGTCTGGTATCTAGCACCCTGTCATAACTGGGGGATTATCTGGCAATATAGTTGCTATGAAAAGTGACAACATGGAAGCAAGATACGAAGGAAGCACAACCAGCTATGGGCCCGGATGAGTGGTTCTCACAGTTTCATTACTGAGAGGTTCTTGGGAATCAGGCTCAGAAGCCCGGACAGCTCAAGCAGTCCTTCTGAGCAATGTATGGGTTACTTTTCTCCTTGATATGATAGAAAAAGCACCTGAAAAAAGCAATTGAACGAAGGGTTTGTTTGGGCTCAAGTGTATGTCAACACAGTCCATCATGTTGGGAAGCAAGGGCTTAAGAAAGCTTGCCAGATTTCACCCACAGTCAGGAAGCAAAGAGAAGAATGCTCTTGTTCAGCTTGTTTTCTGCTTTATAGTCAGCCCGGAACCCTGGGATGTAGTGGTGCTGCCCACAGTTAGGGTGGGACTTCTCATCTCAGTTAACCTAATCAACATAATCCCTCACACACAAACTCAGAGGTTTGTATCTTCAATGATTCCAGATCCTGCCAAATTGACAATAAAAATTAAATATGTCAGAAGTTTTCTACTAATAACTTTCTTCGTCTCCACACCTGCATCTGTGTGTATACCTAAAATTATGCCTGAATAAACATCTGCATATCTTTGGGATGCAAGATATGGCTCAGCAGTTCAAAGAGCTTGCTGCTTTTCTAGAGGACTACAGTACCCAGAACCCACCATGGCACCTCAGTCTCCAGTAATTCCAGCTCAAGAAGATCTGATATCCTCTTCTGGCCTATGTCAGTACTGACACACATGTGACATACACTCACATAGACACATAATAATAAAACAATTATAATACATCTTTAATATCTCATCATCATCATGATTATCATGCCCCTAGTTCAATCATTTTCCTCTGGTCTCTGCTTGAACCAATTCTGAGAATCTGGGGAAAGAAGACTAAAGTCAGCTGTAAAGGCTCTGGCATTTTGAGCATAGTATATGAATAGCACCATCTCAGTAATTTTGAATTTGAAGACTCAACCCATTTCTGAAGTTCTTCTAGTGCTTAAAGGAAGAATGAAGCAACTAATTAGTATGTGCTTGCATAGATTTGTTTTGAAAACTGTCATTAGAACAAAATGGCAACCTATGGATTGGGAAAAGATCTTCACCAACCCCACATCTGACAGAGGGCTAACATCCAAAATTTATGAAGAACTCAAGAAATTGAACACCAAAAAACCAAGTAACCCAATAAAAAAAATGGGGAACAGAGCTAAACTGAGAATTCACAAAAGAGGAATCTCTAATGGCCAAGAGACACTTGAAGAAATCCTCAATATCCTTAATCATCAGAGAAATGCAACTTAAGACAACTCTGAGATTCCATCTCACATCTGTCAGAATGGTTAAGATCAAAAAAATCAAATAACAGCGCATGCTGCCAAGGTTGTGGAGAAAGGGGAACACTCCTCCATTGCTGGTGGGAGTGCAAACTTGTACAACCACTATGGAAATCAGTCTACCAATATCTTAGAAATTTTGGGATAGCTCTACCTCAAGACCCAGCCATATCACTCCTGGGCATACATCCAAAGATTCCTCACCAAACCACAAGGACATCTCCTCAACTATGTTCATGACAGCTTTATTTGTATTAGCTAAAAACTGGAAACAACCCAGATGTCCTTCAAACAAAGAATGGATATTAAAAAACTAGTACATTTACACAATGGAATACTACTCAACTATCAGAAGCAAGGAAATCATGTAATTTGTAGCCAAATGGATGGAACTAGAATAGCTCATCCTGAGTGAGCTAACCCAGACCCAGAAAGATGCACATGGCATGTATTCACTTACAACTAAATTTTAGCCATATAGTACAGGATAACTATCCTACAACCAACAGACTGAAAGGAACAGGAACATGGACTTTGTTACCTGTTAGTGGAATGCTTTGCCCTAGAGAAGCTGCCATATAGGCCCCTAGTGCAAGAGGAAGCTCCTAACCCTCACATGACTGATGAACTGAGGGGGCTGAGATGTGGGGGCACCCCCACACTGGAGGAGTAGGTTAAGTGAGACAGGGGGTAGAGGGTAGGAGGGTGGGTCCGGGAGGGGTGGAGGGAGGGGGCTGTGATGGAGATGTAACTTGAAGTAATAAATAAAGGTTAAAAAAGTGGGGGGAGAAATTTCCAAGTTTGAGCTTGTAAACATATCTGTTTAAGCTGAGGATAAGAGAAGGAACAAGCTGCTCCAGCCACGCGGTTCCTGGGACTCTGGAGGACTCCAGGCACCATCTTTGGCTGACCTTCATGTAATATCCAGAAGCCCAGGGAACATCAGCTTAAGACCCGATGATGGAAATTTCAATGAAGACCTTAGATATGGACAAAATCAGCTTATGCTCAGGACAGGAAAACGTGAAAACAAAATGTCCTTCCCTATCTTAGTTTTGCAGAATGGAGCAAAATGATGGACTTGCTGTCATGTTTTTAACTGAAGCAGGAAAAGCATGAAATACGCCACTTTCTTTCTAAGCAGTTACTGGCTCCTGCAGGGCAGCTGGGTTCTTTCAACACCCAAAAAATTAAATGACAGAACACTCTTCATGCTATTACTGGAGTCTGTCCCTTAGTCCTGTGATTCTTGGGTTTATAAGCTAGATGCCCCAGGAATTCTACAAGCATCCACAAGGGAGGAGATATCGACACCATCAGCAAGGGGAGAAGAAAAGACACAAACATGAATGTCAGAGCCCTGAGAGCAGGGCTCTGCCAGCCTCATGCTTCCTGCCAGGGGCTTCTATTTGAAAATCAATTCCATATTGATCACAGGGCTAAAGTAGGAAAGTATCTTCAGAGATGACAAGTTACGTATGGGGTGTATGTGTTTGTGTGTATGTCTGTGTATGTGTCTGTGTGTGTGTGTTTGTGTGTCTATGTGTGTTTTAACCAGAGGTATTTCATACAAATGTCAGAAGTTTGATGGTCTAATATTGAACTATTTTGTAAATAAAACAAGCTTTTTCTTGAATATCTAATTTGAAAATAACCATAATAAAGCGTTAATAAAATATTTTTATGAATTCTTTGAGAAGTTCACACATGCATATAATTTTTTTAATACTGTTCACCACATACTCTTCCCTCTAACTCTTCCTGGACCCAACTCCAGCATTCCCATTTCCCTCCTAATACCATGCTCTCTATATTTTGTCAACTTGTGACACAACACTTTATTGACTGCATCAAATGAAGGTTTCTGTAGTGAAAAAGGCAAGTTTTGTTCATAAAATATGGTATTCATATTCTTTTATAAGGCAGAAAAGTAGATTACTGAGTCCAGGTTGTGCTGTCTGATGCACAATAGTGTGGAAACATCCACTGGGATATGGTCCACCTGCCACAGGCCACATCTGTGAAGAAAACTCTCTCTCTCTCTCTCTCTCTCTCTCTCTCTCTCTCTCTCTCTCTCGCCATAAAGTATCCATAGCTACTCAGCTAGGGGTCAGGTTCATGATCCCCTCCCCACCACATGCTGTAATGTTGACTGTAATGTTAACATGCCTGTCTTAAGCAGGCAAAAAAGTCGTTGAGTTCATGAGTGTTGTGGTCCAGTCATGTCCGGAAGAGATTGTCTCGCTCCCCTCCTCCCAACCTCTACTTCTTCCAGTCTTTACATGTCATAAAATTTTGAGTAATATATAAAAACAAATAAGAACAAGTTACCAAAAATACAATTTTAAAATAATCACATTAATATTTGCTATGTGTATTTTATGCGCTCCTTCATAAATGTGGGTGTGCACATGCACAGTTGGGTTGTTTAAAAAAAAACAAAGGGTATGCTCTGTAAATCTTTTTCTAAGTCATCATTTGTATGTTCATGTTGTTTATACAATATCTTTCAAGCTCTGGAGTACTTGTCTTCCTTAGGAAGGTGTCTTCAATTGACTTCCTAAATTAATTGTTTTAAGTTTGGAATTTATTTAAAATTTGATATTTAAAAAATAAGAGTCTGATTTTATTTCCTTCCTAACAAATCTCTAGTTGTGCCTCCAGTATTTATTAAGTGTCTTATGATTAAATTGAAATACTATCCATTGATACATGATGAATTTCAAAAGATCTATAATATTAACACTACTTGGTAACTTTGATTCTATTTGAGGATGATTGATGTGTTTTAATATCAGGCATTATTTCTAATTTATTTTCAAATACACAACTTCCATAGAGAATTTTTAGGCTAATTGTGATATGATTCTAATTAGAATTCGATTATATAAAATAAATGCATTTTTCAAGATTTGATTTACGACTTTTACCCAATATTTCTATCCAAGGTTATGACATATCCTCCCACGTGATCAAAAAAATTTATCAACTCTCCAAAAAGGTAGAAATCATTTGTTCACATAGACATGCATGACAACTTATTGAGGCACCTTATTGATTATTTCATGCTTTTTGTTACTCAGAATTAAATTTTTCACATTTTTTGATTACCTAGTAAATGATAATACATACAAAACTGCTAATTTATTTATGAAATTTCATTTATATCTTATTTTGGATTTTTATTTTATGAAAACAAATCATTGCCAAAGTGAAACATTTCAATTTCCCCTATTAGTCAAGAAGCAAGAAATGTCAAAAACGTGCCTGACATTACTTCTAGGCTCCTCCTACTCTGCTGCATTCTGGATTCAGTTCAGAGGGACTTGATACTAGGACAGCAGGGTCTACAGCTTCCTTAAGATCCCAGGAGTAAGAAACCTGGCTTACCCAGAAATGACTGGGAATATATATCACTCTAGAGATTATATGATTTCTACTTAAAAGCCACTTCTCGCTGTCCCTCCTCTAGGAAGAGCAATCTACAGGATAACAATCCCTACTGAAATAGAGCTTGTGGCATGTTCAGATGTTCCTGCCACAGCTCTCCATGACAGGAAATTGAAGAATGTGTGCCTCTCCATCTTAGAGATAGATTCTGCTCCTTTAATTTCAGTTGTTTCAGAAAAAAATGGCTTCCTTAACCAATACCATGTGGCACTGTAGGACTCATCCTGAAGTCTTCCTTGAAAAGAAGCCACCCCAAAGGGTTCCTACTGTGAGGACACTTCCTTTTTCAACATTTATAACAACTGTTCCAGTGAGTGTAACAATTACAAAGTTAAATAGAATCACCCAAATAATTCAAATAATGATGCCATGTGATTCTGCCTCTGACTATGGTAGTCTAGTTTTAATTTTAATCATTGGTGGTTATTTTTAGCAATAACCTTTAGCATACCTAAGCAGTTTTCTCTTGTTTGTATTTTAATGATTTGGGGAAGGGGATGCTCTTTAATGTCTTCTTGATTCATATTACTTTTCTTGTTCACTTCCTTTTTGATATAATACATTATGTTGATTCCTTTTCTGGTATTGAACCATGCTTGCATTCTGAGACAAGCTAATTGTGTCATTGTATATTATTATTGACTCCTATTTGTTAACATTTCAGTTAAAACTTTATATCTATCTGTAAATGAGATTGACTTGTATTAGTTTCTTTGTACTGCCTCAATATGTATTTAATGTTTAGAAGTTTCAAAAAAACAGAGATTTTTCTATCTTATCATAAAATCTGTTTTAATATGATAACTTTGAAATTATCTTTCTTTTTAGCACTGAATAGAAATCAGAGTTGAATTCATAAATTCCAATGTATTTTTCAAAGATTCTATATACTATGCTATTAATTATTTAAGAATTTTATATAATTTTGATCATATTCATTTCCCTCCTCGAACTCCTTCAAATCGATACCCACCACCTCACCCAAGCAACTTAGAGTTCTCTTCTTGTTTCTTTTTAAAAATCATCAAGTCTAATAATTTGTCTCATTCAAATACTCTTGGATGTGGGACCTGCCCTAGAATGTTTTTGACATATGACAAATCTGATCATTAAAAAACAAAACAAAACAAAACAAAAACCCGACTTTCACTCATCCAGCAATTATCAAATGCCAAAAGCTCCTCAAGCAGTAATGGGACTTCATGCCCACCACTACCTCAATGCTGATGATGTCTGGATTGAGATGTACAAATCTTGTGTCTGAAAAATGTCTTACTGGGTGCAATAGTAGCATGGGTATTATGGGAGTGACCAAACACTTTCTGATTAGATCTAATGTCCACTCCATGATATGAGGCCCATACCTGAACTATTAATTGAACTAATCATCTGTGGCTATATAGGATATAGACCTTAGAGGAAAACCTACTACTATTACTATTCTGTAAACATAGTATTAAAAAGATTCCTGAGAACTTCCATATCTACAGAGCAGTGCATCTCTCAATCCTCATCAGAGAAGCTTCTCCATGCGGTAGATGGCCATTAGCTCAGAGATCCACAACTGGTCTATATGTAGAGAATAAGAGACGGAGGACTGTGCAGCCCTACATGGGACATCCATATCAAAGATGTTCTGTCCCCACGGCTCAGGGACCATTGTAGAAGATGAGGTGGTAAGAGCCAGAGGGAGTGAATGACTTCAAGAAAACACTGTTTTCTTGATACAACAGGGCTGTTGAGAATGGTTTTATCTCATGTGTGTTTTTGTATGTGTAAGTTTATATATATACACCATGTACCATTGATGTGCAAGTGCTCAAGGACAGCAAAAAGGATCAGGGTGTGGGAGCTGACCAATGTGGGTGCTGGAAACTGAACTCAAGTCTTCTGAAAAAGAAGCAAGTACTCTTACCTGCTAAGCCATCTCTCTACCCCCCACAATTTAGTTAAAAATTTCAAGACAGTCTCATACAGCTCAGGCTTGCCTGAAGCTCACTATGTAGCTGAAAGTGACCCTAACCTCCGGATCCTCCTGCCTACCCCTCTGTAATGCTGAGATTACAGGTGTGTCCCAGCATGCCTGTTTTTACATGGTGATGGAGATGGATTGAACATAGGGCCTTGAGCAAGCCAGGTAAGTGCTTTAACAACTGATGTATGGCCTGTGGAATTTTTAATAATAGATTTTAATCACTTTTGTAATAACTACTAAAATCTATTCAAATTTCCTACTACCTTTAGTCTACCTCTTTACCACAGGGCCACTAATTTCCCAAAGGTTTTCAAATCTCTTGTCATGATTTGTACATGCTTAATAAATTACCTTTTTCTTCACTTTTCCATTATTTTTCCTAAACTTACATAGATTTTATTTTTCTGTTGGATGCCTTATATAATTTATTGACACTTTTTTACTTACATATTTTCAAAACATTGTTCTAAGCAATTTCAACTCTTTAAAAAATTTCTCTTTTTGGCTTTGTTTTACCTTTGTTCTAACATAAACTCAAATGAGCATGAATCCGTCTGTTCCTGGCCCACTCCCTTTGCAAATCAATGCATTTAGGATGAGTACTCTTACTGTGTCCATGTATTTCTGAGTATCTTTCTCTTCTTTTCACTGTTTCTTGGATTTATCATCAATGTCATGTTATAAAAGAGTATTCTTTGCGATTTTTCTCATTGCATCATAATCCTATTATATTACTATCATAGAATGAGTCCTGAAATTTTCTAGGTTATTTTGATGTTATTTCCCTGTGATCATTGCATGACTAATTTTTATATTTTTCTATATTTAAGGGAGAAAATCAGTATTTTTGGAAAGGGCATGGACATGTGCAGGTATGTGCAGGTGTGTGAACATGGGGAGTCAGAGATCAGTATCAGATGTCTTTCTAGACCACATTCCACCTTACTTTTTGAGAAAGGGTCTCTTCATGAGCCTGGGGATCACCATTTTGGCAAGGCTGGCTGGCCCAGTGAGTGTTTTAACACTGTGTTAAGGTCCTACCTTGATTTGTTTAGTGCTTTTACCCCCACAGACTATGCCTTGTATAGTATTATAATATTGCTGATGCTGCTTTGTTTCTGAGACTACTGTTCACCTAAAACTGTATTGCCTGTTCTTTTCCTGCTAACATTGGCTTACCTTTCTTCCATCTTCTGCTCATTTGCCTTTCTTATTTTCTCTGACTTTTTTTCTGTCACTGGTTTACTTTTATATCCTAATATTTTAATTATTTTATTGACTTATTTTCCTGTCCTATCTTTTATAAATTTTTTCTAAGTTACTAATAATAAACTTATAATCAGATACATTCCTCCTGTCATGTATGAACCAGACACCAAACATTTCCCTACTAGATAATCTTTTCCTCATATTTTTCTTCTTTTTCCACAATATACATAAAGTAAAAATATTTTGTGTATTTTCTCTTCTTCTTCCCCTGGGAAGAATTTTGAAATGCCCTTTCTTCTTATATCCTCACTCTCAACCCCAATTCCTAGGTTTTGATGATGGGTTTGCAAACTGACTCAAGTCTAAAAATTGGTTCATGGGGCAAGATTCTCTTTTTCCATGATCTAGTGTAGCTTTTCTTTGAATTAGCTATCACATTTATTTGGAATTTCAAGTTACAGGTGGCTTTTAATTTGGACCTACAAAGTCACTTTGTTTCTGAAAAGGTTAAAATTTGATAAGTGCTAACAACATTTTTTTTTAAAATTTGTTTCTATTTTTTGTGTATGAGAATGTATGTGTTTTTCCATTAGGTGTGTGCCTGGTGCCCACAGAGGCTAAAAGATAGGAGTGGATCTCCTGGAACAACAGTTGCAGGAAGCTGTGAGCTCTGAGAGCTCATTTTCTCTTAGTTTCATCCATTACTTCTAAGTGCTTTTTTATGGCATGGAACAGTCCACCTTTATCTGGAACTGCCTTACACATATTGGTTTTCATCAGTAATTGAAAGAGATCTCATTTGTCATGCGGAACACGTAGAAATATAACTAATATGAGATTTCTCACTCTTCTGAAGACCTTAACTGACACTTCTGTATACTTGAAAAATAAAAGCCTAACTATACTTATTGCAAATTATATTTTATGACTTCAAATCAAATAGTTTACATCCTTAGAGGGAAACAGGTTGCAAAATGGCCTGTCTGGAGTCCTGTTATTGTGAGAATGGGAGAGCTGCCTTCCTACCCCTAGCAATCAAAGTGCCTTACAATTTCTTTCATTCATTTAAATTTGAAAAGGCTGGAACATTCTAATTGTTCCCAAAAGAACAGAGCTCCCTTTAGAATAGAAGAAAACTCTGAAGGCATCCATTGGAGACTGTAGCAAAGAGAATGGAGTCTGCAAGCTCGACTGCAGGAAAAAAAAATCAGTTAGAGCAAAAGAACATGAAGTCAGCCAAGTGAATAAGTGGAATGGCTAAGGACTGTCATGTAGCTGAGCATCACTGACGTGACCAGGGTGAAGGGCTGCTGGACAAGGATGAAGGCAAGGCAGCTTGCAGCTGTGGCTAGAGCCCAGGAGGAGCCCAGCAGGAGCCCAGTGGGCTTACACTGGTATGAGGACATAGGACAGCCACTGACTGCATTAACCTTCAGTGAGAACAAAAACTGTCTTCTACAACCTAACTGTGTCTTCTCCAGCAAAGCTCCTGAGAATCCATTCTATGCTCTTCCAAGGCTAACTTCTGCAATGATACTTGCTCAGCCTCCTGTCCACCATTCCCTAGATGAGTCTAACTTGGTTTAAGAAAGACTTCCTCCAGAAAGACTCAGAAGCATCCTTTAGGCTCATGTGTCCTATATTTGAACATAGGATTGCATTTATTATATATAACATGTAAACTGCTTATTTAATGACCTATATCCCATACAAGACTATGAAATTATTTAAAGTAAGGAGTATGCCTTGGTTACCACCCTCTTTGCAGCACCTCTCATTGAACCTGCCCAGTAAATATCCATGCTCATTGAGAAACAACAAAGTCTCTGGTCACACATTGCTGCCTTGTCTTCTTTTTTTGTTTTAAGCTTATTTATTTATTCATTTTACCTGCAGATAGTACCCACTACTCTCCCCTTCTCTGGGTCCCACCCTCCTGCTCCCTTCCCCTTATTACCCATCTCCCCTCTCCTTCTCCCCAGTAAAGGGAAACCCTACCCCAGCACATCAGGACCAAGCATCAGGAGTTGCATCAGGACCTCTTCCATTGAGGCCAAACACCACAACCCCCTTAAGGGGAAGTGATCAAAAGCAGCTGCCTTCTCTTCTAACAGCATGTTTTTTTTTTTCTTTACTATGATTTATTGCCAATAGTCCCAACAGAAAACACCAAAACAAGGAGTATAATGAGAAGAATGATGCTTCAGAATGTAACCATAATAGATAAGCAGATAAAACATGTTGCTATGGTAGCTGAATGCCATCAGAAACAGGAGTCCTTAAACTGTGGCACATTTTATTAATGAGAAAATTCCTGATACATATATCCCTCTCTCCATGTCATCTTGGCTCTTTAATGTCCTCATAATGGTCTTTGGAACTCTTGTGTATCTTGAATAAACTCAAGAGAGTCCTGAAAAGAATGCCCAAATATAATCAATCTATCATCCACAAACTTTGGGAAAGGTGAAGTTTTACACATGGAGGGGGTTGTGTATAAAATAAATTAGAAGAAGATTCTTTCTTTCACTTTAGATATACTGAAACACAAATGATTGTCTTTGCTCAATAATTTACTTAGGGTACTTTTCTAGAGTCTATGTTTTCTGGAGATTCTCTGTGGTATATGTAGCACATTATCTCATTTATCAAAGGATTTATTTCCATTGTTAACTCATTTTTAATGTAGGCAGCATTTTTAAAGAAACTTTGTGGTACACACACAAAGACCAAATTCATGGATCACTTGTTGTTTTAAAAAACTAAAATATCCCAGTCATTTGATTTTACCAATGAAGACTCAGGAAACAGATGCTGGGGTGAAAGTCTGCTAGCTCAGAGAGGCAGAGAAAGCACCCAGCTGATCTTCCCATTCAGCTGAAAACCCTAGAGGAAAAAGCCCAGAGCTACAAACCTGAAAGCCCACAAGAACCTACAGGAAGAAGTCTTGAAGGAGAAAAACCTCTAAAGGAGAAAACTCAAAGGAAGAAGAACTCCCAACTCCTCCTCCACGCTGTCTTAAATACCCTCCAGTTTAATGTCCCTCCTTTCTGTTTAATCCCTGTCAGCTGGTTTCTTGCTCCACCTCTTGACCTAGGGTTAACTTTATTTAATCCTGAGTACAGAGAGCTCTTGGATTAAAAGTGTGGGTTAGGGCAGATTGACAACAAAAGTACTTGTTTACAGTAAACAGAAAGCTCTAGGATCACAGGCTGAGCCACTCCATAGTTAGAAACAGATTTTTCAGTTCACAGACTCGGGGTTCACGATGTGATCAAATAGTCTGCACCACCTTGTGCTTTCCCTCGCGGGCTCAGCACCATCTCTAGAGTCTCATGAATGCCCGGGAGTTTGTTACAGAACGGACTGTTAAAGGAAGCCAAATGGCATGCAGTAGATTGTTGAACTTTAATGGTGGTTGTCTTTCCTTTACCTTTGAAGACACATAAAATTCCAAGGACTGAACTCAGAGACAAGAGAACATCTATCTACCCAGGATTTCACTTTATTAAATGGTATACATGGAGATAGTTGCTGAAAACTTAATTTGTAATTAATTTATAATCATAAAGTGAAGTGAGATTGAATGACTCATGAGTTTAAAATGATAATCATGCAAGCTTATAAAAAGTTTATACAAAGAATAAGCAAATGGTCTTGTTTCAACACTTATAGAATAAAACTGTTGCTTATAAATGAGATCTTCTATTTGTCAAAATAATCAGCTTTTGTTAGGTTACTGTATGACTGAGAATCTAATTATGAAATAGAACATTGCCTTTCTTATCTGAATCTGCCTATATTTTGTTACTTCAGAGATGTATGTGAGAAAACAATCCCACATGTCTCTCTGACTTTTCATAAGTGTTATCATGGATGACATTCTTACACAAAAGATATATTCACAAGAGAATCCCATAAAAAATTAATTTAATCATAGATACCCATGGCACAGGTGTCTTTAAAAATAAAGAGCCAAAGAGCCAAGGAATACTCTTTGATTTTGCTTGTTTGATAAGCAACAAATACCCACAGTATGAAAGTGGGTGTGATCTAATGAAATAAACTTCAGCCTGGGCAGCAAAATCTGTCAAAATTCTTTTTGGCTTCCAGATATGGGCTGGAAACCTATCACATCCACTTTACTACATATTTCAGGTGAAATAAATTAGAATATTCTGTTACAGACAATCTTCTAAGGAAAGTGTATAAATCATAATAATGATTCAGCAATTCTCTCAATCTCTCAATATATCAAGGTGTTATTCCTTGGGGTACCATGTTCTAAGACCAGGTGTGAATAAGATGGCATGTGATAATGAGAGAATCCAGTGCCTACTCAACCACTCTTGGTCAGATACATGGGAATGTAGAGCCTACCTTACATCATCTCACCTTGCTTCTCCTGCTCCTCCACATACCCACATAGAGTTCTCAGTCTCTGATATTCACACAGACCTGAGCGATGCCATCTGGCTACTGCTCAGGCATTCCTCCTCCTGAGGTATTTTCCTCACATGCCTGCACCAATTCATGCTGTTTTTCAGCTGTAAACCTTACTCACCTGAGATTCCTGCTCTGCCCTTCCTGACTACACAGATTACCCCTGCCATAAGAACTTAAGGAATCATTTATCTACACTTGTGACACTTGTCACAGTTACTATTTACTATGGTTATATAGCTGTATCATTTTCTGTCTTGACATGAAACCATAAACTCTGGAGGACGAGGGACAGGGTCTCTAGTTGATATCACTGTTCACCCAATGTCTGGCACATAGTAAATACAGATTTGTTGAGTAAAACAAAGGAAAGGATAAAGGGAGATTTCAGGGAGCAAAAAAGAAAGGGGGATAGGAAAGGAATAGAAATTACATAGAAGAAATAGACTGATACATGTTAGTATTCTGTACAACGAAGCATGGGTTTACGGCATATCTAACTAGAGGGAAGACTTAGCATTCTAAGTTCCTGCACCACTTCAGTGGAAGAATGACTGTTTATCCTCTTGGTTGGGCTGCTTCCTGCTCCAATGTTCTCCTTAAGACAAAGAAGAGCTGCACTCCTTCTACACAGTTCTGTCAGTAAAGATGAGAAATGAGACTTCCATGGTACCTTTTGAGGTGGGTTTTCTGCATTCCTGAGGAGAGGGGTTCAGTGTGTTTCTCTCTAGATCCCAATATACTCTTCATTAAGAAACAAATAGTTCCCAAATCAGTCATCATGGAATGTCAATCCCAGTCTGTGGAAACTAACTATTCCTGAAAAGATGTATCAGGACTTTCTCCACATTGAGTGTTGATGCTTTTATTGTGTTAGCCAAACTTCTAATCAATACTGCTATTACCCAGCATCCTGCCACCTCTAGAAGTCATAGAGGTCATACTGTATGTAGTGGCTCAGATTGCAAATTGATGGTCTCATTGATAAACCATGGTAAATAGTGAACGATGGTACATGCTGCATTAAATGATAATGTATTATGTTATTGTCATGAAAATAATTTAATGTATGCAAACCCTTTAGAGTAGTGTCTTGTGTGCAGTTGGTATTCAATAAGTGTCACACAGACTTTGGAGGTTTTGCCTCTGCCAAAGTTCCTGCTTCTCATATGGACTCTGAATTTTCTCCACTCAGACAGGAAATCACTGAAATATGAACAATATACTCATTAGACTATTCTGGGTGTGGCTTTTCCATCCCACTGCTAATAAAACATGGGTAAAAATTATTCCCTCTCATATATCCTTCTCAGGAATTAAAACAAGTTGGAAAACATTTCAAAAGAATCTGAGTTGAAGATTTTCAAGGAAGTTGAACACTAGAAAAATACCATAAACTAAATGAATTTAACATATTTGGGATGCCTCTATCCACAAACTGAATTAATATTCTTCTCATGTGCACAGAAAATAGTTTTCAAAACAAACTACACACTGGCCACAAAGAAATTCTTAAAACATTTGAAAGACATAAAGCTTATAAACTGTATTCTCTGACTATACAGAAGGAAATTAGAAATGAGTAAAACGAAAGGAAGCAAATTCACAAATGTATGCAAATTCACAAATGTATGCAAACAAAACACATTCTTTGTGATTATTACACAAGTCTTAGATATACTAAAACTAGACAGATGGGTTTGGGGTACATGAATTGTGTCTTAATGGGGTTGTTTATTTTAAAAGATCATATATATCAATGAACACAAACAAACATGAACTGCCATTGATGCTTTAAGTAATATGGGAAAGGTAATTTTATAAAAAAAATAATTTTAAAATGTTTCTTGGTTAGTAGGCTCCTCTGCATATTCAAAATGATTATTTTATATAATCCTTTGTCTGGTGTGATTTAAGGCATGCCATTAAGGATAAGGTTATTATATTCTATGAGGTTTATTTGCGGGTGGAGATGCAAGTTGGAAGTGCTAGGGATTGAATCCAGGGTCTTGAAAATGCTAGACCAATCCCCACCACTGAACTACATACTCATCCAAAGAGTAAGATTCTTTTAAGTAATATTCAGTCTCTTTTGACAGAAAAGTCCCTGTGGGAACATCAATATCCTGCTGAGGTGTCCCCATGAACTTGAAAAGAATGAAGAAAGCATTTTTAAATAGCATAACTCGAGACATTCTGTTCATGAGAGAAATACGTAATATGGCAGGGCGGCCTCTGACTATACCATTTGGGACATACTAACACTGCAGACTAAAGCGTCGTTTTGCACTTTCTCCTATCAGTGTTTTTAAGATCATTCTAAAATTTAAGCAGAAAACTCTGTCTAACTAGAATCTAAATAATAGTAAAGCTGACTCTTTTCCACCACAAAGTTCAACATAACTAGAATCTAAATAATAGTAAAGCCGACTCTTTTCCACCACAAAGTTCAACAAGCACCAAGCTGTTTCCATTTGTAACAGCAGTCACACCGGGCAGGAAGCACAGGGACAGAACAGTACAACAGCTGCCATTGGCTGGACACTTTCTGCTCCTCAGGGTACCAGATCCCATAGAACTGAAGTTTTAGTATCTCAGGGCTTGGTTCTGTCTGTACATTATCTCGTGTGATTCTGAAGGCAACCTGTCAGAGCATCAGTTACCAACCCTCCTGATTTCCAGAGGAAGGCACCAAAGTCAGAGAGGGAAACAATTTATCTAAAGCCAGCAGTTTAGCCAAGATTAAAAAGTCTTTTCATGGGGATCAGCACACATTTTAAGAAAGATATCTCAGTTGTTGAATATCAAAATAATTATATGCTCTTATAAATAACTCCTTCTTAGCCCTCCCTTAATCCCTCTCCCCTGAACCCTAGTCATCCTGACATATCCTTACACTCCAGAATTCACGGTTTGAACCCTGTTCCGTCCTAAGGGTGCCTATGTCCTTCTATTACCATTTTTTAAAAGTCTGTTTGTTCAGTGTGTGTGTGTGTGTGTGTGTGTGTGTGTGTGTGTGTGTGTGTGTG
>CAJQZJ010004760.1:6085206-6104131 GCA_907164525.1 Lophiomys imhausi
CTTAAATTACTTCTGAGAGGTATGTTTGACAGCTACAAGGCCCTGAACATGATCAATGTCTTAGATAAGGTTTTTATTGCTGTAATAAATACCTGACCAAAACTCAAGTTGAGGACAAAAGGGTTGATTTGCCTTACACTTCTACATCATTGTTCATCATCATAGGAAGTCAGGACAGAAACTCAAGCAGGGCAGGAACCTGGGGGCAGGAGCGATGCAAAGGCCATGGAGGGTGTTGCTTACTGCTTTGCTTCCCATGGCTTGCTCAGCCTGCTTTTTATAGAACCCAGGACCACCTACCCAGGGATGGCACTTCCCACAATAGGTTGTGCTCTCTCCCATCAATCACTAATTAAGAAAATGCCCTACAGTTGGATCATATGGAGGCATTTTGTCAGTTGAGGTTTTCTCCCTTCAGATAACTCTAGTTTGTGTCAAGCTAAAATACAACTATCCAGTGCAGTCACCGTAAGATGCAGCTCTAGGGCCTTTCTGAAACACAGAAGTCTACTGCTGCTGCTCTGAGAAAACCCAAAGCCAGAAGCGCAGCGTGTCTTCCCAAGGGGACAGGGACAAGGTGGTGTTCTCTGATCCATTCCATTAGGAGCTCAGGCTGTCTCCCTCCAGGGTCTCTGCCCAGTTGCATGCTTCCTGGAGACGATCTGCTCAGCACAAAGTTGCTGTTGGCATCACAGTCAGGAACAGCCCTGTGGAGATTCAGAAAAGATCTGAAGGCCCTCTGCTACTGTGTTCAACAGAGCGTGCTCCAGGTTCTTTAAAATTAAAATTTCTCATGCTTATTAGCAACCTACAGGATTAGGTATTTTGGAAATACTTACGTACCCTGTGGAGAGTTCTTTGGACCCTTGTGTGGGGATATGCCCCTTCCATTTCCCCAATACTAACAGTCACCATTCTTCAATTAAGAGTGTCACTGACCCAGGGACATAATCAATTTCTCTGTCTTCTGTTGCCAGGAAATTTTATCAAGCACAATTTCATTTTACATCATTTAACTTACTGTGCTTCTTGTTAGTAGATCATGAATTTGTTTTAAATATTTCAGTGGCTGCATTCTAACATAATATGTTTCCTTGGTAGTCTCGGTGTTATCTCCATTTAGAAACATGGTCCTGATAAAAAGATCAATAGGCTTCTCCTGATCATCAAGTATTAGTCATGAGAACACCAGAGGCACCTGTTTGCTGGTCTGTCATCATGCGGGTTGGCAGGACAGACTGAAAAAGATGCTCTGTCTGGAGGCTCTTAGCCCTCATATGATGGCTGAACTGGGGTGGGGGACTGTTGTGTAGGCACACTCCACTCCAGAGGAGTGGGATGGAAGGGTTAGGGTGTAGAGGGTGGGAGGGCAGGACTGGGAAGGTCAGAAAGAGGACACTGTGATGGAGATGTAACCTGAAGTAATAAATAAATATTAAAAAAAAGATGTTCCGTCTTCCTAAAACTGCATCAAAAGCATCCCGTGAAAACACAAGACAGTAGGAGGTAAGGAATCAGTGGCATGGGCCTTGGGCAGAGCTGAAATAGGAGAGGGGTCTCATGGCGATCTAGCTGAAAGGCCACCCACCCCTTCCCTGTTGCCATGAGCAACCTGGTGGGTCTCAGTGCCACTGCTGGAGCTCTGCCAGCTGCTGCATTTATGTAGGAAAGAAAACCACAGACTGTAAAAAGGACAGGAGTGCCTCTTGGAGAACTTTGTGTGTTTAATTCTAAGCTAAAATGGACAGTAGAGGGCTGGTGGGATGGTTCAGTGAGTAAAGGGTTTCTTTCTAAGTCTGATGTTTTACATTCAGTCCTAGAAGCCCACATGGTTAGGGGAGAAAACTGATTCCCACGAGTTTTCCTCTGACTTATTGCACAAGTGCCTGCCATGGGATATATTCACACACACATACATGCACACACACATACACATACATTCACACATACATACATATACACACACATACACACACATACATGCACACACACATACACATACATTCACACATACATACATATACACACACATACACACACATACATGCACACACACACATACACACACATACATGCACATACACACACACACGCACACACTCACACATACACACACGTATATAAATAAATAAATAAAATGCAAAAGAATAATGGAATACTGAAGATTCGCCAGAGAACTGCTGGTTACAAAGGCCTAAGTGTACAGTCACACTGGGATAGGGAGTGAATGTCGCGGCCAAGGCCAACGTTACAACTGACAGCCAGCATCCTGCCTGCAGCTTGTGGGCAAACACCTGGCATGCACAGAATTAGATTCAAGTGCCCTGTTGCTAGCAGGACAGAGCCTCACACTACTGTCTCCATCACAGAGAAGGGTGTTGCTGTGATTAAGGCTGACAAACAGGAGGAGACATCAAGATGTCATGTCTCCACAGTGGAGCAAGTACTGTGGAGACATGATTATATGCACACGTTTTTTTCACATAGGCTGGAGAAGACAGCCTGGGGTACAGCCATAAACGCAGCAATCACACAGAATACATCCTAAAAGGAAGGAAAGAAACTGTTCCCTTAAACTACTGGTGTTCCTTTTGAAAGTTATAAAACACAAATGTCTGAAACCCCACGCACAAAACACTTGAATCAGCAATTTTGGAGCCAGAACTCCGGTTCTCTCAAAGCCTCCCTAACCCCCAACTCCATGCCTCTGAAGCCAGCGTTGACAATCATGCTGTCAGCTCACCTCTCAACCGTCTCACAGTCTCAGTGTCAACAAAACACAAGGCCTAGAGCATGCCCAGCCAGTCACTCTCCTTTATGTGTTGATGTCTAAGTCAGCAATGGGTTAGTAGTTGTGCGTGGTAGCATCGCTGGCTAGAATTTCTGAACTGACTTTGCTGTTCTAGCCCAGGTGCTTATGTTTGATGACACAGTAACTAATTACTCTTGGCAACATTTCCATTATCCATTGGAAAAATTCTCCAGTACAGGGCATGAAGAGGGTGAAGGGAAGAAAGGAAAGCTTCCATCTTCAGAGAAACAAGATCCAGTTCTCTGTGTGACTTTTGCATAAAGTACTCAGCCTTCATTTGGTAAAGCAAGGATGAAGTAAAGCGCCATGTTAGATCCTGAGGAGTATGTGAAAGGATGTGTGTGAGCAAACAGTGCATTTCCATAAGTAAATCTTGATTGGTTTCCAGCAAGAAGCACTTATCTATGATTAATTTTTTTAATGGGCACCATTTGAGTACTTTATTTTTTTAATATTTATTTATTAATTTTAATGAGAGTCAACGTCAACACAGTTTGTTTTTGCTGAAAATTTAGCTTATCGCAACCCAGTTTTCTTACATTATATGCAGCAGAGACGAACTCCATTATACTCAACCAAAAGAAACTGAGGCCCAGTGCAAGATCAGCATTCTCCACACCCTTTATTGTCCTTTATTCAACACCACCCACAGGACACTCTTAATGAGAATTCCATCTGGACTCACCTGTTACTTACACTGATACATCATCACAAACACCCTAGGTATGATATGCCATGATTTCCACAACATAGTCACTCGGGATAGAAGAAAAGAGATAAAAGTAAAGGCAACATTTGAGAAGCTACAGTTTCATATTTTTCATGTATAGATTTATTTCCCCATAATTATGTTCTTTTCATGACTTAGAGCAAGATAATTTCTTCAAAAGGCAAATTTTTTTTTCTTTAACCATTTCTGTATGTAATGAGATTGTTTTATATATAGGCTGGAGAACATAGCCTGGGGTACAGCCATAAATACATCATGTATGTACATATATGTTTGTTATGAGAACATGAGAGAACAAAACCAAAAGTTTTCTTCCAATTTAATTATTATAATGAAATGATAATTGGGAAAGATATAATTTACATATTTAAGACTGTCACATAAACTAGTTAATAGTTACTTTGAATATTAAAGCTAAATGTATTAGTAAGAAGGAGAAATTACTTCAATGGTTCTTTCATATCATCAAACAGATAAGAAAACAATAGGATAAAAAGAACACACATGAAGGTGGTGAGTTGGAAACAGGAGTTGTACCTCAAAGGCCCTACCCATCACACACCTATATGAGTATGAAGATGCTAAGGAAATTATGCTAATCACTTCATTAGTAAAGATTGGATGGTGACCAGTCAATGATTGGAGAATTTTATTTCAATTACCTATTTTTATAAAATGTAAAAGTATATTTATATAAAAGTATATACTTTTATAAAAGTATAAACTGTTCCAAAACTTAGTAATTTAAAATAGTCATTTTACTTCACTCATGATTTAATAAACATAAGCTGTTTATCTCTGATCCATGGGGCTTCTCTTTAGAGACATTGAGAGCTGGCAGGTCCATTGCCAAAATGGAGTTCTCTCTCTCTCTCTCTCTCTCTCTCTCTCACACACACACACACACACACACACACACACACACACACACACACATACACTTACACATGCACAGACACACACACCTCTTCTGTGGCTTTCCCACATGCCTGTCATCCTCACAGTCTGATCATCTCAGGAAAATAAGACTTCTTGCATGATGACCTCTAAGTCCAATGTTCCAAGGTCAAGTGTTTGCTTAAATCCTGAGTTCAGCAGCTAGAATCATACCATTTTTTTAATTTACTTTCAGTTAAAATGATCTTAGGGCCACCTAGATCTGAAAGATCCAAGACTCACTTGTGATCAAGATTCAGTGAGGAGATGAGCCCAGAACTCATAGAGACATTGAATCTTGCTCACACCTTTAAGGCAATGATGCTAACAGCAAAGGTGTGACCTAGAGAGGAGGGACTAACACTAGAGTCACATTCGGTACCCACAGCTTGTTAAGGGGTCATGGGAAGACACCAAGAATTCTATGGAACAGCACAGTTTCCAGAGCAACAACAAAGAATAAGCTGGCCCAGGTGTCAACTGTGATCATGCTTGAGACATGACGTCGGAGCTTCCTTCAGCAGAACTGAGGGATCACGGAGGGCTACTGTGGCTCCACACATCCCTTGGAGCCACAGTGGATTTCAGAAGAAAGTGAAATCCATAGAAAGACAGTATCGATCAATGATTTTTAAATAGAGAGGAGTATTGAGACCCTGACATATGCTGAATGACATAGGGAGTGCACAGACCTCTAACCATGACGCCTGCCCTCGGGAGAGGTGAAGTCCAGTAGGTATGGTGAGTGGACCAAAGAGCAAGTTAGGAAATCATTGTTATAAAAGGAGAGAGCAGATGGGAGCAACAGCCCAGCTATTAAGAGCATTTGCTACTCTTCAGAGGACTCGATTCAGTTCTCATCACCTAGCTGTGACTTCAGCTGCACAAATCCAACATACATTTCTGACCTCCATGAGCACTGGAACACACATGGCCTACACGCATAGACACATACATACATAATTTAAAATAAATAGTAATAAATAAATTAATAAACTAATAAATAAAAGAACAAAAAGAAAAAACATCTGACAGACTATTCAAAAGCTCTGGCTTTTGCTAGGTAAGTTCCCACCCTGCAGTTATTCAAAAGTAGTTGTTGAAAGAACAAATGAAGCTGTGCTGTGGTGGCGCACGCTTTTAATCCCAGCACTTGGGAGGCAGAGGCAGGCGGATCTCTGTGAGTTCGAGGCCAGCCTGGTTTACAAAGCGAGTCCAGGACAGCCAGAGATATACAGAGAAACCCTGTCTCGAAAAACTAAAAAGAAAGAAAGAAAGAAAGAAAGAAAGAACAAATGAAACTGAGTTACTGAGTGAGGGGAGTAACTAAGCTGACACCCTGATTGGCTCCTCATGGAAAAAGGCAGAGCTACCAGCTAGTGCCCGACACTCCAGGAGAACCTTCTGGAGGTCTGTCATCGCCATCAGCAAGGAAACACAGGCTAGCCAACACCTTACACTCAAGCCAATCTAAATAGGGTAGGACACGGTGGAAGAGAAGGGCACAAACAAACCTCCAGGACTGGGCTAAGACCATGGCTACATGGTTTGTATGGTTTCTCTGTCATTTGTTCAGTTCCTCCTATTTCTCCACAGTGCACAGCAACCTAATGCTCAGTGTTGTAGCTAATTTTCTGTTGCTGTGATAAACACCATAAACAAGAGCAACTTAGGAGAGGAAAGGGTTTACTTCACCCTACATTGCAAGTCAAATTCTACCACTGAGAAAATTCAGGGCAAGCACAGCAGGAGCTGAAGCAGAAACCATTCGGGAACACTGCTCGTTGGCTTGATGTCTACCTCACTCTGACCCACCTTTCTTTAACAGCAAAGACCCAACAGCCTAGGGATGCTATTGCCCACAGTATGCTGGGCCTTTCCACATCAATTGTCAATCAAGCCAGTCTCTCACAGGCATGGTCAAAGGCCAATCTTATCTGCACTGAACTTTTTTCTTTCGGGTGTCAGGTTGACAATAGGAACTAACCAGGACACTCACTGAAAAGAACAAAGGACAGAAAGAGATCTTTCTCCAGAGAAACCCAAATGGTAAGAGGAAAGAGCCCATCAGACCTAAATTAGAGGATCCAAATTGTAAAGAAAGCATCACCTCACAAGGGATTGAGGCTGAGGCTTTGTACCAGGGGCCAACAGCTCCCTGTAAGGCCTGTGAGCCAGTGGAGGGACCTTGTCCTGGCTTCCAGCGTGACATATGGGTCTTTGACTGGTTGAAGATCTACTGTCTCACACAAAACAGCAATGCTTGACATAGGGTTAGGGTTAGCATGGGGGAAATCTGATCTTTACTATGTTACATAAATACATCCCATAAAATGTAGATAAATATTCTCATAACTTGGTGGGAAAGTGTTTTACCAAAGTCACAACACCACAAAAAAAGATTAAAGGCTAGAATACCTAACACACATAGCAAGAAGTAAAAATACAACCCTCATACTTAAAACCTGAGTAATTACAAATTAAAAACCCCACCTCTTGTAAAAGTAACTGAAGCAAACCTAAGTAGGGAACATGTTTGGTGAAGGATGTGTTATTCAGGTAGTCATTAGGCTTAGTGTTTTTTTTTAATCATAGGAAACAAAACATGTTTATCCTGGTAGCATAGAAAAGGGGTATAAATACAGTGATTAGTCTATAAAAGAAATCTCAATGAGTGTGTGGGATAATGCTCTTCAATGATAATTAAAACAAATAAACCGAAAGTAATAAAGTATAAATTCAGTTCTTTTTGTGCAAAAATATTTTTAAACCATATGCTACAAATTATTCAGAGAAATTTAGGGACATTCAGCAAAGAGTTTAGCAATACACTAACCTTTGAGCTAAAAATTTTATTTCCAGAATTCATCCTACTAAACTGTGTGAAAAATAATCAAAGAGCATAGCAAAGGATAGTTCTAGCCACATTGGTAAGGAAACTGACAATCTAAATTCACTGAGTAAATGCTGAATGAAATTGAAATAGTGTTTCCATTCACAGTGGAATGTGCAGTTATTGAGATGGAAAGATGTTTGTGATAGTTAAGTGAGAAGGGTAGGATAACAGGATGTATTAAAATATGATCCTTTTTATTTATGAATGGAGAATCGCAGAGAGAACTAAAAAGTTTAAAATGTGCTGAAAATTAATGTATTATTCTATGATGGTTGAGTGATATTTTCATCAATAAACATTTTAAGAGTAAAAAGTAAGGAATGCAATCTCAAAGTATCAGAGTTCTGCTGGTACATTTCGAGATTCTAAATGCAGATGGAGAAGTGATCCTGAATAAAATTCATGATTGATTTTGTATCCCCTCCTTCTGCAGACAGGACCAAGGTGGTAAACTGAGTCCCCTACCATAAGACTTCATTTCAGAGAATTGTTACAGTTTTAATTTTTAATACTTCTTTAGCTAATATTAAATATAAGCGTAACTGTCTCAAAATAAACATTTGTTCTTTGACAATCAAAGGTATTTGTTGATTCAGAGTTAAGGGCAGAAATAAATATTTTGCCACTACCAACAAGCGACAAATACAAAAGGAAAGAAAAGAGTGCACATGAAAAAAGCTAACTGAAAAATCTGAAATCAAAATATTTATTAAACCTTCCCACCAGTAGTTCAAGACTAAGTTATTATCTTCAAGCAGCTTCCAAATGTACCAAAATGGCAAAGCTATGAAAGACAGAGAGACAGAGACAAGGAGAGAAATGGAGATTCATAAGCCAAATGGATGAAGAAAACCTATTAGTATCTCTCCTGTTCCACAGGTGTTAGAGTTTAAATATAGATGTCTCCACAGGTGTAAATGTTGCATGTTTGGTCCCCATAAGTAGCAATATTTGGAGAGTTGGTGGAAACCTTAAGAAGTGAAGTCTGGCTCAATGAAGTGGGTCAGTAGGTGGATGTCTTTCAAGATTTACCTTGTCCCTGGTTCCACTCTTTGCCCATCTGCTTTCTTGCTGCCATTAAAACAGGTCTGCTTCATCATACCCAGACACTTTTGTTATGATGGAATGAAACTGTTGGAAATCAATCCTCACTCTCTTGTTTATTTTGTTTGTTTTTTTTATATTTTTATAATTCTTTGAGAATTTTTTTACATTTATTTATTAATTCAAGTTACATCTCCATCACAGCCCCCTCCTTCTCCCCTCCCAATCCCACCCTCCCACCCTCTACTCCCTCTCTCATCTATACTTTCTTCCAGTATGCAGGGGTCCACATATATCAGCCCCCCTCAGTTCATCAGTCACATGAGGGCTAAGAGCTTCCTCTTGCTCTGGAGCCCGACATGGCAGCTCAGTTAAGGTAAAGTGTCTGCTAAAAGGTAAGAAAGTCCATGACTGAGACTGTTCTCCACCACTTGCTAAGGGATCTGTATGAGGACATGGTTGCCTATCATCTATATTTGTATAGAGGGGGACTAGGTCTAGTCTAATTTCATACAACATATTTTTTAATTTTTTGATTTTGATTTTTTAGACATTTATTTACTAATTCAAGTTACATCTCAATCACAGCCCCCTCCTCCTTCCTGCCCAATCCTACCCTCCCTCCCTCTACCCCCTCTCCCACCTATCCTACTCATCTGGTGTGGGGAGCCCCCACATATCATCCCCCTTCAGTTCATCAGTCACATGAAGGATAAGAGCTTCCTCTTGTTCTAGGGTCCCACATGGCAGCTCCACTAGGGTAAAATGTCCCTAACAGGTAACAAAGTCCATGACTGAAATTACCCCATCCCTATTTGCTAATGAATCTGTGTGAGGACCAAGTTGTCATATATAAACAAATATAGAAGTATTTGTTTAAGAGGGTCTAAGTCAAGTCTAAGCCTCCTCCTCCTCCTCCTCCTTTTTCTTCTTCTTCTTTTTAGTTAGTATTTCAGTCTCTGTAAGCCTCTAGGAGCCTAGGTTAGTTGATTCTGTTGATCTTCATGTGTTGAGCTTGATCCCTCTGGGTCTCTCTATTCCTTGTAACCATATATTTTTACTTACAATTGCTTACAATTCTTCCTCTCTCTCTTATACAGGACTCCTAGAGCCCCACCTAATGTTTGACTGTGTGTCTCAGCATTTTTTTTTCTTTTGGTTTTTCGAGACAGGGTTTCTCTGTGCATCATTGGCTATGCTGGACTCACTTTTAGACCAGGTTGGCCTCAGTCTCACAGATATCCACCTGCTTCTGCCTCCTGAGTGCTGGGATTAAAGACATGCGTCACCATGCCTGGCCTCTACGCATCTATTTTGATCTGCTGCTGGGTGGAATTTCTCATAGGATAATTATGCTATGTTCCTATTCCTTTGTGTCCCACTAGCAGGTAACAAAGTCAATGTTCCTGTTCCTTTGGGTCTGTTGACTGTAGGATAGTTATCCTACACTATATGACTAAAATCCAGTTATAAATGAATATATGCCATGAGTATCTTTCTGGGTCTGGTTTAGCTCACTCAGGATGAGCTTTTCTAGTTCCATCTATTTAGTTATAAATTGCATGATTTCCTTGATTCTGATAGCTGAGTAGTATTCTATTGTGTAAATGTACCACAGTTTGTTTGTTTTTTTTTTAATCCATTCTTCGGTTGAAGGATATCTGGGTTGTTTCCAGTTTCTAGCTATTACAAATACAATCAATGTCTGTCAGAGAAACAGGGCCAAACGACTGAAGATCGATGCTGAATGTATGGAAAGAAAATGGGAACTGTCCAGGCAGCCACTGGTATGTCATTTCTTAGTTTTGGAAGCTGTAGGCCCTGCACTTCCTATATAATCAGATATATTTATCCCTCTCAGGTCTCTGAGGTGTTTGAAGAATAGATAGCTAGAGTCTCATAATTAAATTTTGAGTTGTTTAGGAATCAAGAGAGTGTTCTGGATCTAAGAAGATGTTTTTAAAATTTTGATGCAAGTTAGTATGAAAACTGAGTTAGATATAGAACTTTAAACTCATGGAGATGGTTAGATAGTAGAACATTAAAGTCAGGTGCCAAATACATATGGGCTGGACATTGGGAATGTATGCTAAGCCATATAACTCTCATAATTGTGGCCTAATTACCTCTGTTGTTTTGTATTGTATTTATTATTATAAGAGAAAGAGCCATTTGTTGGACTGAAAGGGGGATCTGTTGGGGGAAAAAAGATATACCTTAAACTTAAAAAAAAAAAAGGAAGGGGATGGGTGGGTTGAGGCGGAAGAGGGTGGGAGGATGGGACTGGAGGGGGGAGTAGGGAGGGGATTGTGATTGAGATGTAACTTGAAGAAATAAAAAATAAAGATAAAAAAATAAATAAAGCTGCTATAAACATAGTTGTACAACCACTATGGAAATCAGTCTGGAAATATCTTAGAAAACTACCTTAAGACCCAGCCATACCACTCCTGGGCATATACCCAAAAGATTCTTCACCAAGTCACAAGGACATTGGCTCAACTATGCTCATACAATGTATTTTGATCATGTTCACAACCCATCCAACTTCATGTTCTCTTTTCAGGTGTTCTGTGATTGAGAAGGGCTAAGCAACATACTAGGTATAACAAAAACAAAGAAACAAGATTAAATCTTCTACCTTCCCCCAAGTGAAGAACTCATTTCATATATATATGAATATGTACATAAACATGTAATCTTTCATGATGTGTGTATGTATATCTTGGGGGTTGCACTACACAAAGGGCAAAGGAACACATAATTAATGCAGGAATTATCTTCTGTATATATTTTATCAATGACTGTGATGTGCCAAATGCAAATGTGTGAAAAGGAGGCATGTATCTGAGAAAAACTGCTTATAAACCAAAAAACAAAACAAGCAAATACCTATAACTTCAATCCAGCCTGCACAGCATTTGAATAGCCAGAAGCCCATCTAAACCACCTGAACATTAATCCATGTGTGCCCCTCCTTCTCAAAAGGGCCTCCACACTTATCCATTTATGATCTACCCACCCAATCAATTATCTTCATTGCCTACATAGAGGCAGACCAGCTGGACAGAACGACAGCAACTGCTGGAAGTTTGAATGCTTTTTGAGAAGAAAAGACACAGACCTTGTGCTGGATGGTTTATTTCTCATAGTGTCCACTGCCCACCTGGAGATTGAGTTTTATTAGCTTCTTACACTGGCCAAAAGCACACTAAATGGTCACGAATCAATCTGTGAGAAGGAAACATTTCATTTGTATCTTGGTTGAAAAGGTCATGTTATTCACAAAATTAGTTCAAGTAAGAAGGTAAAGATTGGCTGCAAAGGAGCCATTTCTTAATCAAGGAGGACTGATTCCCCAAAGCAAAATAGTGGAATGTATTTTATTTCTGCTACATTACCCGGGAAGCTTCTATGAAACAGAGAGGCTAGGAATATAGGAAATCCTGAGACCAAGATGAAATCAAATGGCCAAATGAAAACACCAGGTTCAATTCAAAAAATAGAGAGAATATTGAATTTCAGAAAATGACCACACAGTGTTTCCTGGAAGCACTAGAGCAGCAATTCTTATACTTGCAGGGATCATTTCAAGATGTTGAAAGCTGCAGGCATACTCTATGAGCAGCTCAAGGACACCTTGAAGACTGCATGGATCATGCCGTGCATGACAGGAAAACAGTCACTTCTGGGCATCTGCAGATCTCCTCTGTAGTCCACTTAAGCCTGTGCAGCACAGAAACTCTTCATCAAAGTGGCTCTGATGAGCCAGAAATGCACATCTCTGTGGCTTGCAAGTAATCCTTACAAGAGACATTCAGAGGAATTGTCACTCCAGTTCCAAACTGGTAGTGGAGAGAAGTTGGGGGGACTGAGGTGCTGTTAGGGGGCAGGACACACACCTGGGAAAGGGTAGTCCAGCACCCGAGGTTTGTGGAATTTCCAGGAAAGCAGAGAACAGAATTATGGAACTAAGTACATAGAAACCTAGGACCTCTGGACCACTGTAGCTGAGACTATTTTTGTTCATGTGATATGCTCTCTCTAGAGGGCCACCCAAGATGTGTGGCCAGATCACTAAACAGAAAGATGACCATATATGCTACCTACAGTCAACATTTCCTGTCATGTTTAAAACCTGTCTTTCATCTCTGGGTCACAACTTTAAAGAGAAGAGGGAAGAAGGAAGCAAGGTCTAAGTTAACATGATATTTGATTACTGATTGGTTTAAACAAATAACAAAATTCATTACTAAAATTATATATACATGTATATACACATATATAATATACACAAACACACACACACACATATATATACATACATACATACATACATATACTTACATACATACACATGAAATCACCATGCTCACCTACATTTCTGTCATCCCCAGAAATAACTGGAGACAAGTGTCTAGCCTTATGCAGGTACACTTAGAAAGAACATGCAGTGGGGGCGAGTGTTTATAAATGTGTATGTTTATGTGTGTACACAAGCATAACAGTGCATATGTGAAGGTTGGAGGACAACTTTCTCAAGTCATTTCTCTCTTTCCACTGGGAACTGGCTAACAAGTCATCAGGATCGACACAGTGAGTGCCTTTACCCATGCTGGGCCATCTTGGCAGTCCTATTTCTCTCATTTTTACTAACTAGTGTGGCGTTCTGTAAAAAATAAGTTTGTAACATGACGTTTATGTTTTCTTCTTCAGTTAGTATAGTGTAAGCCTACAGCAGAAAATAAAGGGGGTAGATAAGCCATTATGGAAGTGGAGAGGAGAGGCTGTGTTACCCTGAGGTGAGAAGTAAGAAGATGGCACAAGTAGCAGGCTCATCAGTACCTGAGCAAAAGCAAAAACTGGCCAGACACAGGAAGAGAAATAGCTGGTGTGTGTGAGAGAGTGAGTGAGTGTGTATGTGTCTGCATGCGTTAATAAGCTTCTTTCAGTTTGTGCTAACAGGAAACAAGAGCCTTCTTCAGGTTCCGGAACTTTTGGAAAACATGGAGAAAAGAAGAAAGCACAGGAAATCCATCACAGATGGACAAGGTCCCTAGAGAAACAAGTCTCATCAGGACACAGCACACGCTTCTCTGCACGTTTCCTGCTCCTTCTTAACTGACCCCAGACTCTGTGGCTGTGTTCGTGTCCCTCTCCTGCCTCCTACCCCTCGAGCCCTAACAAGATCCATCACTTGACATCAAGCTCTGGCAATATGCAGAATCCCCAGCCCCACACTTAACAGAACCTTTGCTGTGTGACGCAGGTAGGAAGTTCAGCCTTTAAAGGGAAATGGATAAAAAAAAAAACAAAACAAAAAAAAACTGTGGTACATCTACACAATGGAACACTACTCAGCCATCAGAAACAATGAAATCATGCAATTTGCAGCCAAATGGATGGAACTAGAGAAGCTCATCCTGAGTGAGCTAACCCAGACTCAGAAGGATGCACATGGCATCTATTCACTTGTAGTCGTATTTTAGCCATATAGTACAGGATAACTATGCTGCAACCAACACACCAAAGGGAACATGGACATAGACTTTGTTACCTGTCCATGAGACACTTTGCCCTAGTGGTGCTGCCTTGTAGACCCCCAGTGTATGGGGAGGCTCTTGGCCCTCATATGACTGCTCAACTGGGGTGGGGGACTGATATGTAGGGGCACTCCACTCCAGAGGAGTGTGATGGAAGGGATAGGGGGTAGAGGGTGGGAGGGCGGGACTGGGAGGGGTGGAAAGAGGGCACTGTGATGGAGATGTAACCTGAAGTAATAAATAAACATTAAAAAAAGAAAGAAAGAAAGAAAGAAAATGGCTCCAGAATCAAGCAAGAGCTACCGGAGGCTACTATCCCAAAAGTCCATGTGTTGGAAGTAAAATCTGGGGTCCAAGCACCCCAGAAGTACCACATGAGGAACACAGACAAAGGGACTGAAAGTAAGTTGGCAAAGCAGATTTTCTTTTGCAAAAAGGGGTATTGCTTCATTCTAGCAGCAAGAACACTGAGTAGGAAAAGTGACAGGTTTTGTCATAACTCCAGGGTGCTGTGTCTTTTTCCTATCAGCTGGGGTCTGATCTCAGTCTTTTGCAGTTGGCTAGTTGCCTAAAAATTGGCACAAAGGAAATAAAAGAAATAGCTACTCTGGGCCATCAACTTTGGGGAATACAGAGATGGATGTGGTTTGCGTACAGAGTTTTTTATATATATATAATTTATTTTTTATTTCTTCAAGTTACATCTCAATCACAATCCCCTCCCTACTCCCCCCTCCTCCTGTCCCACCCTTCCACCCTCTTCCCCCTCACCCCCCCCATCCTCTACCTTTTTTTTTTAGTTTAAGGTATATCTTTTCCCCCCAAAAGCTCCCCCTTTCAGTCCAACAAATGGTTCTTTCTCTTATAACAATAAATACAATACAAAACAACAGAATGCATACAGAGTTTTACAAAGTGAGGGAGGTGATAAAATGGGATTTCAATGGCTACATTCCTGCCATCATGCCTTTGATAGAAAATATTCAGATCCCTTGTAGTTATTTGGCTCACATGCAAGTTGGCTTCTGAGACACAAAGATATATTCATGAGGCTACTTGGAGGCAAAGTAGCTTGTTACAAGGATGCAGAAGCCAAGACCAGAGGGCCGCCAAGGGTCAAGGCAAGCCTCACTCCTTTATCGTCGGATATTCTGTTGACCTCATTTTATGATCTCCAGAGGTCCTGAGAGAAAAGAAAACCCTCTTCACCCAACAGGCCTGGAGAAGAAGAAAAAAAACTAGGGAAACAGCAGGAACTACCTAGATTTTATTATTAGCAGGACATCACCATGCTCACCTACAGCTGAGAACTGTTTCATAGAGTGTCTTTATTGTGTATTCACTACATAGGTCCCCAGCTATGGTCTGGTGATTCCATCCCTAGCTATGTACCCAGAAGAATGAAGAGCATGTAGCTGCATGCCAGTAGGCATTGTGTTCACAATAACCAAGCACTCGACACAGACAAAGTGCCCGTGGGCAGGTAAATGGAGAAGCAGAGTTGTCAAACCCATAAAATGGAATATTATTAAGTCTAAAAGTAATGAAGTGCTGACATGTGCTACAGTGTGGATGAGCTTTGAAAATGTAACACCAGCTAACAGGAGCCAGATATAAAAATTGAAGGTCCTACAAGTCTATTTCCACTAAATATCTAGAACAGGCAAATTCATAGAGATGTAATGCAGATTGGGCTGGACTGTATTGTGCTTACAGAGTTTGAGTTTGAGGAGTGAAAACATTTTGAAAACTGAGTTTGTGAACAGTATCATGTGAATGTAATCAGTGCCAAAATGTAACACACACACTCTTATAATGGGTGAAACAGCAATTATTTTATTTTGTGAATAATGTACTGTAATCAGGGAAGAGACAGGGTAGAGAAACACTGGAGATCAGAAGACAACAGGTTAATAAACCTGTCACTCTATGCTATACCTTGGATCTATACTGTTCTCAAAAGGACTGTATGTTGAGGGCTTTATCCCCAACCTGTGGCATTATTGGGAGGTGGTATAAACTATAGGAGATGGCATCCTATTGAAAGGAAGCTAGGTCCCTGGAGAGAAGCCCTTGAAAGGAACCATTGAATAGGAGCCTCTCTTTCTTTGCTTCCAAACTACTATGAACTGCATAGGGCTGATGTTCAGGCAACACACATCCCCACCCTGTGGTGCTATGCTTCCATAGGCTTACAAACAATAGACCAACTGACAATGGAGCAAAACCTCTGTAAATGTGAGTGGAAATAAATCTCTCTTCCTTTAAGTCCATAATCTCAGTTATTGTGTTACAACAATTGAAAACCAACACATTTTCTACCAAACTGGTAGTTAGACACAGTGACAAACATTTACACTTCTACATGGAAACCCTAAATTATTCTTAACCTCTTACCAGCCTCTGTCCAGCACATCTTGCTGACCATGAGCTCTACTGAATCTTGGAGCCTTGTCTCAGAGCCATCAGAAGGCACATCCTCAGACTCAAGACAAGTCTCGACCCCAAGCCCATCCCAGAAGCCTCTTATTTGGTTCCACTCTAGCAGCCAGATGAGTATGATGTCTTGCATTTCCTGCTAGTTCCACCTGTCTATGGGTCTTAGAACAACATGTACATATAACAATCTCCCTGACGTTTACAGGCTTTGTTCTGCTCACAATGGTAGGCTCTAGTGACCATAGACAATATTTAATTCTGTAAATCTGAGATGGTTTTAGGCCCCTTTCCTGGATGTTTGGAGGACCCTAATTTTGGTCTCATTGAAAGTTGTCTCCATAAGGAACAGTTCTATCCCTCTTCCCTGGCCTTGGCACTGTATGGTAGGTTACTACCCACATACATGTCTCTTCAGATGTGTTGTTTTTCAGGTAAATCTCTAAGAAGTTAACTGGGAGCTGTGGAGATATCTCACCTGTTAATATGTTTGTAATACAAGCATGAAGTCCTGAGTTTAATCTCCAAAACTCATGGAAACGCTGGGCATGGTGGTGAAGATGTGTAATCCTAGTCTCAGGAGATGGAGACAGGTGGATCTCAGTGGTTTCATAGCTAGCTTGCTCAGCCTCCTTGGCAAACTCCAGACTAATGAAAGTTTCTGCTATAAAAACAAACAAACAAACAAAGCAAGTAGCTCCTGAAGAAAGACAGCCAAGGTTTACCTCTGCTCTACACATACACACACACACACACACACACACACACACACACACAGAGAGAGAGAGAGAGAGAGAGAGACAGACAGACAGACAGACAGACAGACACCCTTAAGTAGGCTTCATGTAAGAGTCACTGAGCAGTGATGTTGAAGTTGGTTCTGACTTCATTCTCTGGACCTTGACAAACCTGAGTCTTGGGCCCAGAGCAAGGAGCCTGGGAAGCTAGTGGAAGTGATCTCTCTGTGGCTCCCAGTTTCTCCCACCCTGCCTTGTTTTTTGAATTTTCCTCAGAACTTGTAGTGCAAGCCCCGCCTAGGAAGCCTGCAAGCCCAGATGTTCCTTGAGTTCATCAGTGTGCCCTGTTTGTCTTTTACTGTTGGGACTGATATCCGGGCACATAGTCAAGGACACATCCATGCTTAATTAAGCTCTGAGCAATCCCACTCTTGATCTCACACACAAAAGTCAGACAGCAGATACCATCAGTACATAGAGACCAGCAGCATTGTGAGGGTGTTCACAGTCAGACAGCAGACACTATCAGTGTATAGAAACCACTGTGGTCTGGTCAGGAGACTTAGTCCAGAGAATAATAAATCAGCAAATGTCAGCATAGTCAGATGGACCTGTCATCTATGCAGTGAAAGTGACCAAATCCCAATTAGGCACTTCCAGTCAGGTGGACACATTCCACTAATGCTATGCACCCTCAACATCCTGATACTTCAACAGCATAAAGGGGTCCACCTCACCCTGCTAGAATCACTTCCAGAAGGAGTTGGGACCTTGCCTCTACAATGAAGTTGCCTAAACTTTGTGTAGCAGCCCTATTCAGTAGGTATTCCTGAATATAAGGATCATAGTTTAAACTAAAAGATCACTAAATAGGCTCGGCTCCTAGTTTTCAATCTATCATGCTCCATGACCCCAACAGAATTGTCTCCAGACCCAGAGCTTGTGGGCTCCAGTGTGAAGGTTCATTCAACTCTGTGTGGTCATAATGTCTGTCCATGTTTTCAACAGGGACTTAGCAGAGGCTATGGGTCCAGCACTTCCAACAGAGTAAAAGTAGCTCATAGGATGAAGCTTTGAAGGTAGTATTCAAATACTTTCAGCTAGTGCTACTCTACTCCAACATCCAGTCATATATGTCCTGAGATGTATTGTTTTGTGACCATGTGTGTATGACATTGAGTGGTCTGAAACTTGGGAGGTCATTGAATCTCTTCAGATGCCCAAGACAGCGCCACACAGAGCTATTGGCCCCAAATGTCAATGGAGCAGATTGGAAATCTTGGACTAGTGTACTCTTACTCCATCCTGACATCTGGAATCTTTTTAAAGGTTAAAATAATTACTACCTACTGTAAGTTGACTATTATTACATCTGTCTTCAAGCCAATCCACTTATTAGCAGACATATAATTTCCAACATATTTAAGATGTTGAACCTTAATTTGCCATGCCTCACTCTGAATTTGCATCAAGTTTCAAGGTTTTGCCTTACTTGTTTGGACACTGAGTACCTACCTATCCTGTTGCAGAGGTATAGTCTTTTAAGGGTTCATGGCAGACCCCACATGTCCCTCTGCCAGTCAGAGATGATCTAATTCCTGCTTTTAGGAATGTGAAAGTACTTTTGCTCCTGGATATTAACAGCATTGTGAGGGTGTCTACAGTCAGACAGCAGTCACCATCAGTATAGAGACCAGCAGCATTATGAGGATGTCTACAGTCAGACAGCAGACACCATCAGTGTATAGAGACCAGCAGCATTGTGAGGGTGTCCACAGTCAGACAGCAGAC
>CAJQZJ010004760.1:6104141-6119098 GCA_907164525.1 Lophiomys imhausi
TAGTCAGACAGCAGTCACCATCAGTGTATAGAGACCAGCAGCATTGTGACAGTGTTCACCGTCAGACAACAGACACTATCAGTGTATAGAGACCACTGTGGTCTGGTCAGGAGACTTAGTCCAGAGAGATTTCTAGGAAACTGTGAGACCTGATATGACCCTTCAAGGAAAAGCAAAGTAAAAAGGCCATGGGAGGGAACAGGGTTTAATCATGACCACAGACTTTGCTGTGCCGACCAAACTCCATACTGAGAGCAAGGAAGAAACTCAAAGTGGGGTATTCAGTGGGGACACTTGGATGTAGTGTGTAGCAAATAAATTAGGGGTCATGATTATCAAGTGTGGGGACTTTGAGTCAGACTTATCATAAGAAAGAAGCATTTTTGAAAATCAGTGTATCATTACAGAAAATCAAGATGGGAGTCAGAGGACAATTAGGAGATAAATAATTCTGTGATTTGGAAACTGTGAAAGGTACCATGGTGGGGATGGGATATTTTAGCCCCAAAAGCAAATGCATAGTGGTTGCTCTTATGAAAAAATTGCAGGTTTTCAGAGGAGGAAGAAGCAGCAGTGGGTTCTGTCAGTTCTATGGAGGGAGCTCAAAGCTGTTTCCACAGCGTTCCCAGCATCGCAGCATCTGCTGTCCTTTCCAGCTTGTTTCTAAAGTGCTATAAAGTCTCAATAACTCCATAATTGCCCTGTCTAACTTCATAATTTTCAACCATTATCTTATTTCTCTAAAGAAGCTTTACTTACTCCTGTCCCTGTTTTAAATGCACCTTTAATTCACATTCAAGCAGTATGTTATATACAAGGGCTACACCCCCATGATTACTTTCTTTAGTAAGCTTACTGCCATAGGAAGCATCCTTTAAGCAAATGACTGAGCAGAAAACCCTTGCACACATGTAGTCATGGTAAGTATAGAATGGGATTCTGGGGGGGGTGTGGTTTAGTGGTTAACTGTTTACTGAGCAAGAGGACCTGACTTTGAATCCCCAGATCCTGTATAACAACCAGCATATAGGCATGGTATCCAACTTGTAACTTCAGCCTCAAAAACAGGGATTCTCCAGACCAAGCTGGCTAGAGAGACTAGCAGTATCCCAAGCTCTAGGTTTCATTGAGAGACCCTGTCTCAATGAATAAGGTGCAATTGTAATCAAGAATGATTCCCGACATCAACCTTGGGCCTCCATGTGCCTTTGCACATGTATGTATGAACAACCACTCTCACAGGCGCTCCTTCCTACCTGTGAGCACATACGCCACACAAACATATATTGGAAATGAAGAAAGCAAGAAACTATAGTGCTCTGAGTTAAGCATGTGGGCCTTTTCTAGTCTGAGAGAAAAAAAACTCTCCAAGACATGATATTCCAACTGGGATATGAAATATTGGTAGCATTTACTGTAATAAGGAAGGTAGCATGTGTCATGATAGTGAAGGCAAATGTCACTGCCATAGCTCAGTCTGGGAAACACTGAGCAGGTTCCATACAAGTAGATTAATAGGACAAACTCATAAGGTAGCAGAAAAGCCAATGGATTGTATGCTGACACCCACAGATTCAGATTCAGCCTGTAGTTTACAGCCTGTAACTGATACACACTGTGAGCTCTGTATCTTCAATCCTTCTGGGAGCTGTGTGTGTGATATAGCAGCTGGGTTAAGTGGAGTGACACCACTTCTGAAGCCATCTTTTATAGGAGTTCATGCAGGGTTCTTCTTTGAACCAGGGTGATAGCAGTGCTGTGACAAGAGAACCAGGGCACATCTGAAAGATGAATGAAGATGCCCTATTGGTGGTGGGTGAGACTAGAATGTGTCATGAATGCCTGAGGAGAGTAGGCTAGAGGTAACTTCCTGGCAGGGAGGATGGAGAACCCAGTGTGGATGTAGTGCCAGTCTGATTTGCCTGTGATGTACCAGGCTGTGTCATGGAGACACAGTAGAGGGTAGCCTTGAGATCAAACACTTTCACTGTGCAAAGTCCCTTCCACATCCCACTCTTCCTCCTCACATCCACTCCTCTTGTCTGAAAGTCCTTCCTCAGGCTCCTCACAGACCCATCCTTCTCTCAGATCCCCTCATAGCAAGGATGGACAACTGTATGCAAAACCCACAGGACCCTTTCTTGCACCCTTTTACACACTGGGTTGACCTCTCCCTCACACAGGTCTCCAGCCCTAGCTCAGTGCCTGTGAATCCCAATGTGTCTGCATCTTCTTCCATCACACAGAGGTCAGGTCCACCCAGAAAGATCTCTACCTCACCTCCTTTGTGGTTCATTCTGCATGTACCACACATGAAATGATCCAAACATGAGTGCATTTTTCCTAAAAGAAGAAGGAAAACAGCCCCCTGCTCTGTGGCCAACTCCTGTGGGAGGCATTACTATCCACTCCAACGCCTGCCACAACATAAATATTATTGTCTTTAACATGACTTTGGTCACTCATGAAGACATGCCTATCTGACTCTGGTCAGTGTTGCTGCCGCTGCATTAGTGAACAGAATTAAACAGAATTAATAGAATACATTTCCAGAACCCGCTATACCCTCTCCTATCCATACTCTGGCCCAATACGTCCCCCACAATGCTTCTGATCTGAGGCTGCCCCTACCTTTTCTTTGGCCCAACTTTTCTGACTGTTGTACTTCTTGTAATTCATGCGGAGTATACTATTTTAGCTGGCAAAACTGACTATACTCCAGCTGAAGCCTCGGCCAGCCCCTATGCCTAAGGGCAGGCACACACTGAGTTTGGCTGGCAGAGTCCTGTGCAGCCTAGTCCCTTCCTGCTCTGTGTAACTCTTCTCACCATGCCCCCGCCTTCAGTCTCACTGGCACCCTTGCATTCTGTGAACACAGGATGACTCAGAGCTGTGCCTTCGCAACTCCTGCTCTCTCCACCTAAATACCTCTTTCCACTTAAGAAGCTGCTCTTTGTTCAAACACCATGTCTCCTTTGAGCCTGCCTACTGCCTCCAAATGAGCTCAATGTTGCACTCTGTTTGTGTTCACGAGAGTCCTCACTCCCACCCTTAAGTCCTTTACTTCTCTGAATACTTCATCAAGCATTCTTCATCTCTGTTAACCTGCTCTATGCCCTGGCTGTCCCTTAAGCCTCCCTAGGAAGTGACCTAAACACAGCCCTGCCTGGGAATCACCTCAGAACGTCCTACTCACTCACTTGGTGGGACAGACTGTTATGACAGGCCCCAGAAGCCACCCAGGCAATGATGAAATACTACCAGAGCCAAGAGCCAGCATGAGAAGTGGCAATTGTCACACTAAAGAATTGGGAAGATGTGACCATGAACGAGTAGAAAAAAACAGGAAAATACTCTATCTGCCCACACCCAGCTGGGACTGATGCACCAGTCCAAGCAACTTGGCAGTACCAGAAGCAAGCAAGCCAGAGAGCCCGTGAGGGCCTGATGGGCTGGAGATGCTCAGACCGGATGGAGAAGGTGAAGTGAAGATGAGGTACTAAGCCATGGGGTAGGAAAGGGAAGTTTGCTTAAGTTCTCTTACATTTCTCCCTCCTCTCAATAGTCACAGAGATGAAGATATAAAGTATCTACATCTATAATAGAACAAGCAGCCGCATTCTTGTGTTCTCACTCCAGCCTTCCACGTTCCTTGTGGTCATAACAGTACTTCAGAGTTCATAACTGATAGAGTGGAGGAAGGTGCAGCATAGAGAGCAGCTCACATAGGAGGCTGACCAGAGATTCCCAGCTCCATGCATTACCTGCCTTCTGTTCCACACGTCCTGATTCAAGCAACTCTTCTGGAAATGTATTCCTATTGATTCTGTTCAACAATGCCAGGGGCAGCAACACTGAGCAGAGTCAGGGTAAGCAAGTGTCCCTGACTTTCAGAACGCAGCTCAGGTTCTGCTCGGCTCCGCTCCATATGTACAATGGCCTGGCCGGCATCTCTGATGCTTTGCCTGACCTTCCCTAACCACAGAGTTAAAGGCCCCAGGGACATTTGAGATCCTCACCCTAGGGAACAGTGCGTGTGAGCACAGGCTGACATTTAGGGAAGAACAGAATAGAACAACATGTAGGAAGTTGTGAGCGAAGGATTATTTAATCCTTTTCTCGGAGCTGGCAAGGCTCCAGGAGTGGTAGGCAGAAGACCAGTTTAGAAAATGGAAAAGTAATCTGAATAATGATGAGCACAGATCACTGATGTGGGACCTGCCCTAGCGGGCTCAGTTACAGCCTTATGAATTAGGGAACAACTGAATCTTTTGAAGATGAACATGGTGCAGAGGCAGAGGTCAGACGGGCTCTCCCCGAAACTCTCCAACAATGACTCACTCTTATGCTTCCTATCATTGAATAAACAATTATATAGCCAAAGGAAATACATATTCACTTCAGAGTCTCACTGAAGACAAATCTTCCACTCCATACATCAGATGCCACTCACACTAGTTCCAGATTGTGTGGCTTACTCCTGGATCTTTTTGTTTGAGTCTTGAAATAATGTTACATCTGAAAGCAAATTCTAAAATACATACTCATTTGTCAAAAGCAAAAATAACAGCACTTGTTTGTGGGTTAACACTCTCCCAGATGATGATATGTTGCCAACTGTGGCTGTTTGTCCTTGAAGAAAAAGCCCATGAAGTTGTACCTATGCTTCCTCATCTCACCAGAAGCACATTCAGCCCATCTGCCTTGTCTGTCTACTGTGCCGCCTTAGGGAACACAATGTTTCTGGGACTGGACTCTGTTTCAAGAGGTCCAGAGCTGCTCTTAAGATGAATGAGTAGTCTTGGGTTTGGAGAACTCTGGGGCTGCTGAGTGAGAGTCTCGGTTAGGGTGTCACAGTGTGACTGGAGAAGGGGCCAGGCAGTGTGAGCCACACAACCTCACTGGCTTCCAGCTTTGGGAATAATCCTCTCCTCCCCTATTTTAAAGCAAAAATATTGCCTTAGCACTAAAATAGCTCTCTTAGCACCCCTATAATAACTGACAAGCGCTATGTAAATAAAATACACAGAAATTATTTGTGGCTAGATTAAAATTATGCAAAAGTCATCACATTGAAAGTAAGTGCATCTCAGGATAAGGAGTCTAGCTGTGGACCTCAGTCCACAAGTCAGTTTCCAGTGAAGCTCACCCAACAGTCTCTGAGGCTTACTCAATAGCAGTCAAAGGCCTAAGCACTCACAGGTCAACTTCCTCATGCCTCACAGCAGGCTGCGTGCTTCACTTTGTGAAACGGCTGAACACAGGAGGCTCTTTATTCCAGCCAAAAGTGATACAGCTAGGACATGTTAGATCTGGGAGAGAAGCCAGGCAATCTGCAGCCAGAGCCCACTGAACTGCCATGTTGTACTGGCACTTCTGACCACCATTTAGAGTCAGAAATGGCTGTAAAATTAAGATATCAGAAGTTTGGTCTGTACTTTTCTGGTAGTTACTTACCTTAGATAACAGATGAGAGAAAGAAGCCCTTCCTCGGGGTTCTCTGAGCTCTGAGGGAAGGGATTTGATGGAGACCTCCCATTTAGGGCTAAATGTTCCAAGGTATTCTCTCTCTCTCTCTCTCTCTCTCTCTCTCTCTCTCTATCTATCTATCTATCTATCTCTGTTTCTTCCTCTGCATGATTTCCAGCTGTAAAGAGTGTAAGAGCCAGAGGGAATAGAGCACTCCAAAAAAAACAAGGCCCTCTAAATCAACATGAGCAACTCACAGAGACTGGGGAAGCATATGCAGGGCAGGTAATGCTCTGCACAGGCCCTCTGCATATATTATGGCCCCCAGGTCAGTGTTTATATGGGATTCCTGAGTATGTGAATGAGTGCAAATCTCTGATTTTTGTAACTTCCTTTATGGTTCTTTTCTTTCTCTTGGTTTGCTTTTTCCAATTCAGTGTGATGGTTTTTGTTTTATCTTATTATATTTTGTTAAATTTTATTATTATCTCTTAGAAGCCTGTTCTTTTCAAATGAGAGACATAAAGGAAGTGGATCCAGATGGGAGTAGAGGTAAAAGGAACTGGGAGGAGTAGATGGAAGGGAAATCATAATCAAGATATATTGTATGAGAAACGAATCTATTTTGAAAATAAAAGGAAAGCCAGGCGAGGTGTTACATGCCTTTAATCCCAGCACTTGGAAGGCAGAGGAAGGTGGATCTCTATGATTTCAAGGCTAGCCTGGTCTACAAAGTGAGTCCAGGAAAGTCAAGGCTGTTACACAGAAAAACCCTCTCTCAAAAAACCAAAACAAAAGAAAGAAACAAAGAAAGAAAAGAAAAGAAAAGGAAAGGAAAAACATTAAATTGTGAAGCAGATGTATTGAGGGGCACAAGGGAGGTAGAGGAAGGCTATAGAGATTGGATATTATCAAGATACATCGTATACATGTATGAAATGTTAAAAGAATAAATTAAAATGTATTTTAAAAGGAAAAAGTGGTTAGAATGACACTGATTCCAAGAGCCAGGCAAGTAGCTATGTGGGGAGAGTGTGGCACCAAAACATGCTGCAGCATACAAACCCCCAACCATCCCAGCCCTTGACCTAGAAGTCAATTCTCCAAAGTGTCCCTGCCACCAAAGTGTCCCTGCCACCAAAGAGTCCCTGCCACCAAAGAGTCCCTGCCACCAAAGAGTCCCTGCCTCTCCAAATGCTCCTTCAGCATGTATGTTCACCTCCACTAAGAATGAGGTATATTCTCACATTCTCAGAATGGATGCACATAGGAGAAAACACAACCATGAATAGACTTAAGTGTATACATATTCACACACATGTATTACATACAGAGACATATACAAACATACACATGAACACCAATACATGAAGACATAGATACACACCACACACATACATATAAAGAGAGAGAGAGAGAGATCAATCTTTTACCACTGTAAAAATATTACTTTTTCATAAGAAAGGAAAAGAAAACTATACCTATAGTTGTGAATCCTCCTGAGGAGAGAGGTTACTACCAGAAGCTTCTGAATGACTCACCAGGAGTTTGTTATTTGAAGTTGAAAAGTACTAGAGGTAGATTTATTAAAGGGGGGGGGGGACATTGGAGTTCCTGCAAAGATCAAGGAAAAGAGAAAGATGAGCTATAGAAAAGGGCCAAAGGGTGTACAGTGTGCCCTCTACCAACTACTTCCCAAATCCTAAGTGAACTCACTACCAGTGCAGACATTCATGCCTTTGGGTTCAACAGAGCTACAGGCAGACTCTGGGGGCTCTTTTTATGGCAAATGGGTTGGTAATATCCTGTGAAGAACATCAGGAAGCTGAGGAGGTTGAGGCTGAGGCTCCTGGACCATCACGAACATCCCAAGAAAAGCCAAAGACACATCACATGCTGTCGAACCAGTGAGCCAGTGTTCCACTCAATGCTGTAGAGAGGGAGTTTCATAGCTTCCCCAGCTGCATTTATAAAGAGAATGCACTGGTCACACTTACAATTGTAGACACAGAAAATGGGCATAGGCACTCAAAGACCAGGATTACAACGAGAGAAGTCTGTTCTCTGTCCCCTACCCACATACTGCAATTTTCTGCTAAACTACCCACCCAAAACAAAACAAAACAAACAAACAACAAAACAACACCCAGGGCCATTCTCCCCAGTAGTTGATCCCTAACAAAGCACCCAACAGGCAGTAGGTGACCAATGTTTCTTTAACATAACAAGAATTTCTAAATAAATATTTCCAACCATGGTGCAAAACTACCAGAAAAACATCCATTAAGGACTGTGTACTGCATAGAAATCCATGTACCAATTTTGAGTCAAAAAAACCCACTAGTGGGAAGTTTTGTCTCTGCCACAGTCAGGAGACTGGCAAGCTCTCCTGATCTCTCTCTCCCTCCAAAAAGTCCAACTCCAACCCTTTATTATAAAATAAATCAGGGTATCTTGCTAAAGGACAACTCCAGATTGGCCTATAAGCCCACATGGACCTCTCATTTTGAGTGAAAATTCAAATTTGTATATTTTCACTACATGCCCCATATTGTCTTTACTTCATTTCTCACTGCTTCACCTCCGCCCCCCCCCACACACAAATATCTCCTCCACAGAACCATTCTCCACTGACAAGACCCCCAACTGACCCACTGTGCTAGTCACTTTTCTCATTGTGACCAAATTCCTGACAAAGTAACTTAATGGAAGAGAGATTTATATGGGCTCACAGATGGAGGGGATACAATCTCAGTGAGGAAGGCATTGGCTCCATAGTAGCAGGATCAAGCAACTCATCACCTCCTCACATCCATGTAGAACAGGAAGTAGAGGCCAGATGGAAAGTAGATCTGGACTATAAATCTCAAGGCACATCATCATTAACCCACAATTCCTCCTCCTGGGCTCCACCTCCAAAAGGTTTGCAAGTATCCAAATTACTGTCACTACTGGGGACAAAGGTTCAAACACATGAACCTATTGGGAAGAGTCACATTAAACCTATAATACCAATGCTGGTTTGTCATTTAACATTCTTCTCTGCTTTCTGCCAAATTCAATGTTATGAGTTAAGATCGAGGTGATGGATGGTTCTGGAGACTTACCATGCCTATCCTTTCTCATATGTACTCCTTTATTAGCCCATCCTCTCAATAGTCCTAAAAGTTATTAAATTTTCTATTAAATTCCTTACACTGAATATTTTGTAGATGCACATGTACAAGTCTTAGAACAGCAAGCACTCAGTGTCTTTATTTCTTTTCTGTTTTGTGAAGAGATACCATGACCAAGGCAACATACAAAACAAAACATTTAATCAGGGTCTTGCTTAAAGTTTTAGATGATGAGTTCATGACTAACATGGAGGGGCCTGGCTGCACGCAGGCAGGCGTACAGCTGAAACTGGAGCTGAGAGATTACAAGTTGCCCTGTAAGTTGGAGCAGAGAAAGGAGAGGTTATCTGGGAATGATGTGTGCCTTTGAAACCTCAAAGTTCATCCCTTAGTGACACACCTCTTCCAAGAAGGTGATGCCTCCTACTAGTTCCATCAACTGAGGACAAAGCATTGAAATGTGTAAGCCTTTGGGGGCCATGCTCGTTCAGACTACCACACTCGGGGATATATCAGTCACCATCCTGACTCTTTCCTAGTACATAGTGCCCTATCGCACAGCAGGAGCTTGTGAATCCTGAGTAGGTTCAGCCTGTCAAAGGGAAGATGATGACTGACACTTTTCTTCAGATGAGTAGAGAGACCCCTTCCTAGGAAGATGATAGAGCTCTCAAAAAGAGTCATTTTTAAGACATGCTGTTCTAGTGAGTTTTCTACCTCTGTGATAAGCACCTTGACCAAAAGAAACTCGAGGAAGAAAAGCTTATCTCACCTCATATATCACAGCCCATCTCCAAGGGAATCCAGGTAAGGAAGTTAACCTAGGAATCTGGAGATGGGAATTAAAGCAGAAGATTTGGAAGAAAGCTGCTTATTGCCTATACCCCTTGGCTTGCTCAGCCTGCTTTTTTGTACAAGCCAGGATCATCTGCTTAGCTTTGACGTGTCCACTATGGCCTGAGCCCTCCTACATGAACTACCAATAAGAAAATGCCTCACAGCCATGCCTACCAACTATAATGATCAAAGAAATCCCCCAATTGAAACTCCTTCAATTGACAATGTGTGTCCTGTCAGGTTGACAGCTGAAGCTAACTACGGGACATGACATCATACAGACTGGGTGCCATCTTGTTTTCTATAGTAGCAGTACCTTATGTTTGGTGCTGAAAGAAGTTAATTGAGAATAGGATGAGGGCTGAAGAGATGGCTCAGCCATTAAAGGTTAGGTTCAAAACTGAAAATATAAGAGAACAGGTGGCTCTCAATGCTGGTTAGACTTTTCTGTGCTGTGGGGGAAAAAAGAAAACTAGCTTAAAAGGAAGAATTACTTGTTTGGTTCACCATTACAAAAAAATTGAATGACCATAGTCCTGAGCTTCAGTGATCCTAGACCCACAGAGAGACAACATCATGGAGGCAAAAGCATGTGGCAGAACATACTCTCACCTTCTCTCCCAGGAAGGAGAGCAGTAAAGAAATGAAACTAAGAATAACTTTCAAAGGCATGCCCCCAGTGATCTGCTCCTCTAGTTTGGTCCCTTATCCTAAATTTTCTGCTGTCTCCCAAAATAGCACCACTGTCTAGGGACTAAACATTTAACACATAAGTCCATGGAGGACATTTCATATTCAAGCCATAATATTATGCCTCAGGCTCCTTAAAGCTCATGGTCACCTCATTAATCAAATTTTATTTAGTCCATCTCTAAAACTCTCTGAGGTGTTAAAAGTTCTAACATTGTTTAATAGCCCAAGTTAAAAGTCTTTTCTGACAGTGCACATTCTTAGTTGTGAGCTCCTACAGAATCAAAAGAAGCTAAATGCTTCTCAGGTACTATGGTATATAATAATAGGGATACCATTAGGAAAGTAAAAAAATTAGAGGCACAGAAAGCACAAATGGACCAAAACAAAACTGAAATGCAGCAGGGAACACATTCAACCTAATGGCACCATGTCCAGTGTGGAGATGTAATATGAAGTCCTGAGGACAGATGGTGGTAGGAGATGAACTCACAGAAGCATGAACAACTTCTGGTCTTGCCAGCTTTAGCCCAGATGATCTCTCCCTTGGGTTGGCTCTGCTTACAACCTGTGGCTTTTCATCTTGGATATTCTATGTAACTTTCTTGGATATCCTCTGCAGCTTAAATAACCCTCTCCCAGCTTGAAAAACTACCCTCTCAGGGTTTTTTCTTAGGGACCCTAATCCTGCTAACATTGCCCGGCCAATCAGTCATTCCTTTAAATTTTTCATATGGCATCCATGATACTAAATTATGTGAATTTTACTCTTGTGCCTGATAAGACAGCATCACATGAATGACAAACAGATCTGTTGCCAATGTAAGTGGTGTTGGCAATCCAAATCCTCTTGCATCATTACTCGGAGTACCCGGGTAACTGAAATCAGCTATCTTAGGGAAACAACTTCCTAGGTGGCCCTCTGCAAACAAGGCACCTAAGAAACACCCTCTTCTCAAGAGAAACTCGGATGAGTTTATTTTTCTACATCCTTGAGCCTCTCAATAGAGTCCTTTAGATGCCTTGGAGCTCTCAAGACATATTTACTGTCCTGAGGCAAAAAAAAAAAAAAACCTTAACATCTTTGTCATGATGATGACCTCTTCCGAAATCTCACCTTTGTCAATACTTCACTAGGGCTTTTCTGCCACAAGTGCAAGACTTTAGCGTTTCTGCTCTCCTTCTTGCTCCCAGTCACTGCTGCTAACCTGACAAAAAGCAGCCAACAATAATCATGGTATAATCTGAGTACTGGGCTGTATTAAAATTTCCTCCCCAGATTACTTAACCTGTCCCCTTAAGTGCATCACATAAAGTCTTGAGACATGGAAAAGAATATGGACAAATTTCCCAGAATTTAACATGAATGTCTTAAATCCAATTCCCAATGGAGCTTTAATTCCCATCTGACGTCTCATGATGCTATGGTCTTAATATGGTCTTTAATAGTCTTAACAGCATTCCCATTAGCATTTTGATTTTTCTAATTCCCGCCTAAATCACCCACTAAACTCTGCTTACAGAATTCTGGGACTTCTCTAGACCACATTACACAAACTTTTTTGAAATTTCCTCTAAAAACAAGTTTCAAACCCTAAGAACCATGTGGTCATATTTAGTCACAGGACTGACTTTTCTGGTACCATTTTCCCATATTTGAAAAAAGTGTTTTGACAAAATATCTCAGAACTATAGGGAGAATTACTCACATTGTGTCATTTCAAAGCATTTCAGTCCATAGTCCTTGACTTTACATTATTGGCCCCACAGCCAGGTGGAACATCATGGTAGAAACTTATTGCTCAACTAATACATGTGAGTAGCATATGACAGAAGTTACTCCTAACAGACAGTAGGCAAAGGAAACCATGTACTTGAACTAGATGTAAGCCTCAAAAGTATATCCCCAGAAATCTACTTCCTCCAACTATAACACCTCCTAAAGTTCTGATTAACACCTCAGAGTCCCACTTGGAGACTGAGCATTCAACACTTGATGCTATTGGGAGCTCTTCATAGCCATACCATAACATGTACATATATTCCATACCACACTGGTGCTGTGGACTAGGTATGTGCTATCCTAGGGGGACAAATGTAAACCAGGTGGAGTTCCTGACCTTGTAAAATTCAGGCTAGTAAAGGTAAGAGTCTTCACAGTCGGATTAGCTATCTTAAGGAAAGGGCTCAGAAACTAGGAAAGCCAATAGCAGGTTGACCTAAGCTAAGCTAACAACTCGGAGAAGGTTATTGGGAGTGGCTCATAAGCAGAGCTATAACAGTGAGATAGGAAGTCAGCCAGGGTAAGAAGAGAACATTTTTCCAAAGTATTCACAATTAGCACAGGTTTTTGTTGGAGGGATCTTTTGTACACTGTGTGAAGGTGTGTCTCTGTTCTGTCCCGGCAGTGTACTGGCCATATTTCGTTGTTGTTACTCCTATGGCCCATCACTGGCTTCATAGTCTGTAAACACTCTTTCTCCCTCACTTGCTGATTCACTTAATAAAGATCTTACAGTCAATACCTGAGACAGGAAGGGGAAGGCAGGACTTCCGGGCTGAGAGCGGGTCTGGGGAGAAGAATCACATGTGGGAAGGTTCACCCACTTTACACAGGAGACGACAGATGTACCAGGACTGAGAGAGAGATAAAGACCTGGACACAGGACACAGGTCAAGATCAGTGGAGTTAATTTATGAGCTAGCTGAGAGTCTGCCCATGTAAAGCCCTAAGATTTTATAAATATTAATAAGTCTCTGTCTTTATTTAAGCATTGACAGGTCCCAAGAGAAGTCCTACTATAGGTTCTCTAGGCCAGGAAGCAAATGGACCACAGGGGCTGTTTTGTTTGCTTCTTCATGGTTATGATAAAATATCCTGACAAAGAAACAAGGCAGAAGGGGTTTAATTGGGCTTACAGTTCCAGAGGGGCACAGTCAATCATGGCAGGAAAGACATGATAGGCAGGAGCAGAAGCTGAAGTTGCCGGTCACATGGAGTCTTCACTCAGGAAGCAGAGAGTGAAGAGGAAGTCAGGTTTGACCCACTTCCTCCAAGGCTCCACCTCCTAAAAGTTCCACAACCTTCCCAAACAGTGTCACCAATGATGTACCAAGTGTTCAAACATTTAGGCCTGAGCCAATGGAGCACATTTCACATTTAAGCCACAAGAACTTCAGAGCACTGGTCACATCAAAGCAAGGAAACTTCTGACCTTGTTAGCAAGTTTCCCTTATTCTAAGAATAATGGGAAACAATTGAAAAGCTTTAAGCAAAGGTTTGTCAGCTGGCCTAACTTAAGGAGATGCTGAGTAATTTTATTTTTACCCCAAACTGAAGAATGTTAGGTGGTACTTTGATTGAAAACTTCCTAATGAAAGAAACAACAGCAGGGGCTTCCTCTTGTCACCCTTATCACTTCCTTGTACTTCCTGTGAAGTCTTCTGGACTATCTGAAGTTCATGTCACATGTGAAGGCTGCAAGATACAAGAGGCCAGGGAGGAAATTCTTGTTCACACTCCAATCAAATGCACCATCACTTGGTAACTTCAGAAGCTGCCTCTGTCTACAAGAATGCCACAGATCATTGCTTACTGAATCACTTTTATTTCACTGAGTGATTTATTGATTTTTGAAGTACTAGGAATTGAACCTGTGCCTCATTCATGCTAGGCAAGGGCTCTACCACTGAGCAATATCTCTGGCTACTTTTATCTTTTGGGTTTTTTGTTTGTTTTGTTGGTTTTTGGTTTGGGGGGTTTTGTTTTTTGTTGTTGTTGTTTGTTTGTTTGTTTTTAGCTTTGGGACATTGTTCACTAAGTTGCCCAGGCAGGCATTGAACTAAATGTAGTCTAGGCAGGGTTTCACCTTATAATCCTCCTTCCTCAACTTCTCAATCAGCTGGGCCCACAGGCCTGTATCAACAATTCTGTTTGAATTTTCATTAATAAATGATAACTATTTCTACAAATTCAGATTCAAATACACTTAACCAATTCTCCTATGACTATTACCAAAGTCTTCTCTTTCCTGTCAACATTGTTTGTTCTACTATGGACTGAAGACATGTTTGTTCTCTCTACACCCACCTGGGACCAACATGAAGAGCAGACAACCAGAAGAAAATCATGACCCCCTAAAGCATTATCTCTTCTATTTTGTGTCACTTTCTCATCCTTTTTTCATCTTTCACTAATTTTGCCTTTTAAAACACCAGCATTTGTTGACCCTAATGTAGATATAACTTCACAAGCTTTTATCTGTTGTTTTTAGCTTCTTCCCCACATACTTACTTTGAAATCATTTCCCACCAAGAAGCCTCCTCCACAGACATTTTCAGAATAAGTGGATACACACAGCACTTTTTCTCTTTTTTGCCTAGACAGAAAATAGATCCCTAAATAGAAGTAAGAAGATATATTCACTAAGGAATATCAAAGCCAAGATACATAACTTATACTGTAAAACTGGTCACTAAATTGAGAACTAATTTTACCATAAACGGAAATGATGAATGTCTTTTCCAAATGGAAAATTTCCTGATGGAATAGCTATAAAAATTACATTACTATTGTTACATATTCATGTGACCAGAAATGGACCAATAAATAGACATAAAAGAGGCCATATATTCTCTACATATGGACACCATATGTCTTAGGTTTTCTGGGAAAGAAATATTATGTCCTGTGTACCCATATGTATAGTTATCCTGGCTCAACCATGTGTCCCAAAGTTTAGCTGAGAAAATACGGTCACTATAGCTTATATAAACAGTTATGGCAAAATTCAACCAATGCACCCAGAAGTGTGTGTGTGTGTGTGTGTGTGTGTGTGTGTGTGT
>CAJQZJ010004760.1:6119498-6170958 GCA_907164525.1 Lophiomys imhausi
TGACTGTGTTTTCTTTATTGTTTCTATTTCTATTTTCATGTCTTGTATGGTTTTGTTCGTTTTGTACATTTCCTTCTCCAGCTTGCTTGTTTTTGTATGAAAATCTTTCATGGCTTTTTCCTTTTCCTGTTCAAGCTCTGTCACCTTGGCTTGGAGCTCTTTAATGGTGTTGTTCCTTGTTTTGATTTGTAGAATTGTGGCTTCTTTGAATTCCTTCATAGATTTAAGTTCTTCTTGCAGGGACTCTATCACTTTCCATAATGCAGAATTGTTAATGTTTTCATGTGTTTCTGTTGGTGTGAGGTCATCTGAACTGGATGAGCTAGGATGGTTCTGCTTTGTTGGAGTCATAATTCCTTGATTTCTATTTTTTTTTTTGACCTTTCGCCATTGGATGCATTTAGCTGTCTGTTTTCTGTGCTTGGAACCACAGTGGATGATTTGGTGCAGGGGACGAGTTACTTGGCTATCTGTCATTGCTTACAGGGGGATTTCAAGGTCACTGTGGTTTTAATCGCCAGAGGCACTGTGAGCTGGTTCAGCCTATTCCCAGGTTGTGAGTAATGGACCAGGATTGTTTCACTGCTCCCAATTCAGACTTCCCTATGTTGCACTCTGAGTTATCAGCCTGTAATGGTTCTGATGGTATGGGCCTGTTTGCCCAGGCACACATTCTGTGGGCTTTGTTTGTCATCACGGAGGCTGACAGGGTCTGGCTCCACACCTGATATGTCTGGATTTTCCAGGATACAGCTATGGTCCCGATTTCTGGTTTCTCTCTAGGCTTCTTGCCACAGGGCTGGACTCTGTGCCTGATTCCCTTCCTGTCTGCGCCGCCACGGGTCCCGTGGGTACCCCAAGCCCTGGATCCTCTGGCTGCCTGAGTGGACCTCTCGTCCCAGTAGCTCAGCCGTGGGTGCACGGATCCCTGGCCCCGCCCACGCCTGTCTCTCTCCCCAGTTGTCCTGCCGTGGGTTTGCCGGGATTTGGCCCTTCCAGCCGTGCTCCCTCCCCAGCTGCGCTACCGTCAGTGTGCTGGATTCAGCCCCTCCCGCCTGTTTTTGTGTTCCCTGCTTCCCGCGCTCTCTCGGAACCTCCCGCCCTCCGCTTCACTAGCGGCTGCGGACCACCTGCTGAGCCCCCTGTTTGTTCCTTGCTAAGCCTTCCACTATCTCGCAAAGTTTTTTAAGTGGGTATAAGTTCTACCTGAGGTGTGGGGAGCCCAAAAGGACAGCGATCTATGGCCAAGTGGACCCTGATTCTGCCTGCTGTTAGTTGGGATCGATCTTACCAGGCGCCTCTCCAAATGGGAGTTCCCGAATCCCGGGTTTAGTGGCCTCCGTGTCTGTGAGAGATGGGTGAGAGCCTTGCCCTGGGACTTTTAACAGTCCCTTGGGAGCTGTGAGTGTTCCCGGGGGGGGGGGTCTAGCCCCTCCAGTTTTTGCACAGTGCCCAATAACTCTGTGTTTTTTATGGCTCTTTTTTCCCCCGCGTTCAAAATGCGTCAGTGTATGTCGCCGCCATCTTGGCCCGCCGTAAAATGTTTTTAAATAGATATTTCTTTCAGGATCATACATTGAGCCTCAGTTACTGTTAGATGGTATGTGTCTATGTGATTCTAGTTGGTATGTATGTGAATGACAAGTAGTTTTAACAATGCATTCATCCAATAAGCATGCATGTGTCAAGAACTAGAGATACTGTAATGAGCAACGTAGCATTGGTCTCTGGTGTATTAATTTTACCTCCTTCTGTAACAATTTAGCATAGACATTGTAGTCTAAATAGCAAATTATTACCCTACGCCTCTGTAGGTTAGAAATATACCTCAAGCTGGGCGTGTTGGCACACGCTTTTAATCCCAGCAATCGGGAGGCAGAGGCAGGCAGATCTCTGTGAGTTCACGGCCAGCCTGGTCTACAGAGTGAGTCCAGGACAGTCAAGGATACACAGAGAAACCCTGTCTTGAAAAACCTAAAAAAAAAAAAAAGAAAGAAATATATCTCGTTTCACTTGGTGACTGTGAAAGAGTATAGGCTTCCCTCACAGCTCTAGAGGACAACCCATATCCTTGCCTTTCACACCTTCCAGAGTGAATTAATTCTGTGGCTTGTGGCACTTTCTCCATATTTAACCCAAGGGACAAGTCAAGTTCTTCTCACTTCACCTCATCCTGAATTCCACTTCTGTCCCCTTTTCCACTCTGGAGAACCCCTGTGATTACATTGCCCCACTGGGTTACTTCCCTGACCTCCATATCTTGAGCCCAATTTTATGTGCAAAATCTCTTTACCTTTAGCACAGTAACACCTTTACAAGTTCTAGGAACTATGGGTGTGACGATCTCTGAGAGGATATTATTTTTCCTGACATACTTGGCCTTGTAGGCCCTCAGGTAAGCAGTGAGCATTTCACCCAGTGTTTCCAGGTGCATGGTATCTGCCCCACCTCCCTGTCCTGACTCCACAGAAATGGGATGAACCTGGAGTCACTCAGCCAGCAGAGAGCAGTGCTGCTTCCTTAGCCATTATAAGTGATCTGACATTTTGGGAAGAAGAGATGACAGCTAATCAAAAGACAAGCCCTGCATCATTAGTCCTTATCTACTTGATCACTGAACATAAGCTGTCTTCATAACACACAGCATTTAACCTCAGCATCCTAATTAGCATTCATGAATGAGTCTTGCATGGCTAATTCACTAGATAAAATATTTATTCCTCGAGATTCTCTTGTTACTTTAATTGTCATTGTGTATAAATTATGTTATTGCAGATTTATTGAAAACCATTCATTCTTTCCCAGGTTAAGCCAAAGTAATCGCCATCAAGCTACTTCCTGGTCCTGTAGTAGTTCAGCAGCAGCTTAGTTATTCTGTGCACCATTTAACATTCATGGTCATGCCAGCCCTTGCTGGCTCATATTTTACAACCAGCAAGTGGGACTCAAAGAATGAAAAATAATCTCTATTTAGCCTTCAAATTCCCTGTGTAGGACTGATGAACCATAAATTCTAAATTTTGAATGAAATTTTGAATTTAAGAGACCAGAATCAGGAGAGAAATTATATAGATGGTCTTAAAATTGATAAAAAGCCACTGAACAAGAAATGCCAGGTGTCAGCCTTCCTTGTTCCATCAAAACCTGTGCTGTCCAATCATGTCCCATAAGTTGAGAAGGATGGTTCACAAATTTGAAGAAGTCAAGCACAGTAGTCAGAAAGATGTGGCCAGGAAAATGTCAACTTGAGAGGACACAGGCATGTCTGCCCAATAGTGGCAAAGAACTTGCTCTCCCAGCTGCAAGAAAAGAGGGCTATATTGCAGTTACCAGTGCAGATGATTGGACAAGGCCTCCCTAGCTGTCGTTCTGGTTGCTATTGTCCTGCACAGAGCACAGAAGAATGTCTCTTAGTCTGGTCCTTTACAGAGTAGATTCCTCCATGTTAGAGACAGAAGGACCATGTGTTTATCCCACCCCTCATTTTTCCCTCTCATTTTCCTGTGCCTATGATCAGGTATACTAAGCATCTAATTAAAGTTGGAGAATGAGGACTTTAGCACCCCCTGACAAGTGACATTATGTATATTTTCGTGTATTTGCTGAGATTTGTGCCTTTGGCTCTCTCTGTATCTCTGTCTCTCTGTCTCTGTCTCTGTCTCTGTCTCTCTCTCTCTCTCTCTCTCTCTCTCTCTCTCTCTCTCTCCCTCCTCTTTCTTCCACTTCCTCCATGGGTCCTGCACTCACAAATCTGTGTGTTCACTATTCATTACATCTCTCCAGTCAGTTACTGACTTATTAGTCTCTAAATTTGAATCTTATTCCTCTTCCCATACAGAAAATTATCAAGACAAAACATCTGGATAATCTTATTTCTCTAAGTCTCTTCTTTTCATTGACAAACAACTCTTTATTTGATCTAGTTGTAGAATGACTTTCTACATTCTTTCAGTATTCTGTTATTAAGAAATAAACTTCATTTTAACTTGACTGAGTTTGTTCTCAAAGAAACAGTAGAATTCACTGGGCATATATTTCACTTGGGAAAACATCTATGAATGGCTTCTAAATTACTCAGAAGTTAATTTCTTCATTGGTAACAAAAAGAAAAACAAACCTAAATCTTGGAAATTTAGAAAAATTAGTTTTCTTACACAGCATCTAGGAACCCCATGGAATTCCTCCCTGTGGCTACTTATAGTTACAGGGTGGATTTATCTCAACATGCAATCTTGGGATTGTTCCAGCAAGGAAATCAAAAGTTCTTGAAAAGTCATGCTCACTCCAAGGTCAGAAGTACCCTGAACATCTCCAGTGATTCTCATTTGCTGGAACTAGTCACATGGCCCCACTATCCTGAAGAGAATTGGCAATTAGTCTTCTAGAAGCTGAGTAGACAGAGTAAGGCAAGTAGGGACAGGGCAAGACCTTGAGTATTACCCTTGTAAGATGAGTCCTCACTTTTCTCAGTGTCTGAATATGTGTACTATAACTTTCTGAATAATTAAGGAAGTTCAGCCACTTCAAGAACACAGAGATCATCAATGGCCAGCAGTGTCAGGGAAGCTGCTAGTTGCTAGTGTGGTTGAAAAATGAGACCAGAGCAAGTTGGGTCAGTGGGTAGTGTCAGAGCTAGGAGCACAACACTCCTCAGCATCCATCCCAGTTCTCTGAGAGCAAAGCATATTCAACTCAGAGCATTAGATCTTGGAGATCTCTCTCTCTCTCTCTCTCTCTCTCTATATATATATATATATATATATATATATGCTACCAAACACCACCCACTGGCTCTACATTCCTGTTAATTTATCCACTTTAACTCTAGAATAGTCTTGTCCTAAGCACCATTGAGGATTTTGAGCAGATCCTTGCATGCCCCATGTTTCCTATGGTGCTGGAAAATGAAGGGATGCATAGATGGTATCTTCAGGAAGAAGAATCTGTTTTGATTTTTGAAATACAACCAGCCTACTATACCAGCCCAAGAATGCAATCTTCAGGGTCATGCAGCCACGCTGACAACCAACTACAGCTGCAATAACAACTAAGATTGCCTATAGAAGAAAATAAAACTGATTTCATTTTCAAAGTAACCACTAAAAAATAATTCTACTGTGGTAGATTCTGAGGCTTAGTGCATTTATCCTTGGTCCACCAGCATACCAAGGTTATTCAGGTGTGATGCAGGAAGCATCCCAGTAGAAGAATGACTACATAGAAAGATCATCCCTGTCCTTGGGGGAGGGGGTCTCTGCATCCCGGAATTTAGCAACTGAATGATTTTCTATTTATTAATGAGTTGAAATAGCTTTAAATTCTCAGTCATCTACCTGACTAACCAGCATCCATCTCCATTTGTGTCAAGATACATTAAAATTATAATTAATCTTTCTAGTATTGATTCTTAGACTTTGTCCTGAGCAAGGGCATCATTTCTACCAAGATGGAGACAGTTTTCTTGTTATGGAAATATCCCTCCATATTTTCCCCTGTGGACCCATTTTTCAAGACCAAGACCACTCCTCAGGCAAGCCCTGAGTTTACCCTGAGCTTAGACAGCATTGACTTGATTAATGAATATATTGGTCATGTTTTCGTGTGATTATATCTTGCTATGACTATTGCAATATTGAGTTCATGGTGATAGAAAATATGAAAAAGCCATCTAAGAAATCTGGCATCATGTCTTATTAGGAGCCATATTCATAAAGCAGATGTCCACTGGTTAACAGAAACTGAACTGTACATGATCTCTGACAACAGGATGGAGCCAGGGAGAGCAGTTAATCTTAGTTCTGCAACTTACCAGCAGTACAACCTTGGGCATCTTCTTCAGCCTCAGCTTCCACAGCTATGAAAAGGAAATGAAATTGCTTGTGTAAAGGCTGTGCTGGCAGATTCCACAGGCATTGTGTTGGGCATATTTTACATCACAGTGACAAAATGTCCAACAGGGATAACTAAAAGGGCAAAGGATTAATTTTGACACATTTTTAAAGTTTCAGTTAACTAATGTAGAAAGGCCAGGGCGTAGTGAGACAGACAGAAAGTAGCCTGGAGCGATAAAAGGATGGGCCCCTTGCTTGGTACAACCCCCAAAGGCATGCCCCTGGAGAGTCACACCCTAAAACCAGGCCTTACCTTCCACACACTGTAACCTCTCAGTAGTTATTCATACTTTTGCTGTATCAATGAATTAATCATTTGTAAGGTCAGAGCCCTCCTGCTTTATCCTTGGGAACATCTCATAGGTATGCCCATAGGTGAGGTTCACTAATCCCAGAGATTTTTCAATCCAGTCAAGTAGGCCATCAAGATGAACCATCACAGACACCAACATTTACCTAAATGCCACTACGCAACTATTTGACATTTATACTCTCCAACTTTCTTACTGGCAAAATTTTAATTCTGTTCAGTGTGACAAGATACTCTGTTTAAAACACTTTCAGGTGATTTGCTCTAGCAAGCAAGTCAGACATTTGTAAAAAAAAAAAAAAAAAATCTCAACTTTGCTTCCATTTTCATGTGATGGAAACATCTCTTTTCTTCTTCCTTGTCTTCTAACACTCCTTTCCTCCTCCTTTTCCACACCCCTAACATACAAACACCTCTTTTTCTTCTTTTCTACTTTACCTTCTTTTTCATCTACTTTTTTTTTCCTCCCTGGAATATGACAAGGAAATTATCAATTCAACAAACATTACTGAGAGCTTACAATGTTCCAAGCATTGTCCTCAATGTCATGGGGAACAGAACAAACGTGGAACCTATATTTTAGTGGGAGTAAGTAACAATTAACAAATTTAATAGGTAAATTACATAGTATGTCAGATCAGATAAATGGTGGGGATGGAGGAAGAGTGGGAATAAAAGATCATAAATTGTAGGGGTAGTATCCATTATAAATAGTACAGTAAGAAAAGATTACCAGAAGATAGATTTAGGATAAGGTTGTGCAGGAATGAGAAAGAAGCCATAACAATAATCCAGAGGGGGCCACAGGAAGATTCGCCAGCATTCAGTGGTGGGAAAAGTGCTGGCTACATTAGTTTGCACCTCAGCACCACATAAATCATGCACAGCAAATACATGCCTAGAATTCCAGAACCACAGAGCTACGAGAGTTTAAGGCCATCCTTGCCAAATAGAAAACTTGAGGCCAGCCTGGGATGCAAGATGCCTTAAGTCAAAAAAAAAGAAGGAAAAAAGAAAGAAAGAAAGAAAGAAAGAAAGAAAGAAAGAAAGGAGGGAGGGAGGGAGGAAAGGAGGGAAAAAAAGGAAAAAAGTGGAGATAGATAGATGATAGATAGATAGATAGATAGATAGATAGATAGATAGATAGATAGATAACCATTCTATATACTACAAATAGAATTAGACTGTATGAAGAAATGAGCAAAATAGGAAGCAATGATAACAAGATTTGGGTCAAGGTGGCAGCAGTATTTCTAAACATAATTATAGAAGCTCACATCATGGAAAAATCAATGTGCAAGAATAAATGTTGGAGGGGAAAAAAACCATTAATCAGTGGCCATAGAATGGAAAAGCTGGTATTTTGCTTGCCAATCATCATTGAATGATGTTAAGGAGTTGTAGACACACATATCTACATGAAAGACACAGACTAGTCAGTAAAATACTTGTACTGCACACACGAGGACCTGAGTTGGATCATCATCGCAGCACCTGTATTCACAAAAACAAATAACCGAAGATGAGCAAAGCACCATGTTCTTGTAATCCTAGTTCTGGGGGGCAGAGACATGGAGTCATTGGATATACTAGCCAGCCAGGGTAGCTTACATGGTGAGTTCCAGGCCAGTGAGAGGCTGGGGAAGCAGAGACATAGAGTCATTGGATATAATAGTCAGCCAGCGTAACTTACATGGTGAGTCCTAGGCTGGTGAGAGAGACTGGGGGGCAGAGACATAGTCATTGGATATATATACTTGTCAGCCAGGGTAGCTTACATGGTGAGTTCTAGGCCAGTGAGAGAGTCTCTCAAAATACAAGGTGGAATTTTCCTGAGCTTACCATGCTTCTCCAAGATCTACAGGCCATCTAAGCCCAACACCCATATGAAAATCCCTCTTTTGAGCTGTCAGTCAAGGTGGTTCAAAATAGCTCCAAACATCACAGGCTATAAGTGATGTCCTTGGTTGCTTCCCACCCCCTGAAAAGAAAAGTAAGTCCCTATTGAAGACACCATGTATTTCAGACACTAGAGGTCCTGAGTTGGATTTGACGAAAACCTCCTCCCTGTGGACTAGCTTTCATGGTACCAGAAAATGCTCTATGAAAACTTCCAACACTGGGAAGAAATCAAAATTCTCACACAGCTATGATGTCTATGAACCACATCAGTGATCAGCATATCATCATAACCAAGAGTGCAGTAGTGCCAAGCATACTTTGGTAACCAACAGCTCTCTAATTAGACTTGAGACCCACTCAACAAAAGGAAAATCATGCCTAGTACTGAAACGTGGAGTTGTGAACACAACCACCAATCTACTAAACCAGTGTGTCTTACTTAGTAAGTGTTCTATTGTTGTGAAGAAACATCATGACCACAGCAACTCTTATAAAGGAAAACATTTAATTGGGGCTTGCTTACAGTTCCAGAGCTTTAGTTCATTATTACCATAGAGGCATGTAGGCAGGCATGGTGCTGGAGAAGGAACCGAGAGCTCTACATCTGGATCCACAGGCAACAGAAAAAGAGAGCCACTGGGCCTTGCATTGGCTTCTGAAACCTCAAAGCCTACCGCCAGTGACATACTTCCTCCAACAAGGCCACATCTACTCCAATGAGGTCACACCTCTGACTCCTTCTAAATAGTGCCACTCCCTAATGACTAATGCATTCAAACACATGAGCCTGCAGGAACCATTCTTACTAAACCACCACATTCCACTCCCTGACCCCCACAGACTTGAGTCTATCATAGGCTCAACACTGTTTAAAAGTCCAAAGTCTCTTCTGAGACTCATGGAAATCTTTTAGCTAACCCCCTGTAAAATCAAAATAAAGAAAGCAGGTCACGGTGATCCAAGATGGCAGTGGCCAGCGCGGACTTATTTTGATTTTGGGGTCAACAGTCACAAGGTGGCAAGTGTTGCAGGACGCTGTACAAAGGGCACGACCCCTTCTAAATCTCACCCAGCTACACAGGGACCACGGAAGATGCCTGGGCAGGACACCCCTTCCAACTCTCTGACATGCTAGGAAGCCTCTGGACCAGGGAATGGGGATAACCCATCCCCCCAAAAGGAGAAATCCCCGGTAAGTTCCAACCTAATACCCAGCTGGCAGATTCAGAAACCACGCAGAGATAATCCACACCCTGCTGGGCACTCCCAGGTCTCACACAGACGATCCAATTATCTGGGAAAGGTTGCAACCCTTGGAAGTGAAGTAGCGCCACTGCAAAGCGCCTTCAGATCCCAGTCTGTGATGTCACTGGCCAGCTTCCAAGCCTCGGGAGCAGCAAGGCTATTGGAGCTGAACTGCAGATTTACCCCCTACAGGAACCAACCCCGGGCAAACTGTGAGATATTTGAAACTATCCTATATTGAACTTTTGTACTAGTATTTTAATATACATACACTAAATTATGAAGTCAAAACAATATCTGACTACTATGCTAAATTCCAGAGATAAACATTCTAAAAACATTTTATATCCTTCTAAAAATCCTTTATATACGTAAAATTATTTTTAAAATAGATATGTTTAATATATTTGTGATTGTATTGCATGCAATAAAAGAAAAATAAAGGTATACAGCACATGAAGAATGCAAGCCATTAAGATCAAAAGCTCAAATAACAGCACATGCTGGGGAGGTTGTAGAGAAAGGGGAACACTCCTCCATTGCTGGTGGGAGTGCAGGCTTGTACAACCACTATGGAAATCAGTCTAGCAATATCTTAGAAAACTTGGAATAGCTCTACCTCAAGATTCAGCCATACCACTTCTGGGTATCCACCCAAATGATTCCTCACCAAATCACAAGGAAGTTTCCTCATCTATATTCATGGCAGCCTTATTTTTAATAGCTAGAAACTGGAAACAACCCAGATGTCTCTCAACTGAGGAATGGATTTAAAAAAAAAAACTGTGGTATATCTACACAATGGAATACTACTCAGCCATCAGAAACAACGAAATCAGGCAATTTGCAGCCAAATGGATGGAACTAGAGAAGCTCATCCTGAGTGAGCTAACCCAGACTCAGAAGGATGCACATGGCATCTATTCACTTATAATCGGATTTTAGCCATATAGTAAAGGATAACTATACTACAACCAATGCACCAAAGGGAATATGAACATAGACTCTGTTTCCTGTCAATGAGACACTGTTCCCTAGTGGTGCTGCCTTGTAGGCCCCCAGTGTATGAGGAGGCTCTTGGCCCTCATATGACTGCTGAACTGGGGCGGGGGGACTGTTATGTAGGGACACTACACTCCAGAGGAGTGGGATGGAAGGGATGGAGGTAGAGGGTGGGAGGGCAGGACTAGGAGGTGTGGAAAAAGGGCACTGTGATGGAGATATAACCTGAAGTAATAAATAAATATTTTAAAAAATTCATGATGCTAAATAACGTAAATTGTTGTAAGTAGAATATATCTAGACATATTATTAATATATATTATGTTTATCTTTATTTCATATAAGCTGGTTCATGTACAATATATGTGTTTATAAATATATGCATATATATTAGATGAAAATTATATATCCTCCCTATACTTTTTTCATGTATATTTGATGTTCAAAATTATGTTTGTGATAAAATATATAGCACATGTTTATAAAAAATACACACAGTATATAAACAAGTAAGATAATTGAGAAAATTAACATGTATGTAATAAATGGAAAAATCAAGGATAATTTCTAGATATTACTTGAGTAACTACTGTTGTTTTAGGATAATTAAAATATTGCAGTATTAATATGAATTCTCTTTCTAACAGTTTTATTTCAGCTACTATATTTCTTTTGGAATTCAAATTTTTCTGGATTTTATAGTTTATCAAATACATATTCACATTTACTTCTTCCTACTCTGTATAGCATTCCTTCAAAACTAAGCCCATTGGTGCATAGTAATATAGTTTTGAATGAGCCAAATTTATCTAACCTTACATTTGTTTTTGTTTTAATATATAATGCAAACACAGTATAAATCACGAATTAACTTCCATAAAATTTTCTATTTATGTATAAGACTAAAATATCTTTATGCTTTAGTATTGTGATTTTGTTACTAAAATACATTTTTAAAATAAAAAAAAGAATGTAAGCCATGGTTATCACACACACACACACACACACACACACACACACACACACACAGACACAAGAAAGGATGAGTAATAATGAAGGAGATGGCCTAATGAGAAAAGATTCTTTGCATGAGAATAGGCAAAGATCTTCCAGAAACCTGGGTGAAACTTCCTGTTCATTCCAGTCATGGAAGTCACTGGGTATCTTCTGCACTGAACAAGGAAAAGTAATGAATAGGCAAGTCTTGGTCAAGTTTTCTCCATATTACACTTTGGATAAAACATTTCTCAAGTAATCAACATGTCTAATGCCAATTTGAGTCAATCTGACCCAAAGGTTGGGGAGTAAAGGAGACAACACAATACCAAGTGAGAGATGCTAAGCATTTCCATTTCAATGCCCACTAGACATCTGTAAGCCAAACTGAAGAGTCAGGGTTTTCAGGGGGGAAAAGTAGCCTTCAGGTTTCTGGAAAGTAACTCAGGTGACTATTGCCATCACAACCCATGTTGCAAAGCTGTTATCTATGACAAGGCTACAGGAAAACAAAGTACATGTCAGTCAGATGTCTGACCTCAAAATTATGGGTTTTAAGGTCACTAAGAGGAAGGAATGCTGTGGTGTTGACTTGGGTTTTTGCTCATACAGTGCTGGAGAAAATGGAGGTTAGTCTGATGCTGAGTGAGTCACTCATTCTGAAAGCAAGGCCAGTGGGGTTTCTAGGAGAGGTTAGATGGGTCCCGGGAGACAGAGGAGCATCAAAGACAGTTCTACGCTTACAGCTCAGAATTTATGATCAGGCAAGCTAGAGGAAGCAAGTTTTAGTAGAAACATCAAGTTTAGTTTGGGAAATGTTGGGAATTAAATGTCTATCAGACACCCACAGATCAACAACACACAGGTCCTCAGAGCTTAGAAACAAGTACAAATTTGAGGAACACAGGCATAGAACCACAAGGAGATCATCAAGAAAGTGAGTCTGTAGAGCAGACTCTGCTTTTGAGGATCTTTTGGAATAATGACGAGCAGGGAGCCTGAGAAAGAATCACAGCAGTATCAGGGAAACTGGGTACGTGGTGATGAGACTTTGCTCTTTGCAGAGATGACAAACAGTGGTGTTGAGTGCTACTTGGGGAGTCACATAAGATGGGACCTGGGACTTGACCACCAGACTCAGGAGTGTGGTCACCTTTGCTGATGACAACAGTCTGGGTGAGGTCCTTGGAAAGATTAAGAGAAAATGAGAATGGGGAGGACTGTAGGCACGTCTTTGTAGGGTTGTCCTGCTAAGAGAAAGGGTGCAGTCAGTGGTTAGTGGTGCTGGTAGGTGTTTCTTGTCTTAAAATGGAAACCCAGAACCACATTTGTGTGTTGAAAGCAATGATAAAACACAGAAAATTAAATGATACCAGAAGTAATAGAATTCCTACTGCAATTCAGTCGGGGCAAGGAAGGATCAGTAATGGCTTTAGCTGAGAGCCTGCTGTCCTAGATTGTCTTAGGCTGGTGCAAACACTAACAAGTCTCTAGGTAGCAGTGATGCGGCTGGTGCAGCAACTGTCCCCCAGGAAGTACTGGTAGTAACAGACGGGAATGCAGAGTCTGGAGACACGTGGGAGGAGAAGGATGTAGAGATTTTCTTCACAGGATTCCAGTTTTCAGAGTCAAGTGAGAAGATAGTGTGAGTAGGGTGAGGAGGAGGCAGAAGTTTGAGGAGAAAGTAGGAGAGGTGAGAGAAACCAGAACCAAATGCTAAAAGTGGTAAACACAATCAGGAAGTTAAAATATGATTTAATGATGCATTACAGACTCACTCTGCTTCAGTATCACAGAAACTTGATTCCATCTCATTTTGTAAAGAACAATCTAAAAGTCTCATGTGCCTTGATAGCTGAGAGCCAGACCCGGGACAATCTTCTCATCTGATCCCTTATCCTTGCTAAATTCCTTCTGCATAAACTCCTCCAATCCAACACCACAACAGTGTGTGCTCCTGCAGGCGTCTGTGCCTTCCTCCCCTAGCACCCCCATTTTAGATGCTGAGCTTGAGGCTCTAGTTCATGTAAGAAAAGCAAACCCTTACTTTGTGAAGACAACTTCCAAGGGACTGCTTGACTTATATTGTCCAGAAAGCCTTTGTACAATGACACATTTGGGATGGGAACTGCTAAATAAACAGTGTGGTTATCGTCAATATTGCTTCATAAAATACGAAGGGCCTGAGATTTTACCCTACTTAGAAACAGCACACTAACTTGTACTATTTCTTTGGCAAAAGACATGAGACTGCTGAGTCAAACACAAAGGATACTTTTATCTACGGCAGTAACATTTGTCAGAGTTCCACATACTCTGATTCCCTGGGTTCCCATGCCTGAATCAGGTCAACAGGTATAGGTATATGGTTGCACAAAATGAGTGTGGAAAAAAAATAAACAAAAAACTGGGCTCAGTGGGAGATTTTTTTATTTTAACATATTCTTAAAGCTCTATCAGCATATAATATACATAACAGTGAGTCCTATTGTGGCATTTTCACATACATACATAATGCATTGTGGTCATATTTATCCCATATCACCCCGTCACCCTATCTAGGGTCATTCACTCTCGTTGATTTCCTTACTCACCCCAAGTAGCACGTGTGTATGTGTGCGTGTGCGAGTGCGTGCGTGCGTGCGTGCGTGCGTGTGTGTGTGTGTGTGTGTGTGTGTGTGTGTGTGTGTGTAAAGCAATGAGTTTATTTACAGGAGGCTTATACAGGAGCACAGATACAGGACAATTTACCAGCGATTATACCAGCAAAGAAAATGCCTATTCCTCCCCCAGCCACCCTGGACTGCCTGCAGGCCCTCAGGGAGAAGTGGGGCCTCCTGAGCCTCTCCCCATCTATTAACCACTTTGAAAAATCAGCAAACTCTGGAGGAAGCAGCAACAAGGCAGCTTCCCTCTCTATGGGAAGAAGTGATATGATGATGCTGTGGTCTTTGGCAACTTCTTTGTGCCCAGCTCCAGAAATGAAGGCACAGCAGGGATATGCAGACTGAGGCTGACCACCAGACCTCATGCCCTCTCCAGCGTCAGTTATTTTTATAATAACATAGTAAATATTCTAGAGCTCTCAGAAGAGTGTACATACCCAGACAAACTGCAATTGTCGGGTTTGTTTGTGGAAATAAACTCGGAAATGAGACAACAGGAAGAACCAATGGGTACTTTCCACCTTGCAGAGACTATGGAGGTATTACCAATTACACTGCCTCTCACTGAAGCCTAGGACTCAGCTCCATTCTTAACTGTGAGTTTTCTGCCCTACTCACTGACTTGAATGACTGCCAAATACACGGCCTTTTGCTGAGTCAAGACACTCTAAATGTGTCATTAGATACTTATATCTTGTTCTTGTTTGTTTATTAAGATTTCTAAAAAGAAAAGAACACCATGCTACATACAGGTTATTACAGTCAGAGTAAAATGTCAGCTGGGCTTAGAAATAAAATAATACAGTCTGCTTCAGGACTTAGAGCCACACCCAGCAACATTTGCAGCTTCATTGTTGGAAAATTCAATGAATTGTTCTGGTATCTTGTCCCACTAAAATGTATAATAATCTCTATTTATCTACCTGTCTGTCATCTGTCTATCATCTGTCTATCTGTATGTGTGTATACATATATATGATAAATATTTTTTTGTGTGTATGCACATATGACTGTGAGTGCACAGGTATTTCAGGCATATTGGGAAGTCAGAAGACTGCCACCATGTTGGCGTTTGCCTTCCACGTTCTTTGAGACAGGCTCTCTTGGTTTGTTTTTCTGCTGCATGCACTGGGCTAGCTTATCGGAAAGCTTTCTCCCAGATACTTTTAAAGATTTTTGGGCCAGGCATGGTGGCACATGCCTTTAATCCCAGCACTAGGGAGGCAGAGGGAGGTGGATCTCTGTGAGTTCAAGGCCAGCCTGGTCTACAGAGTGAGTCCAGGACAGTCAAGGATACACAGAGAAACCCTGTCTCAAAAAACAAACAAACAAAAAAAGATTTCTGGAAAATATTTAACAGGACTCATAAGTAAACAATGATATCACTGACTGCTGTCCTTGAACTGAACATACTTTGTACATGAAACAAACTATTTCATAGATGAATAGCATAAATAAGTCAAATATATGGTGATATGTAACATGTAAAGAAAATGGTATTTGGAGCAAGATTTGAATAAAATAATGTCATGGAAACATGGTGTGGGTGTCTGAGTTCAATTAGAGAAGAAATCTATATACAACCATACCCATGCATGTATATTATAACAAATGTCTGACTGTCTCAGGTAAGATCACTCTCTAAGAGACTTAAAGTCTGTAGATAGACAGGTAAGTGGAAGATCAGAAAGGCTGCAGCGCACAGGTACAAGCCCGCATTCTCAACCTCAGAAAGGTTCTCTTGTGTAAGCATCACCTGAGTAGATGTGATCAGGACAAACTCCTTGATTAATTCAAGACAAATGGATGAAAGAACTCAACTGCATTTGCAAGATCCACTCACTACAATACCAAGGACAATCTGAACACCCAGAAGAGTGTGTGTAGGCTGCAAAATGCCTCCTTGTGACCTGAACTATCTGGAAGCATACTATAGAGCAGGAGTGAGGCTCAACCCAGCCAAAACAGACACAATAGCCCCAACACAGTGTGGAAGATCCAGGAAAACAGTCAATTCATCTCATAAATCATTCATAAACTGAACATAATGACACAAGTTTTTCAAATCTCATTGTGAACATTTTAGTATTTGTTGTAAAAGAATTTAGTCAGTGTTTTGTCACCTAGACATCACAAATATTGTGTGTACCCATGGGAATGGCGTGGGTGTCTTTGCATGTCTCTGTGTGTGCACACACATGTATGTGGTCTCCCTCTTCTTAATTTCCTGCTCATTTCTGCCTCATTTCTGGGAAGGTCCTCTGACCTCTGGCAGTGACTACCCGAAGGGCTTCTAGACATACTTATACTTAAGTAGGGAAATCCTTCCAGGCTTACTTCTGTCTTGTTAGTTATGCTGTGTTCCATCCACAGCCTAGGGCACTATATGAAGTACCTACCACTCAAAACAGAAACTCTGCTGTCTAGTCAACCCTCCACCGCAAGCTCAGCTTCTAGTATGCATTTACTTGTATGGAAAGTTTATTCAAGATCCATCTTCCAGTTAAAGGATGTTTGTCTAAGTCAACAACTCACTGACATGTCTACATACTGCTTCTTTTAGGCTTTTATGATTCTCAACACATGCATCATACACATATAGTCACTTTTCTGAAAAAAATCTATATTTGTATTAGATAAGAATTTGTTTTTGGCAGGCATGGTGGTGCACACCTTTAATCCCAGCACTTGGGAGGCAGAGGCAGGAGGATCTCTGTGAGTTCGAGGTCAGCCTGGTCTACAAAGTGAGTCCAGGACAGCCAGAGCTGTTACACAGAGAAAGCCTGTCTCGAAAAACGAAAAAAAAAAAAAAAAGACTTTGGAATTTGTTTTTATTTTTACACTCATTTACAATGAAAGTTGATATGTGTATAAAATCATGTCAAATGCACCTAAAATACAATAGAATGAAATCAGTGTCTTATAATCTTTGCCATATCTCACAAGCTGCCTCTAGAACATGATAAAGAAAATATACAGTGATTATCGCACACTGAGAATATAAATGTATGTGAGATTTAGCAAAGAAGTGGACTTGATACATAATGGTAAATAGCTAGTATGTCCTAGAGAGCTAAGGGTATAATTAAGGCGTCAAAGGACACGACATTATGTACACACATGAAACATTTAACAGTTAACTTTGTCAAAAAGATTAAAATGAGAATATATTGGGGTCGCCATCTTAGCCATGTCTATAGTTACCTCGGTGTTGAACAGAATGAAGGCTGGCTCTCCTGTGTTCCAGAATTTCCTCCTAATGTTCTGTGGAGATGCTTCTTTGCCAGAAAGCTTACAGGAGCCAAGGGCAACACAAAGTTTAGTGAAGAGAAAAGTGTTGCTACAAAATGAATAACTCCAGAGCTGGGCAAAAGGCTCAGCTGGTAGAATGTTTGCCACTGAGGCATGAGGACATGAATTCAGATCCCAGCATTCAAATTAAAAAAAAAAAATTTCAGGAGCACCATTGTACATCTGCAAACCTACTCTGCAATCAGCTACCGGGACTGACTGGGGTAGATCCTGAGAACTTGCTACATAGCTGTGTGAAAGAGCTTCAAATTCACTGAGAGATCCTGTCTCAAGATACAACTCCAACTGTTGTCAAAGCCCCATTGCTGAAGACAACACCTACATAACTCATTCAACAGAGAGGAGTAGAGCTGATGACTATAGATAGAATGGACCCCTATGTCCTTGTACCTTGTCCCTTCAGTACAGAAAGGTGCTCTCCATGCTATAAAAAAAAAAAAAAAAAAAAAAAAACAATGTAAACACCAAGTCAGCCACAAACCCTTTGATCTACAATGGTATCCTTCCTACAAGATATGCTAGGGCAATAGTGGCACAAAGCTTGTGGGAGTAACCAACCAATAAAACTGATTTGACTTAAGGCCTACTCCACAGATGTAACCCATACCAGACACTGGCACAAAGTTTGTGGGAGTAACCAACCAATAAAACTGATTTGACTTAAGGCCTACTCCACAGATGTAACCCATACCAGACAAAACTTTGTGTTGCCCTTGGCTCCTGTAAGCTTTCTGGAAAAGACACACACTCCACAGGTGTCCAAAAGCCTGCAACTAGATAGCCCGGGGACTTAAGGTAAAACTAAATACTACTGATCTACTAAGAACATAGCAGTAAAATGACTCCTAATGAAATAGATCAATTATTTGCTCAGTCATCATCAGAGAGTGAGAATTTATTTCCATCTGCTTCCTCCTGCAGCAGATGGGAATAAATACAGAGACTCATATCCAGACAATACACAGACAATGAGAGACCATGGAACTCTCAGCCCTAAATGAGATGTCTCCATCGAACCCCTCCACTCAAGGCTCAGGGGATCCTTTGGAAGTGGAGGAAGGAAAAAAAATATAAGAGCTAGAAAGGGTGGAGGGCACCAAGAAAACATGGTCCGCAAAATCAGCATGATCAAAGCACATATGAACTCAGAAAGACAGAGGCAGCCTCCACAGGACCTGCACGGGTCTGCACCAGGTCCTCTGCATTTATACTATGGCTTCCGGTTTATTGTTTTTATGGGATTCCTGAGTGTATGAATGAGTGGGTCTCTGGTTTTTTTTGTTTATTTGTTTTTAGATGTATCTTCCCACCCCAACATCTCTCCCTTTTAGTCCAATAAAAGGCTCTTCTTTTCTTATAACAATAAATACAATACAAAACAATAAGAACAATCAGGCAACAATTATGAAAATTATACAGTATAACATACATTCCCAATGTCCAGTCCATATGTATTTGGCAACTAATAATAGTATTCTGTTATCTATCTATCTCTATGAGATTAAAGTTCTATACCCAACTCAGTTTCCATCCTAACTTGCATTACCAACTTAAAAATATCTTCTTAGACCTAGAACATCCTTTTAATTCCTAAACAACTTAAAATTTAACTGTGAGACTATAGCTATCTAGTCTTCAACCACATCAGAGACCTGAGAAGGATAAATATATCTGAATAAACAGGAAGTTCAGAGCAAGCAGCTTCCAAAACTAAGAAATGACAGACAACTGGCTCTATAACATTGGAGCATCTATCTTCAGACTTTTGCCCAGTATCTCTGACAGACATTAATTGTACCTTCTCTCGAGGTCTTTTCCTTTTGTTTGCTGATTTTGTCCAATTCCAATGTCTTAGGGTTTTTTAATCTTGATATATTTTCTATTTTATTTAAAGACAAAAAGGGAATAGATCCAGATGGGCAGGCAGGTGTGGAGGAATTGGAAGAAAAAGAGGGAAGGGAAATAGTAATCAGGATATATTATGTGTGATTTTTTAAAAAATCTATTTTCAATAAAAGAAAAACAAAAACACAGAAGGCAAAAAGTCATAAAGGAAGATACCCAAAGTAGGCTTCTGATCTCCACACACATGTCTATAAACACACACACACACACACACACACACACACACACACACACACACACACACACACACACGAAATACAAACTGTTTATCAGCAATAAGCATTATCACAAATAAACACAGAAAATCCTAACTGTGTAAGAAGAGCAGGAAAGTCAGGTATCAGAATCCTGAATTTAAATGCTAGCCTTATATCATGATTCTAGCCTGAAACAACCCTGAGGCCTCACGTGTTAAAGGTCCAGTGCCAGCTGATGAGCTGTTGAGAAGTGACTGAATCTGTGATGTGAGACAATATTGATGTGTCACTTCTTGGGGCTAATTATTGAATAATCTTCAAAAATAGAAAACTTCCAGACTGATTTCCAGTGACTGCAAGGAGACACTGTCATTCATTGCCAAAGTCAGTTTCCTCTTTCTTAGAATGGCAGAGGTACCAGGGTGGCCCTTCCTGCTGTCTGGACAAAGGCATGGTGGTGACACAGGCTTATCATTGTAGGAAACAAGAAAAGTTCTTGAATTTATGGAAAGGAGTCTGCAAAGTAATATGAGAAAAAAGACTTTACTTATAATCTTGTCAGAAAGAATTAAAGTTGCTATTGCTAAAATGAAATACTTATTCATTTCTAACCCCTAAAATCTCACACAGAAATCTGAAACACATAATCTTAAACATAAATCAACATTTCAGAAGAAATGCAGACTTCTGGCGTCATTGTCATGATAACTCTAAGGAAAGAAAATTGCTAAGAACTGCCCTAGAGGCTGGGTCACAGACAAAGCTAAGTCTCGGGATGAGGTAGCAGACGTGTGAGCTGGCAACGCTAGAGTAATCTTTGCCATTCTCTGTTTTAAATCTTTCCTAAAACATTTTGGGTTTATTGACTACATAAGAGAATTCTTACTATCAACACCCAAGGTGAGATGCTTCAGTGTTCACTTGCCAAGCTATATATTGCTTTTCCCACCTATTACCAATGTATTTATTGTGTATATGCACTGTTATATATGCAGAAGCCCTTACCCACACATGTAAGATGGAGGTTGACAACAAGATCCTTCTCCATGTAACACTTTGGATTCAGTATCTATTCACTGACCTGGAGCTCACAGAGAAAATATCCGCTGAGGAGATATAATTTATCCCTGACAACCTGTGTTCCTGTCTCCACACAACAGAAGATTTCCAGTCTCACTCCCAGAAGCATCCTTCTTCCTTCCCACTGAGGAGAGTCGCTACAAGGCCACACTACAATCCTTGTGGTGTTGAAGCCTGAAATCAAGACACGCCGGCCTATGGTCCACTCTGTGCCTACCCCTGTTGGGCCATGTACACACAGATATGGAAAACAGAGATAAGAAAACTGGCAGCTTCTTAAACACACATTTAAATTATGTATTTTTAAAAGATCCATTTTGAGGCCAATGAAATGTCTTAGTAGTTTTTTTTCTAATGAAGTGCTTATTATTAAGCCTGATGACCCACCTAACTTCAAGCCCCAAGATCCCACATGGTGGAAGGAGAGAATAGACATCCATTGTCTTCTGTTTTGTTTTGTTTTCTGATCTACACATGTCCAGTACAGTACATTCATGTGTATGCAGGCACAGACATAAATAAGGAAATGAAAATTTAAAAAAATAAGCAAATCTATTTCTGGGCATCTAATCCAAAGTAAAAGAAAACATGTAACCACAAAATATTTGCACAGGAGTGTTCATCGCACTTTTGTCACCACAGCTCCAAACTGATCACAACCCATGGACCCACCAACTTTGGAACAGATAAACAGCTGCATTTTCAGACAACTGGTCTGGATACAGGAGCAAGCAAGCAATATGTCACCAACACATTAGACAACATCACAGCCTCAGAGAGCTCTCTTGAGAGAAGTCTTACACCAGGGAATAAGTGGGATTTACGCAAAATTCCAAACCCAGACATTAAGGCAATGATAAAAGTAGTCTAAACTACAGTTGCCTTGGGGTAGGGCACAGTTGGCCTGAAAGGAACAGGAACAACAAATTGGAATAAAAGAAATACTGTTTATACTGACAAGGTACCACCCAAAGTTCTCAGTTACTCTTGCCCTCCATCCATGCATGTGATTGTATATGAATTATACCATCAGCGAAAATTAAAATTGCAGTATTTTTGCAGGTTGGTTAATGATCTTTAATTTTCCCATAACTTAATGGAAATTAACACACACAAAGAGAAAGAGAGAAAAAAAAGAGCATTAACAAGCTAACAGTTAATTAATTTTATTGGTATTTACACATTCCTTCTTCATTCTCCTATCTGCATTTTTTGTTATGGCTGCTAGTCACAAAATCAGAAAAATTTATTAATGTCTAATTTATGAAGAGGCTGAGTCTGAATTAGTACATTATCTATAACACATATGATATACAGTGCAACTATATAAATTTTCCTTTTAGAAAAACATGAGGCTGTTATTAACCCAATGTCAGCAGACATATCACTTTAAATATGCTACACATTTCTTTTAATTAATATAAAGTTATGAATGGACAAACATAGTAAATAAGAGAGTAATCAAGAAAATATTCAAAGACTTGGGGACATGGCTCAGTGGGTAAGAGCACTTGCTCTACAAGCGTGAAAATCTGAGTTCAAATGCCCAGTACCCATGTGAGGTGCTGCCATGGCAATAGTGGAAGAGGGATGAGGAGGGGCAGATTGCAGGAGCTTGCAGGTCAGCTAGGCTAACCAACACAGTAAGCTTCTGGCTTATGCCCTTCCTTTTGGCAATGAAGCAGAAAACAATAGAGATACCTGACATCCTGCTCTGGCTTTCACATAACTCAAATTAACATCCAAACTCCTACACTAATGTGTATGCACACATACTTATACACACATGAAAAAAATAAAGTATTTAACAAAGATAAAAATATGTATTGATTGTCCTCCTGCCTCTGTGTAATAAATACAAATGATGGGTCACTTACCTGTCTAGACAGTTGCGTTTTTTTCTCTCCCGTTTTTAGTGTCTGAGAATATATACTTCAGCCAACACAAGCTTTCTCCTCAATGATCTGTACTTCTCAATCACTATAGACAAAGGTGGAAGTGAGCCTGTCTCCACAAGTAGGAGACTCCCCACCTCACTTCAATCAGTGACCTTCCTTTCCACTTATTAAACATCCATAGGTGAGACAGAACTGTAATGTTTTTAAAATGTTAGAATTAGTGTGATAATTCTACTGTGTGCACTCAGACTATTCTATTACTGTTTCAATGTTGGTGGTATAGGCTCTGATCTTACTCAGAGTGCCCCTATTTTGAGAACCATAGAACTCCCAGCACTAGGAAAGGACCAAACTCTACCATGGCTCTTGGCAGCATAGAGCTATGTCTCTAGGGCCACCCCAGCCTTCTTATGCTGTCTGAGACAGTACCAGGCACTAAGGCTGACTTTCAGACCATATTTAAGGGTAGATACGGCTACTGTCCCAGGCTTCCCTTTCATTGAACTCTTGACAAAAAAAAAAAAAAAAAGACTTAGGGTTATAAACTTTTTTTCTTTTTTATTGTTTATTCACTACTTCAAGCCACATCTCCATCACAGTGCCCTCCCAGTTCCACCCTCCCACCCACCCATCCTACTCCTCCAGAGTGGGGTGTCCCCACACATCAGTCCCCCACCCCAGTTCAGCAGTCACATGAGGGGCCAAGAGGCTCCTCATATACTGGGGGCCTACATGGCAGCACCACTAGGGCAAAGTGTCTCATCAACAAAGTCTGTGTTCCTGATCATCTTGGTGTGTTGCTTGTAGGATAGTTATCCTGTACTATATGGATAAAATCCAATTATAAGCAAATAGATACCATGTATATCCATCCTTCTGAGTCTGGGTTAGCTCACTCAGGATGAGCTTCTTTAGTTCCATCCATTTGGCTGCAAATTGTATGATTTCGTTGTTTCTGATGGCTGAGTAGTATTCCATTGTGTAGATGTACCACAGTTTTTTTTTTTGTTTTGTTTTTTGTTTTATCCATTCATCAGTTGAGGAACATCTGGGTTGTTTCCAGTTTCTAGCTATTACAAACATTTAACTCTTACAACCCAGAAGAGCCTCACCAGAGTCCTCTGAGCTCACATACTTAAAATTCACTTAAAACCCAGGTTGTGATGGCATATACCTGCAAAGCCAGCACTGAAGGATGTTGGGAAATCAGAGACAGGCAACTGGAATTCATTGATCGACAGTCTAGCAAATTGGTGAGTTTCAGATTCAGTGAGAGACCCTGTCTCAAAAAACAACGTGGTGAGAGGAAGACTGACGTTGACCTACACAGGTACACACAACACACACACACACACACACACACACACACACCATACACACACACCACACAAATCACACACACACATACACACCATACACACACAGCACACACACAAACACACACACACACACACACACACACCCCACATATGAACATACCTGCTTCCTAATTTGTTGTGAGCAGTAAACTTCTCTTCACTTAGCCCCTGACTGTGATTACCTGGCTCTGAACTCAGTGAGTTCAGCTATAGAATGAATGAAGATAGCCTCTAGAAATGCTGCTTCCAGGACATTTGGTACAAACCCACCTGTTCAGTGTTCACTAAAACTCAGCCCTCCGGGAGCTCCTGACAGAATTGGAATGTTCTTTTCTCGGTTACCTGGCCTTCTTCAAAGACAGTCCTCACATCTCACAAAGTCCCTCAATCCTTGGACTTCAACAAAAGACACATTTTTCACAATTGGCCTCGGAGTCTTACAGAGGCCCCTGAGACCAAGTGTACAGATTTCTCAACCTGCCTCCAACATGGTGGCCTGCATTTCCAGAGGAAGAGTTCATCTTCTGTGAAAGACCTGCTCAAGAGATGGCAGGAGTGAGATGTTCTCAGGCATGAGATCAGTTAGGCTACTGGGATCCATCAATTAATCTCCAGAAGATGATATCATGACATTTGGACCATAGAATCTTTTGAGCATGAAGCTGGTAGAGCAAGAACCTTGAAGCTTAAGGACCATGGTGGATAATCTTGATTGTCAAATAGAATTCAGAAGTGCTAGGAGATTTGTAAGCACATCCCTGAGTGTGTCAGAGAGGGCATTTCCAAGGAAGTGTCTCTCTGAACGTGGGCAGCACTGTGACATAGATTTGGACACAGGTGAGTAAAAGAGGGAAAAGAAGGGATGGTTTTGTTCATTCACTCTCTCTAACTCCTGGCATTTCCCTTCCTACCCATCATGGCGTGATCAGATCTGCCTCTGCCTTTCCCATCATGATAGCCGGACACCTCTGAAACTGTGAGTGGAATGAATACCCCATCCTTTGAGTTGTTCTGTTCCGTTTCCTTGTCATGGAGATGAAACGTCTGATTAACATATAGAGTGCACAAAAAAGGGAGAAACTGCTTTTTCTTGGCCAGGGCAGCCAGCATAGCCTCCTGTCAAGTCAGGTGGGCTAGTTATGTCTCCCACAGGTGCTCACCACATTTCTAGTGCTCTTCAGTAGAAGACAGAGTAGAGAAGGAGCTGCCATGTTGCTCCTCCAGTTCACAGTCCACTGACCTACAGGAACAGTGTGTTGACAAGTGCCAGGGTCATAGACCTGTACGGACTTCACACTCCACCAAGGAGCAGTGCGGGCTGCAGCAGACCACACATGGGGCAGCAGGCACTGCATACTCACAGCTGTCACCTTTCCACAGACTCTTCGCTCCTAGTGTACTTTTGCCCTCTCCTGCTATCCTAGAAAGCAGGGCCCTATGGCATGCTTCTGGGGCTCTGGTGCTGTCAAGTTCAGCCAGTGGCCCTGACCTTGAGCCCCAATCCTTCCTTGCCCCACTGTCCTGTTACTGAGAACGTCTTGGTACCTGTCAGCCACTGGTTTGGCACTGAGGGTTTGTTGCCTGTATAATAAATGTCTCATTACATGTTCTTAGTACTTGAAACAATTAAAACCAAATCAGTTTTCCTGGTTGCAATGTTATCCCATCCCTAAATTAGGAGGCAAGTGAAGTAAACAGTGCCCCAGCTTTTCCAAAATGGTTTACATTCTTACTTTAAATAGCAATTAAATATCGGGCTTATAGATGCTTCCTGACAAATTTATTAAGTTCCTGTAGCTTGTCAATTTATTGGCATTCTTATTTTGCTTGTTTTACTAATTAATGAATTCTGTGTTTCTTTTTGTGTGTCAGAGAAAGGTTTTGTTTGGTTTTATTTTGTTTTTGAGACAAGTTCTTGCTATGTAGCTCTGGCTGCCTTGGACCTCACTGCATGGACTAGGATAGCTTTGAATTTAGGACAATGTTCTTATCTCTGCCTTCCAAGAGCTGGGATTACACACATGAGCCACCATTCCAAACTCCTAATCATATTAGTTCTAACAGATTTTATTTCTTAAGAGGATATCCATTAGCCTGCTGATAACTACATTGTCTGTTTTAATATTATGCTAACTTTGATAACTACACTCTGGTTTTGACATTATGTTAACTATGACATTCCCTTCGTAGTTGACTTTTTTCATTTGCTGTTGATTACTCTAATAAAGACATAAGGTTCTGTTCATTTTTTAATAAATTGATTTGTTTCATAAGTTCTGTTAATGTTTTGTTATTTCTTCTTGCTCTTCTGTTTTGACTTCACTTTGATTTTTTAAACAAATGCAGGACTTAGGAATGCCATGCATATCTAGCTACTGCTGTGGTGGTATTCCTTTTAGTGCTGACTTGTGACATTTTTATATTGAAACTCTCATTTTAAAGCCTGTGGTTTTGATCTTTCACACAATCTGATTTTTTGTACTTTTTATTCCATAGAATTGAACACACATGTTACCATTATTCATTTCTAAACCTGCACATGAGCCTTGCCTTGCATTAAGGTTTTAATCCCTCTTCTTTATTTAAGTCCCTGTGGTCCCTAGCTTTGGCTCCAGGGACTGCTGGCAGTCCTGGTCCAGGATGTCACACATGTCCTCCCAGCTAGCACCTTAGCCACACCACTGCAATCGCTTGTCTTTAGAAACAAGAGCACATTACTCTCTGTCACAAACTTCACTCTTCTATCTTTTTCTCATTCTTATACATTCCCTTTTCCTTTCTGTTTCACTTTACTTGGTAATTGTATCCCTGAAGGTCCCTGCCTGATAATGAGTATCATTGAACCTTTCCTGTTTCCAAGTTGTCTTACTCTAATGTCCATTGAGACTTTCCTGGTGGTACTTAACAGCTATTACATAGGAACTTCTGTAGGCATTGCTGATAAAGTAGCAAATGTCTGTTTAATCATCTAGTGGACATATAAGTGAGAAGAGAGAAAGCTAACACACTGCATGTCAGCAAGTGCTACAAAAATATTTATAGCAAGGACTGGGAAAAGCAAACGGTGGGTGGGAGACTCAAGGATATAAGGAGGCCTCAGATGAAAGAAGGAAGTTCCCACAACAGCCAATATGAGTCTCTTCTGCAATCACATTAGTTAACTCTTCTTTTTCTTTTCCATGTCATTCTGTTTCTCTTCCACGCTTCCACTTGCTCCATCTGCATTATTTCTAAGAGTCTCTGGGCTCCTGAGCACCTATTCTGCATCTTGTTTGCAGTTCAGCACCCTGTAGCAGCAGAATCTCTTGGAGATTCACAAGCACAGCACACTCAACAGCATTGCCTCTAAACATAGGAAGTTAGTGTTTCTTTATACTGTTTACTTCCCAAGAGTCAGAATCAGCATATCAGATGTCTTACACACAAAGCTCACCATGAATTTTCTTTAACCCAGATCTCACTTGATATGAATTTTAAAAGAAAATCAATGTGTATTTTATTTGTTTTTAGAGACAGGGTTTTGTTATATGCTTAAGCTGGCCAGCACATGCACACATGAGCATGTAGCACACACAAAAAGAAAGAAAGAAAGAAAGAAAGAAAGAAAGAAAGAAAGAAAGAAAGAAAGAAAGAAGGAAGGAAGGAAGGAAGGAAGGAAGGAAGGAAGGAAGGAAGGAAGGAAGAGAGGATCTGCTCCAAGAATGATTAGGGAAGCCTATCAAGACTCACATGAGTCTAATGGAACTCCTCCTGGCCAAATCTGGGACTGTACAAGCATTGAAATATTTATAAGAACTCACTAGATGACATGGTGTGATGCTCATATAACAAAATAAATGTACAAACTGAAGTATTATGAGGAAAGAGTTATTTAAATAATCTAGCAAAAGTCTTCCACAAAATGTCTGTGAATTCCAAAAGGCAGAAAGGCACTTTTTGCAGTCATGTCTGGCTCCACCTTCTCTAGCAATCTATGTGAGCTCTGTGAGTCAAGGATCCGTCTCAGGCTGCATGCCACCCCAGAAGCCATGAACTGACCAGAAAACACAGTGGGTGTTTCTACCACAGGCAGGGAGCCTGGAAATACTCATGAGAACCCACCCTAAAGATCGGAACTGAGGAAACTTCCACACAATCCTGGCCATGATCATCGGAAGTGTCAAGGTCACAAAAATAAAAGGAAAACAGAATGCTTCCATTTGAAGGAGACTAAAACTGAAGACCACAGGTGCCAGGTAATTCTGGGCTGCATCATCCAGTAGACAACACTCCTGGGGTTTCTGTTTAAACTGGAGTGAGTTCCTCCATCCCTTTGGGCTTCTACACTGTAGATTTGGTCTCCAGATGGGGTGCTGTTTGGGAAGATGGTACAAAGCTTTTGTGTTTTCTCACCCTCTCCCTTCCCACTCCAACTCCTCTTGTGTCTACCACCCCCTCTCAAACTCATGACCTCTCATTCTTTACTGCTTTCTGGATTTCATTATCTATCCTCTTTTCTCTATCATCTCTCTAGAATTTTCTTTCATGGGTTATCCTAAAGTTTCCAATACTATTGAAAATTAGAGTGAAATTTCTTGTCAATCTAAACCCACAGAACAAGACTTGTGTTTTTCTTTTTCAAGTCAAGGAGGGAAGGGAGGGAGGGAGGGGCAGAGGGAGGGAGGAGGAGAAAAAGAAAGGAGGGAGGGAGGGAAGAAGGGAGTATAGCCAGAGTTCCTCATGCTCAATACAAATCTGGCATGGCCTGGTGAGAGGGCTCAGCAGGAAAAAGACTTGCCACAAAGTCTGACAACTCAGTTTCATTCTCTAGAACCTACACAATGGAAAGAAAAACTAACTCTTGCAAGTTCTCCTCTGACCTCCTCATGTGTTCTGCGGTTTGTGTGCACATGCACACCACACACACACACAGAGAGAGAGAGAGAGAGAGAGAGAGTAATAAAAAATATTTAAAACCCTCTGCAGATAATTTAGGCTAATGTTGCTAAAAAGTTATTTTAAAAGAAAACTAATGAGCACCTTCATTTTCATTACACACTGTCCAATGATGTTCTACTTCATCAGACAAACATACGCTGGAGCCAATATTCCTCCTGTCACCAGTGCTTATTAGGAACCTGGAGAGACAGGCAAAAAGCCAGGCATCTCATTGATCATGGTGAAGATACGTATAATAGCGTGGCCTTACTGTCAAATTTACTCCATTAATACTAAAGTGAATAAGTTTATCTTATTTCTTGGCATCTGAAAACCCTCTGCAATAAAATTCTATTTGCATGAGCTGCACAAATAATCTTAAATAATAAAATGAGCTTAGGAGATGGCTCAGTTAGTACAGTGCCCACTTCACACACATGAGGATGCCCAGCACCCACATAAAAGCCAGGCATAGCAGTGTGCATCTAAAGTCCCAGTGTGCAGGAGGGCAGAGACCAGCAGGTCGCTGAAGCTCATTGGTCAGTCATCCTGTCAGATTGATGAGTTCTGGGTTCAATGAGTCTAGTTAATCTCTTCCTACTCCTCTTACGTGGAAGTCCGTTTGTGCTTGCCTGAACACAATAGCTGACCATTGTCATTATGTACATTAAATATGTTTCTTTTAATATTTCACCAAACCATATATCCTGGACAAAGTTCACTGCCATGGGCCTTGTGAAGGTCTTAGGAAGGCGCCCATCCTTTCTAATACATCTTTCACCAGCAGATACCTGTTAAAGATTTACCAGCTGGACAATATCCTGTGTGCACCCATCCTTGCTACTCTCCTCTTCTGGGTCAAGGCTAAACTTTGTTAGGACTAAGGAAGTCAATGCTTTCCCTGCAATACACCCCCACTGACACACAGGTTTTAAGACCTACATTTAGAAGAAGGGAAGCTGAAACAAATTATTTTCATAATATTTAACACAGAAACAAAACAGTGGGACATGTTCTCTTTAATATCAATGACTAGGATGAGCACTTCCAACTTTTGAAGAACAATGGACTCATTCAATTTCACACCAGGAAGACTCTAAAACAACTCATCCTAAATATTTAAAAATTCACTCTTAGGCTGACAAGATGGCTCAAGGAGAAAACACTCTTTCTGCCAAGTCTGTTGACATGCATTGAATTTCCAGAACCCACAGGGTAGAAAGAAAGAACCTACTCTCCCCAGTTGTCCTATGACCTTCTACATGTGCATAGAGTAAGACATGTGTGTACACACACACATATACACATGAACACACAAGCACACACATCTACACACTCATATACACCTATGCACACACAAATAAATAAAGAAGTCTTTTAAAATTAAGGAGTGACTCTAATCCCTAGGTTACCAATTACCCAGAGTTAGAATTTAATGCACTAAATTTGTTTTTAAATTAATTTCTTAGTACAAACGATGTTTTGTACTAAAAAATGTAAATGTAAAAATAACTATTTCTCTATGTAAAAAACTGTACTAAGACATGAAGAACAGAGGTAGATGAAGCAGAACTGTGTTCTACAGACCATCCAAGCACATGAGAGCCACAACAGGTCATAGATCACAGCAAATATTGTAAAATCCTTTAAACATCTACCGGGATATAAAGGAAGGGAAATAAACTCTCAGTATAAGAAGTACCACCAGGTTTGACCATTTGGTATTGAGTAAGAAGCTGATAAAGGAAGGGGAGAAATGCTGTACTACCTCAAAAATGAATACAAAGTTTTTTTTTTTTGTTTTGTTTTTTTAAGAAGCAGCAAGAGACTCTGTCTTCTAGGACTTTGTTAGGTAAACCAGAAAGGGAGGACTTGTACACAGGTATCCAGGGACACAACATAGTACTGAGTGGTGAAAGCCCTGAGTTTGAGGAAACAATGTCATTCTTAGGTTATAAACCATACACAGGTGGGTGAACTTCAACATACACCCATGAACAATTAAAAATGTAAGTTTCCTGGAGGGCTTACAGGAACCCCACAATATGGCACCAAAAGAAGATATTATAAATACCGCAACTGTTTGATCTGATCTACTCTTAACCAACTCCGAATTCTTCTAAAATAAAGTAAACAGCTCCACAAAACACTGGGGAATCATCAGGGGCTGGACTGAACAATTTGATGCTTTTCAGTTGTTGATGCCTGTGCCAGCTTCCTCTCTTGTTGTTGCAATGAAACGCCATGACCAAGCAACTTAAGCAATAAAGGACTATGTGAGCTCACAGTCCAAGAGTACAGTCTGCTACCCAGTGGAAACCAAGGCAGTGAGAGCTAGAAGCAGCTGGTCACACAGCATCATAATCAGGAAGCATCGAGCAATGAATGTGTGTTCAACTACTCCTTCACCTTTTTGTTGTCTAACACCTCCAACAAGGGACAGTGCTGCCCAGAGTGGGCAGCCATCACAGTGCCAAAGACATCCAGAAGAGCACCTGAAAATAAAGCTGGCATCACAAAATCTCAGTGATTCTTGTGAATTTGGAGGAATATGATATGAATTCCGAATAGCTCTAGGTTTGTTGTAGGGCCCCTGAGAAATGAATCTGTTGGGTTCAGATTAGTGAAAGGAACTCAGTGAGTACAGTATGAATGTGAAAAATGGAGCATGTCCCTATAAGAGCATTTTGGGATTGGTACCTAGCCCCACCTTTTTCCTTTAAGACAGACAATTCTCCACCTTCATTTATCCATGAACACATTCCCTGCTGCCACCATCTGGACTTCCTCACTTCCACATCCAGTGGATCTGTGTCCCATTTGGTTTCTCTGCTAGAGTGACAACTCTGTTTTTGAAAAAGCCACGTCACCATCCCTGTTTTTATACACAACCATATCCAAAAGGCTGAAACATGATCCCTCTTTTATTCCAATACTATGGCTTAGGATTCTCCCCATGGTCACCTAATCTCCACCTTGAACCTCCAAACTGTCAGCCTAATAAACATTTCCTCTTCTTTATTTAAAAGTATGGATATTCAAACAGCAACAACCATATCTTCTCCACACTATACTGTCACCACAGAGTACTGTCACTATGCTGTCATCTGGCTGATGGTTACCATGCTATAGTGTCACACCGCTATACCATCTCTATGTTCTTTATGCTCATTATAACCATGTTTCCCACCTCCCTCAACCTCTATGGGATTTTTTTTTCCTTCCACAAGCTGACCACTTCTTTTTATCTTCTTTGCAACAGCCAACTCTACCTGTCATCATCTTTCTTCACAGCCCAATGGCTTTCTCCCCACATGCATCAATGGTCAACTTACTAATACGTAATTGGTTCAGGGCTCAGGAGATAGTTCAGCAGGTAAAACTACTTGGCACACAAGCATGACCACCTGAGTTTGATCTCAGGAACCCATGTAAAATCTAGATGTAGTGGTATACATCTATAATCCCAGCACTCCAACAGTAAGATAGGAGACACAGACAAGAGAATTAGGTAGAGGCTTATGGGCCAGCTAGTCTAGAGTACACAACACAGCAGCAGAAACAAGAAAAGACCTGCCTCAGAAACAAAGTGGAAGGAGAGAACTGACTCCCCAGAAGTTGTCCTCTGATGGCCACATATTTGCTGTGCCATGTGCATGCCAGAACTCATAAATATAACAAAATTAATTACTCAATTTTAATAAAGATATAATTGGTTCAAAGCCTGCTCGAGTAATGCTTCTCTTTCAAACACAGTAACATCTAAGCCTACAATGATTTCATCTCCATGGTAAAACATTACCTATGGCTGGAATCTAAAAGTGAAGAGAGTTTTGACCCATCCACTATTTTCTGTATCCTCTTTACTCATTCTCCCAGCAGCTGACCTTTCATCCTTGCTGCTTCTTTCTCTAGCAGAGTCTTCTCTGTTTGGACATTTAGTTGTAATACTTTCCCATTGGAAAGTATTCTTTATCATCCTTTATCAGTTTCTTTATCATCCTTTGGGTCTCAGCTCCAATATTGTCTGTCCATTTGGAAAAGTCCCCCTGGGGTTCCGTAAGCCTTTCTTCATTGCTGTCCAGTCTGCTAACTGATGTGTCCAGCAGCCAGTCTGGCACCCCGGCACTGTGAAGAAGGGCTGTTCCCTCCATACCCACCTCCAACTCAAATGTCAGATGTGAGCTAAGCCTGACCAATACCTCCCTGAACTCATGAGGGGTTATTCTCAAGTAAAGGGACAGAGGCTGAGTCATTGGAGCTGAGTGATGTAGCAGCCCATGCCTAGAGAACTCACCTGTGCTAGTTCTACAGCAGAGTCTTGGCTGCACCTTGCCTGTCCTCACTCATGGCCAAGGCTTCCATGTGATGCTAAAATCTTATTCATTTTCTCTGGAATTCTTCACTTCCTTAAATCAGTACAAGTCCCAATCTATGCAGCTTGCTAAATAACTGGCCAGCTCATAGTCTTCAGTGTCTAGAATTACCCTACCTATGTATAGTTTTACATGCCTCCTAGTTACCTCCTGACTTCTCGTGGGAAGAATTTTTCTCTTACCGTTTTATTCCAGTAAATAGTAGTTTCTCAATAAAGATCAATTAATTGGTTAATTGGTTACTTGATTGGTTGAAATATCTAAGAAACATCTTATATTTTATGTACTCTCTGGTATCCCCTAAGATATCCATGTGGATTTTTTAAGACACTAATTTATATTTAAATTCTAGAAAAAGCAAGATAACTTTTGAAAGGACTTTTAGGTGGTAGGGAAACCAATGCCAAGACCAAAGCTATATGTCTCTGATTCATCTGTTTGAATTGAGGCCAGAAGTTTCTAAAGTGAACTCTAAATCTGGAATCTGGAAGTTATCTAACATGTTTCAAGTGCAAACCACTCAACATCTATTTCCTTGTACTTGTACTCCTTAAGGATCTGGTCGGAGCTGCTTGAAAAGGAGGATATAAGTTCCATGGTGGCACGGATCCCACAGAGTCACCTTCAGAGGGCACCAGGGATCCAGTGGTCTGCCCTTCCTTCCTAGTGAAAGAAACCAGGATCGGATTTCAGGAGAGTGGCTCAACGTCCTGATTATTTAAGAACACCTAGCATGCAGACACCAGAGCCCTTTATCCATCTACCCAGCATTGTTCATAACAGAAGCCACCCAGACAACCAGAGGTAGGAACTGTCCCCTTCCTGGTGGTGCTTCACTTAGGTGAAAGAACACTGCTGCCTTGAGAAAAGTAGGGAATGAGACTAGCAGACACCGGTGAAGTTCAGGGACAGTGGTTCTCACCCTGTGAGTCACGACCCCTTTGGGGGGTTGCATGTCAGATATCCTGCACATCAGATATTTACATTATGATTCATAACAGTAGCAAAATTACAGTTACGAAGTAGCAATGAGATTAATTTTGTGGTTGGGGCTCACCACCATATGAGGAACTGTATTAAAGGGTCTCAACATTAGGAAGGTTGAGAACCAATGCCCAGGACATTCTATCTGAGATAATAACACACCTCTTTTACAGAAGCTGATGCAAGAACCACTCACCCTTTCACAATGTCAGACAGATGGTCAAGACTTAGTGAGAAAGCTCCTTTACTGCATGACTGAAATGACCAGGGCTCGCTCATCTTCTACTTGAGGCAGCCAAGAGTGTCAAGGTTCCCTTGAGGGACATAGTGAATGCTGTGGGTGCTTTTCTGAACATCTACAAACCTCTACAAGTGTTTCACAAGCAGTGACATCAGAGCAAGTTTCTGTATTCCTTGGAAGTGCTTAGGCCCCGTATAGGCCTGGATTTGAAACACACTGTAAGACCCTGAAGGAGGAACCAGCAGAGAACAGTAGATGAGAAGCAAACTTGGTGTCTCCTGGTTATCACCTCCCTGAGTCTAATGAGGGAGAATGCACTCATCCCCCAGTAACATGAACTAGGGTCACTGCTTACAGACAGGCAGCAGCCAGGGACAGCAGCAGGCTTGCCAGACAGACCCCAAAGTTCAGAAGAGCTTTCCAGAATAGATGGCTGTATTCTACATGTGTCCTACAATTTCCACAACTGCTAAGTCTAGAAGCAGCAGCGCCATCTAGATTTTATGTCCCAGGTAGCATGACCACAAAACTAAAGCATCAGCAGCATCCTATTTCTAGAAAACACTAGAATACACACCAGCCTGCTGGCCAGCCCCTCCTTATCCCAGGATGCTACATCCCCATTGCATTCTCCAGTTATTTCTGGGAAAGTACAGGTAAACAGGCAGGTCAGTTCAAGATCTCCAGGAGGGACTCTTCTTCAATAGTAATGGAAATGCATACCAAGAATCTGAGTGGCTCATGTGAAAAGGCATTTTTCAACTCCATGGTCTTCCAGGTACATCCGGTGTGGCCTGAGAGGAAACAACTCACCTGTCTCCTGCCTACACTTCATCCTTGGTTCATCAAAAACCATGGTAGTGAGAATGGGTCACTCCAAGATTTCATGCCACTCTGATATCCAATGACATTCTTTAGTCCTCATTGAAAGTTCCCTCTGTCAAGTCACCCTTGAGCTGACAAAGTTCTCGAGGAATGGAAGAAAAAAAATTAAACTGCCTGTAAAGACTCTTACCCTTTTAGGAAGAAAAAAATAACATTTCCAAAAATAAGGTGTTGCCTTAAATAGTTATCTGGCTGTCTTGTGCATAGCTGGGGTTGTCACTTGAGAATAAATGTAAGAGTCAATCAAGATACTTCATAAATATTCTGAGCTCTTGCCGCCCACCACCTCTGCAAGGCATTCATTATATGGTGAACAGAAAGCATTAGTCTCTCCGCCTTTGTGGAAAGATAATTGTAGACTGCTGGATTGTGTTAGTTTGAATTAAGGGATGTTGAAAACTTAACAACAAATTCTGGTCAAAAAGGATTTTGAGTCTCCTAAGTCATATTCCAGCTGTAAGGGGAAGCCCACCAACTTAGGGGGGATTGGCTCAAGCCATATGCTGATGACATATGAGGACCTACCTAGAAGCCACCAGCATCAACTCTGTCATGTATGATGGCACAAAGTCCCAAGGAAGAATGCCTTGAAGGTACTTACAGTAGGAACCTGACATTGTGGTGTCTTCTGAGTAGATATCAGCAGGCCAGCCTCCACGCCCACTTCATCTGAAGCTTTGTAAGACTTCTTAGGGACACACTTGAGGAAGTAGAGGGCTGAGACTACTGTGCCACATCTTTCCATTCCCTCCCCCTGACCTTTCTTACAGGTTCTAAGCCAAGCCCAAGAGTCCGGTGATTTCATCTCAAAGAAGTTTGAGTTCCAACTCAAGATATTCCCTTCTTCCCTGTCCCTCCTTGTAACAGAGTCCACACTGAGCCTGGATTTTTCTTTTGATCACCACCTCATTTCATAGAAAGGGCCCAATAGGTCAGTTGTACATAAGACAATCAACTACTTCAGAGATACTAGGGAGTTTCCATTAAAAGGTACACACTAAAATCATTGGTGAAGCAGGGGAGGAGCAGAATGACTGTAAGACCCATTGTCAGTGGATAAATACAGCAAAAGAGTGTCCTCAAGACATAACAGGGCAGCTACCCATATGGACTCATAGAGATTCTGATAGTCAGTCTACAAAGCCCAGTGCAAGCTCAAGCCAAACCACATCTCAGTGTGGAAAAGGGAGGTAGACATGAGGCTACTGGCCACTAATCAAGTTTTGGGGAGAGGGAGAGAGTTTTTTTAAGAATGTTGCCTTTGATAAGCCAACCATGCTCCAGTGCAAGACCACACATCCATGAGCATATGGGCAGCACAAACTGGACTTAATAGATGAAAAGTTAAAATTGTCACAAAGTTGGGTAGATAGAGAAGGGGTGGAACTAGGATGAGTTGGGGTAGAGGCAAATATGATCAAAACATGTTATATAAAGTTCTCAAAGATCCAATAAATAAATAAATAATCAAGACAAGTTTAGTAAAAGCATAGATTTCATACCGTGTCTTAAGTAGAGAATAGATGATCCAGGCATAATTATGCCTAAAATAAGAGGAGTTGTCATGAAGCTCAGTCATGGTAAGATGCCACCCTGTTTCCCACCTTATCATTCTTGGAGCTGTCTTGGGGTTCAAGATCAAGCTCGAAGTGCACTCATGTGGCCAGTGCTAGTTGGGAAGCCCCAGCTGGGACTTGGAGGAACCCTGTCTCCCCTACCAGATCTTGACCTTGTCCTGAAAGGTGACAGCAGTCAGACCAACATTTTAAGGTTTTGATGGACTTGACTCAAGGGCCCATCACAGGGATGGGAAGTGAGTACCGGAAACAAACTGGACATGATTCCCTGCTTTGTTTTGCTGGACGAAGCCAAGTGATGATGTGATAGAATTAAGAAACTGCACTGCCTAAGGATAGTGAGATGAAACAGGATAATTATAATGACACAGAGGGGTGGGGTGTCATCAGGACTACTGCTCAGGCCCCAACTCTGGAGTCATTTGCACCAGAATCCCAGTGGCTCTCTGAGCCAGCCTGTATGATTTGCATAAGAACCCCACATAAATGCTTGACTGTCTCCTGCAGCCTCCATGCCTCAGAATACAACTGAGAACAAAATGACTGAGCATCCAGGCCCTGATTGTGTTGTGCTGGCAGAATTGCAATAATTCTGCTCACCAGGATACTGTAAGGCTGTAAAAATTAATGAATACATGGCCTTTTCCTCTCTGTGGTGAGACCTTGACCTCACTCCTTCTGGAAACCTTCCACAGAACTCAGTCTTTGAAAATAACAAAGCTTGCATAGCTGGCGGGTTTGTTCAGACTCCCCTTGGATCCCTAGTCTACACTCCCCACTTGCATCACCACCTAACTTAACATACTCTTTGTTCCTTTATCACCACCTGTGGCTGTTGCCTTGCAGGCTAAAAAAGCTACTCCTTGGTGCCCCCACCTTTTTGTAGCCGCTTGTGTATTTAAAGGGCCAGAGAACCGTTTTATGGGGTTCATTCCTCTACGGGGGAATCGAACCCTCGTGCGTCAGTTTAATAAACCTCTTGTCTATTACAGAGAATCGGGGGCATTGGTGGTCTTTGGGCATCAGGATTCGGTGAGCCCCTCTCGGGTTCAACAATACCACAGTCTCTCAAGTGAGCCAGAGTCAATTGTTAATTAATGGTACACTGTAAGACCTGACCCATCTCTACCTTCCTTCTTTATCACAGCCTGACCTTACCTCAGAAAGGGTTTGACGACTAATACACTTGGTAACATCCTTGCTACTGACAGCTGATGCAGCACACACGTATGTGCACTAACAGGGTTTGCATACTAATACTGAGCATGGCTTTTGAGCAATGTCCTATCAGAGCTGCAGGCCTGGGATGTGGCTACCCATCACTCTGTTGCACCCCACAAAATGTCCCTGGAACACACAGGCCTCACCCCATGAATTTCTATCACTGCTCACTTAAAATCCCTTTTTCATTGTTTCATGACAGGGATTTAACCAAAACTGCAGACTGACTGAACTTCTTAAATGTGCAGATCAGTCAGTCAGTGATATTTATTGACCACCACTCCCGAACCAAACTCTCAGGTACAATGTTTGACCAGTGGATGGAACCCACCCAGATTTCAAGACAAACAGTGACATGCCACATGGCACCTTGGTTCTCTGAAGAGAATGTGTACCACACAACATAAAGCATCCACATAACTTATTTATCTTTCTTCCAAGAGCAATTAAAAGGAAGCAGAACATGCTGGAAAATGGAGGCCTTGAAACTGGAGGTGATTTATGCAGACTTCCTACTCTCTACGGATAATAAAAGGTAGTAAATCCTAAACTAAGCAGAGTAGGCAGCAGGGAACCTTTCAGAATTTATTTTGTTCTAGATTAGCAATGATTAAATCATGCAGTGATTCACTTAAAAATACCATGGTTTTCTGCACTGCATATGTTTAAAACATTAGTTTTCTCTTTCAGCTTAAAACAAAGAGTATAATGCTGTCATTTTTTTTCCACAATAGTTCTTAGATTTTTCTTCTCTTCCACAGCTGAGAAAGAGATTTTTTTTGTCTGAAACTCAAGTTCCTCATCTGTAAGACAACTAAATTTATTCTCTGTTTTAGATGAGAATTTATGTGATTTCGCATACTAGGGACTTTGCCTGAATTTAGCCAGGGTCTTGTTCAAGAGTCACCTGCGTACATAACTAGACCTCTCATTAAACCACGCACAAACAAGATGTGTGGGATCGCCTTCCTCCCCAGCTTCCTCTTATTACTCTCTCAGTTTGTCTTCATTTCTTAATGTTACTAATGGGATACACACACACACACACACACACACACACACCCCATTTGGTGGTCTAGAAGAATACGAAAGAAGAACAATCAAGCCTGTGGCCAGCCCAGCTCAGCCTAAAAGGACCAAGCCCTGAGCCAAGGCTTGAGGAATGATTTCTCAGCCCTAGAGTTCACTCTCTTTCTGATGCTACTATTCAGGGATTGTTTTACAGCTAGAAAGGTGTAAATACAGCCCCTTGGTGGATGTTAGTGGAATGAAATTTGTTTCAATTTGATAAACATGGGAACAAGGCAAGTTCAACACTGTAACCTGAAATGATGTTCAAATGCAAGCCATAGTCCATGTTGTGTGTGTGCATTAGACATACAACATGTTTCTATATGATGCTATACACACACATTTGAAATCCTTGGCTCTGACACACACAGGCCATGGCTGTCATTTGCTTTCTCTTCCAACCTGTGAGATCTGGCACATTTCCCTCTAATGACTTATGGGGGGCTGAGATGTGGGGGCACCCTACACTGGAGGAACAGAGGGGGTAGAGGGTGGGAAGGTGGGATTGAAAGGGTGGAGGGAGGGTGCTGTGAGGGAGATGTAACTTGAAGCAATAAATAGATGTAATTTTTAAAAACCTAAATTCAGTTATTCAGCCACTCATGTAACTTACTCTGACTTATGGAATTATGAGAGTGATATTCTATTTCCTTGAGAATGATGACTTTGTTCATACACTAAGATGAGGCAAAAAGACTGAAGATACAAGTCTATGGTTAGCTCCTCTGTGACAGAGAGATCATGGTGTAGTCACTGTAGCCATCAGTCCTGAAAGGACGGCTCATTCAGGACAGCCAGGCCTCAAGCAGAAGGTGATATGCTTTTCCATTTGTCAGATGCCTTTTCTGTCCCTTTGCCATTGTTTCCTCTGCTTGATAAGTCAGGCCTAAATGAATGGGGAAGGAGGATTCTTTTCTCTATCATCCCTGTGTCCTCTCCATCATCCTTCAGGCCCACAGGAAATGTTTTTTCCCTCTCTATCCCACAGAAAGGTCATTCATTATCATCTTCCTCCTAAGCCATGGTTGTCTCTGTCACAAGCACTCTCAGGTTTCCTTTTCAGGTCCCTACATCAGCAGCATGCGTGGGGAGGAGGTGGTTGTGGGGGATGAGGATAGAGGACCACAGCCAGGATCACATCAACATGTCACAGCCAGGATCACATCAACATGTCCTTCCCATCTCTTTCTCTCTATTTTTACACTGAATCTGAAAAAGCCTAAGGATGAAGAAGACATTTGAGAAGTAGGTATTCTTAGACCCAGATCATCCTTTTAATTCCTAAACACCTTAGACCTTAACTGTAAGACTATAACTATCTAGTCTTCAACCATATCAGAGACCTGAGAAGGATAAATAAATCTGAATAAATAGGAAGTGCAGAGCAATCAGCTTCCAAATCTAAGAAATGACAGACAACTGACTACCTAGACAGTCCCTAATTTCTCTCTATAACATTGGAGCATTTATTTTCAGGTGTGAAAGTGCTGGCCATATTAACCACGATAAAGTTGTCGGCGGCCACTCACATCATCTCATTCCTCTTCCTGACATGTATTGCCCAGTGCCGACATCTAGCACTGCACACTCTATACTGCTGTGCACAGAGTCTGCCTTCAAACCTGGAGTTATCACTATTTCCTCAGGAACAACTAATTCTTTTCATTCACTAGAACAAGGTGAAGACTGAAGATACAGGTGTCTGGTAGCCGCTCTGTGTCAGGAAGCCTGGTGCAGTCTCTGCTGCTTAAATTCTTTGGGGATGATCCTGCTTCTTAGAGGTTGGCTCTAGGAAATGTTTCTTGACATAAGACACATCTTCATGCAGCAGAGGGAACTAGCACTGAGACCCTAATCAAGACGTTCCTCTTTCCACCAGCAGAAACCAACAGAACCTGCAAAATAGGAAAGGGCTCAGACTGTAAGAAGACAGCACCATCCCATCCCCTTAATTAGTATTCTCACAACATCCTTAGTGAAAGAAATGGAAATGCACATGTCAGAAGCCCATAGAAAGAGAGTGTCTTTAAGATATGTTTAATTGGGCTGGCAAGATGGCCTATTAGCTAAAAGAGCTTGCTACCAGGCCTGACAACCTGAGTTTGATCCCAGAAACCTGAATAGTGGAAGGAGAAACAATATCCTCAAATTATCCTTTGGCTTACACACATGATTTCTTAGATCACGCTCAAAAAACTTTTGTGGCCTTTCATTATAAAGTCAATGTTGTTGCTAACAGTCAGGTGCATGGCTTGGCACACTTCAATATGACAATGATAGTTGAGACTTCGGTTCTCCAGGGCAAGAGCAGCAGGTATGTGGTAAGGCTGAGGCAGGAGGGTTAGCTGCTCACAGTTGCAAACTATGTTGCTGAATATGGATTCTGTGAAGAAGAATTATGTGTGAAGTTCATGAAGCATATGTTAGTCCTCATCCTAAATGCAAAGAACCCAGGGAAAGGAGTAATTATGAGATGAGCAGAGTTCAAACCTGGTGTTTGTTAGAAGTCTTTTCAATATCATATTCCCTAATAACTCTTATATGCTTCTTTTTATCCAAAATTATCAGTTCAGAACACTAGCCACCATCATAGGCCTGGGATTTTATGGAAAATAAGTAATATGTTAACAGTCCTAGACTATGGTAAGTATAATTTGGGGTCATTTTCATAGAAATTCTTAATAGTAACTTATCATAAAGTCATTATAGCTCTTATCCTTTCTGGGAAATGTTGTCCTTTGGAAAAACCTTTTATAGTATGAGAAAAAAATTGCTCTTTGAGCCATAAGGGAACTGAAACACAGACAGAACTCAGTTTCCCTCAGGTCAACCTGCAGGTCATTGTAATGTTTAAAGAAGCAACCGTATCCTTTCTCCATCCATTAAATGATGCCCTTTCCTCTGATATTAGCCTTCAGTTCTCTCTCAAAAGAAATGGAACTGCTATACTCCCCATTGATTCTTCTTGACAACTTAAACTTAAAGAGTCAATGTTATAGGGGACAAGGAAGCCTTAGAAATCACATCTTAAATATTTCAGAATAAAGCAGCAAAAATGGCATTCCTAAAACCATACACTATTTCGCTGTGGAACCTGAGTGAAGAGCCCGGGGCTCTGAGTCCCGGGCCAGGGGTCGGTCCTTCAAACAGTAACCTTCACAATCAAACTGCATCTTGACCACCTCAGCCTTATGCAAATAAGACTTTTTCTTCCTCTTTAAATTAGTTCATTTAGTTTCCTCTAAGCTCACAGAACACCTTGAGCAATATGGAAAAGCTAAATTTTAGATACAGCCTGTCATATTCATTCGCACCACTAACCCTGGCTCAATGCTGGCTAAAGTGTGATCGAAAGCAATTGATTCCAACTCTTAAAATAAAGAGCAGGTGTGGCTCAGTAGTAGAGTATGTTCATCAGGCTTCTGTCCTGTGGAACAATACCTACATCATATGACTCACAGACAGTTGTTTCTAAAGCAAAAAGTCATTCATCTTCCAAGAATGGATAAAGAAAATGTGATACATTTACACAATGGAGTATTATGCAGATGATAAAAAACATCGGCATCACAAAATTTGCAGACAAATGGATGGAAATATAAAAAAATCAACCTGAGTGACATAACCCAGACCCAGAAAGACAAATATGGAATGTACTCACTTATAAGTGGATATTAACTGTAAGGATAATCATGCTCCAATCCATAGATCCAGAGAGAGTAAGTAACAAGGAGTGCTCGAGGGGATGCACGGATCTCCATGGGAAGGTAAAATAGAATAGATATTGTGAGTGGACCAGGGGTGGGTGGGGATGGGAACAGGAGGATCGGGCTAGGGGTGGGGGAAAATAGAGAGAGAGGAGGTGCAATTCGGGGACAAGGTAGAAACCTAGTGCAATGGAAACTCCCAGGAATCTATGAGGGTGACCCTAGCTAAGACTGCTAGTAATGGGGGATATGAAACCTGAACTGGCCATCTCCTATAACTGGACAAGACTTCCAGTGGAGGTACTGAGACACCAACCCAGCCACAAAACCTTTGACCTACAATTTGTCCTACCTGCATGATGTGCTGGGATAAAAGTGGCATAGTAATTGTGGGTATGACCAGTCAATAACTAGTCCAGCTTGAGAACCATGCCATGAGACACATCCCTAACATTGCCGGGAGGGCCAGGACCTAGAGGCTAGATGGCCCAGAGATCTTAAATAGAACCAAACACACCAAGCCAAAAAAAAAAAAAAGTGAAGAAATTCTGCTATACTTGTAGACAGGAGCCTGGCATAGGTCACCATTAGAGGCTCCATCCAGCCACTGATGGAAACAGATGCAGAGACCCACAGCTGAACATTAGGCAGAACTCTGTGAATCCTGTGGAGAAAGGGCAGAAAGGATTGTAGGAGCCAAAAGGGTCAAGGACACCACAAGAAAATGCACAAAATCACCAAACCTGGACTCACAGGGGCTCACTGAGACTGAACCAACAATCAGGGAGCCTGTATGGGGGTCTAACCTAGGCCCTCTGCATATATGTTATAGTTGTGTAGCTTGGTGTTTTTGTGGGAATCATAACAGAGGGACCAGTGTAGGGGTTAGATAAATTAGATTTAGAAAATATATAGGGGTTTCTGATACTGTCTCTTAATTCGGGGCATGAAGAGCATTATCAGCATGAAGTCAGGAAAAACAGGAAAGACTTAATAGACGGAAAGACAAGGTTGAAGTCAGGAAAAACAGGAAAGACTTAATAGACTGAAAAACAAGGTTGAAGTCAGGAAAAACAGGAAAGACTCAATAGACTGAAAAACAAGGTTGAAGTCAGGAAAACAGGAAAGACTTAATGGACTTGAAAAAACAAAGTATCTGGCCTGACATTGTTTTCAGCTGCTAAGTGGGCGGAGCCCAAATTAAGCTGAAACAGAGTTCCTCCTATTTAAGGACAGTGCATGGAGCCCAGAAAGGGAAGAGGCCCCTGATGCTAGAGAGCTCCAAGAGTCCTGCTAAAAAAAAAAAAAAAGGGCTGGCCATTGATGGCCAGCTCTCTCCCTGAAGCAGAAAGAAGCCGGTGAGCAAAGAAAGCCTGAGCAAGACACCAAAAGGCCAAGGACTGGACCCTGTGGCTCAGCTTTTGCCTGGAGGGGTTTGATCTGTCCGATCAGTGGCCTAGGGGAAACTGTGCCTGGCTTTAAGGACTGAGGCAGAGCAGCTGAGTTCCTGATTCAAAAGAAGTAAGTTGGCCTACAGACGGCTGGGGTCTCCCACAGAGAAGAAAGCATGAAGCCTTATTTAAGGTGAGACTGCAATAACCAACTTACCATGACGAACCTGCATCTGAGAGATCCAGAAAAAGGACTGCTAAGTGCGTTAAAGAATCTACAACAAAGACTGTGTTCCTGACCACTGAGGACCTGCCCCAGAGACTGTATCATTCTAAAAGGTTATGAAAGTAGTTGTTATAATTATCAATAGGTTTAGTGGATAGGTTAAAGGGGTTGTAGGAATTTATAGGATTAATAGTTAAGAAATTGTTGGTGTTTGTTATAGGTGAATGTTGGTAATAAATAAATACTAAATAATAATTTAAAAGTTCGGTTACAGACCAGGGCAGTTGTCTCTGAAGCTTTTGCCTCCTTTGGTGCTACAGACTGGATTGTTTTCCATGGCTTGTTCAACCTGCTTTCTGATAGAACTAAGAACCAACCCACAATGGCCTGGGCCCTCCCACATCAATCACTAATTAAGAAAAAACCCTTCTCTTTTTCCTCTCTTTTTTTTGTTGATATTCTTTGTTTTTGTGGGTTTGTGTGTTTGTTGGTCTTTTTTTTTAGTATTCCCCCAGTAGCAATGAGACACCATTCACTGGCAGTACTGCCTCGTAGGCCCCTGGTGAATGAAGAGGCTCTTGGCCCTCATATGACTCCTGATCTGTGGTGAGAGAATGTTAGGCAGGGACACTCCACCCCAGAGGAACAAGACGGAAGGGTCAGGGGGTAGAGCATGGGAGGGTGGGGCTGGGAAGCGGGAAAAGAGGACAATATGATAAGGATGTAACCTGAAGCAACAAACAAATAAATTTATTAACTAAAAAAAAAGGCAGGGGGCAGGGCTGAAACACTGTGAATGGAACAGAGGATACAGCCATTCGGCCTGGATTTGCAGACTTCCAGGTGTAGAGAAGACGTGGAGCTAAGGTAAAATACAAGAGAATTGTGGTATTGGCCCATGCCTTTGACTTCAGTGGAGATGGGGGGGGGACCACCGTACAGTTGGTGGTCTTATGTATTCTGGAGTCATACGGAGCGGGGTGGTGAGGGTGCATACTCTTGGTCCCACCATTCAAGAAGAGTACACCCTTGGTCCCAGCTCCCAGCACACTGGAGACAGAAACGGGCAGATCCCAGAACTCAGGGTCAGCCTGATGCAGGGCAAATTCTAAATAGAGAAAGACTTCGATCCAGGAGTGGTGGAACACATCTTTGATCCCTTCAGGTGGGAAACACAGGTCCATGATCCCAATAATTAGAGTTCAGAGACACACACATGGGATTTGGAGGGACCTAGGTTTGGAGGCTACTTACAAAAGGCCTTCTCGATGCAGGCAGATTTTCCTTTGGGATCTCAAAATATATACACCAGAGCTGGTTTAGCTCCAAGGTGACAGAATGATTTCTTCTTTAACCCGGATTGAAAGATAACGCTTTTTATGTTGTCAGAAGGCCAAACTTGCTTCAGGAGAAGTACTACCTAGCCCCCCCATCCCCCTCCCCCCCAAAAAAAGAGGGCAATTGTCCTAGGGTTGGGATTGGGGCAGGGCTCTGTTCTTATCGTTCCAGGAGAATCGAAGCGTCCATTAGGGGAGCCCGGGGACGGCTGGACAGCGGAATCCTCAGCAGAGAGCAGAAACAGGCACCAAGGAGGAAGAGTGACCCAGTTGATTCTGCCTGGCAGACTTGCTCAATAGCTGTCTCCATCAGGGGCCTGCAACCACCACAGCAATCCAATGTCACTGGGAACGCTCAGCTCTACACAATGCCCCGGCAGGAACCTCAGTGAAACCTGCAAGATCAGCTTCTGCCTACAAACCCCTTAGGTCATCTAAACAGCTGAGAACAGAAGGACTGAACATAAAAGGAGTGTACTAACATTTTTAATCATTTTTCCCATTTGGGATCGGGCCCCAAACAGGTCTACTACGACCCAAATCAGCAGGAAGTCACGTTAAGAGAGCGACGTCCCATGCCAAGAGGGTGGGGAGGGTGTTTCTCCGCCCTTCTTTTTGGTTATTTGAAGGATAACTGAAAACTCTGTTATGTAGGGGAAGAGACTATAAGCTGATAAATGGTCCTGTCTTAATGGGTTATGGAGGTTAGCCCCAGGGAATTCCTACTTTTCCTTTTCTGTATCCTTCTTCCTCTACTATGTAGGAGTGCATGGGCTTGAGAAAAATGAGATATAGACATAGCACAGGAAGGTCCAAGAAGAAGGGACAGATTATTGAATATGCCCTTATACCTTTGTGTATTGATACAAAAATTAGTAGTTTATTTGGCTAAAGTGGTATTGACCATTGTTTATTGTGCAAAAATAAGATTGTATTGGATTACATCGGTATTGATCTTTGTATATTGATACAAAATTAAGATTATAGTTGGCCACAATGGTATTGACCCTTGCATATGGACGTAATATTAAGACTGTATTGGGCTACATAGGCATTGATCTTGGTATATTGATACATAATTAAGAGTATATTTAACCACAATTGAATAGATCTTTGTATATTGATACAAATTTAAAGGTAACGCTTCCTAATGGTATCATACCTAGAGATACTTAAAAATAAAATGTGAAGCTCTGACCTCTTGATACCAACCGTCTAAAACGGTCTAGGATAGTTAAAACAAACTCCTAGTCATGCAAACATGTCACTTTGTTAGCTACTATGACAGTCTATCACAGATATTCTCTAAACTACCCAGTAATCAAGTTGCTAAGAGACAAGCAACATTTGCTTATCTATATACAAGACATGGATAGGGCATCTTCAAAAACCCCTTGAGATCTGCAGAATATGGCATTCAAAGATGTTATCTTAAATCAAGATTTTTTTTTGATATCGAGACATATCAGCGCCTGACAGCACCCCCTATTCTACTCCAATTAGAAGATAAGCATCAAAGAACCTCCACTGTAAGATGGTTGAATTAGTGGCAAGCCTTTCTCTTGGCATGAAAAAACCCCTTGCACCAACTGCAGACAGACTGCTGTCCAAAAAGGACAAAACTTGGTAGCAGGGAAGTCGACAGCCTAACTCTGCCAAGACAGGGTAGGTAAGTCCTTCATAATCCCTGCTCTACAACAAATGTCTGTCAGAGAAATAGGACCCAAAGGCTGAAGATTGATGCTGGAATGTATGGAGAGAAAATGGGAACTGTCCAGGCAGTCATTGGTATGTTCTTTCTTACTTTTGGAAGCTGCAGGCCCTGCACTTCCTATATAAGCTAATATATTTATCCCTCTCCGGTCTCTGAGGTGGTTGAAGAATAGACAGCTAGAGTCTCATAGTTAAATTTTGAACTTTTTAGGAATCAAGAGGGTGTTATAGATCTAAGAAGATACTCTTAAAAGTGTGTTGCAAGATAGTATGAATGTTGAGTCACATATAGACCTTTAAACTCATGGAGTTGGGTAGATAGTAGAATGTTAAAGTCAGGGGCCAAATATGTATAAACTGGACATTGGGAAGGTATACTGGGCCAATTTACTCTCATAAATGTCGCATATTTATATCTAATGTTTTGTATAATACTTACTGTTATAAGAGAAGGAACCATCTGTTGGACTGAAAGGGGAAACTTCTGGGGGGAAGAGGGTGGAAGGGCGGGTTAGGAAGGGGGAATAGGGAGGGGTTTGTTACTGAGATGTAACTTGAAGAAAAAAAAAGTATTTAAAAAAAAAAGAAAAAACCCTTGTCCTCCTACTGTGTTGCTCTGTCCATTCTTAATATGAGGGGAGGTGCCTAATCTTATTGCAAATTTATATGCCATGTTTACTTGATAATCCTGGGAGACCTTCCCTTTTCCAAAGGAAAACAGAAGAGGAATGAATGGGGTTGAAAGTGGGGAGAGGGACCAGTAGGACAGAAAGGACAGAAAACTGCGGTCAGGATGTAATATATGAGAGAATAAATTAATTTTTAAAAACAGGGAGGATCCAAGATGGCGGCAGCCTACGCGGATGCATTTTAATCTTGGGGAAAACAGCCACAAAACCGCAAATGTTATAAACGCCTTACAAAAAAAATCTGAGTGACTCGACACCCCTGGGTCTCACCCAGCTACCCAGGGACCATTAAAAGTCCCTGGGCAGGATGCTCAATCCCAATCTTGGACACGCATGGAAGCCGCTGAATCCGGGAATCTAGAACTCCCCACCAGGAAAGACACCAGGTAAGATCCACTCTAATACACAGCGGGCAAATTTGGACTCCACACAGGGATACTCTCCATGCTGCTGGGGCCCCCCAGATCCCACATGGGTTATCCGGCTATTTGGCGAAGGGTTGTGGACCCGTGGAAGTGACACACACTGGTACCACGCGGCTCGCAGGCACTGAGGGATCCACAGCTGCATTTGGAAAGCACAGACATATCTGTGCGCCCCCACAGGGGCTGCACAGGCACCCCTATTGGATTTACAGTCATTGGGGAAAGAAAATCCTGCAACTATTGAGTTGCAGAGTACCCTTCCAGCTGCAGATTGAGATCCACTGTGGTGTACGGGAACTTGGTCGAAAGTGACGCCACTTGCCAGTTTCCAGAGCCAGCTCCATGAACACATAAGCGGGGCTGTGAGAGCAGCAAGGCTACAGGGGGTGTAGGCGGATTTACTCACCACAGGGTCCAACCCTGGGCAAACTGTGAGGTCTTTATTATTATTGGACTTTTTTGCTAGTACAGGCCCTTCAGGCAGGAAACCAGAGCTTAAGTGTATACAGCTCCACCCCTTGGATTAGTGAGGTCTCCACCTAAGAGGCAGTGCTGAAAGACTCACCTTACAGGAGTGGAGTCAGGCAATTCGACTGCTACATCAAAGCGCCCCCTTTGGATCCAAACCCAGAAGACAACAGGAGCAGACAGCTAAGACTTCCAAATGGCCAAAGGCCCCAGAAAAAAACAGGAAACAGGGAGAAATGACTCCAACAAAAGAAAACTATGCTAGTTTATCCAACCCTTACCACATCACCACAGCTTTTAGTTATCTCTCCCTGGCAATGAGACACTTTTCACTGGTGGTACTGCCTTGTAGACCACCAATGTATGAGGAGGCTCTTGGCCCTCATATGACCTCTGAACTGGGGCGAGGGACTGTTATGTAATGACACTCCACTCAAGAGGAGTGGGATGGAAGGGTTAGGGGGTAAAAAAAAAATGAAATGTGAAGTTTTGGCTACTAATTGTCATGAACTGTTTAGGATAATTAAGAAATGCAAACTAATACTCATGCAAGCCTGTCATTTTGTTAGACACTATGACAGTCTATTGTAGTTATTGTCTAAGCTTATCAGAAATCAAGTTGCTAAGAGATAAGCAACATTTGCTTATCCTAATATAAGAGATAGATAGGGCCTCTTCAAAAACCTCAAGAGATCTGCAGAATATGGCATTCAAAGATGTTTTCTTAACTTTAGATTTTTTGATATCAAGACATGTCATCTCCTGACAGCACCCCCTATTCTACTCCAAGTAGAAGATGAGCATCGAACAATCTCCAGTGGGAGATGATTGAATTAGTGGCAAGCCTATCTCTTGGCAGGAAAAACCCCTTGCTTCAATTGTAGACAGAATGCTGTCCAACAAGGACAAAACTTGGAAGCAGGTAAGTCAACAGCCTAGCTCTGCCAAGACAGGGTAGGCAAGTCCTTCATAATTCCTGCTCTACAATCAATGTCTGTCAGATAAATGAGACCAAACAGCTGAATATTGATGCTGTAATGTATGGAGAGAAAATGGGAACTGTCCAGGCAGCCACGGGTATGTCATTTCTTAGTTTTGGAAGCTGCGGGACCTGCACTTCCTATATAATATAATCCCTCTCAGGTCTCTGAGGTGGTTGAAGAATAGACAGCTAGAGTCTCATAGTTAAATTTTGAGTTGTTTAGGAATCAAGAGGGTGTTCTGGATCTAAGAAGAGGTTTTTAAAATTGTGATGAAAGTTGAGTTGGATATAGAACTTTAAACTCATGGAGATGGTTAGATAGTAGAATGTTAAAGTCAGGTGCCAAATATGTATAGACTGGACATTGGGATTGTATGCTAAGCCATATAACTCTCATAATTATGGCCTAATTACCTTGTTTTGTATTGTATTTATTATTATAAGAGAAAGAGCCATTTGTTGGACTGAAAGGGGAAGCTGTTGGGGGGGGGGAAGATATACCTAAAACTTAAAAAAAAAGGAAGGGGATGGGTGAGTTGAGGAGGGAGAGGGTGGGAGGGTGGGACTGGAGGGGGAAGTAGGGAGGGGATTGCGATTGAGATGTATGTTGAAGAAATAAAATATAAAGTAAAAAAAAAAGTTGGTGATGACCACTTAGCTGAGCAGAGAGACAATAGGATGGTGGCACTTCCTGGGACTAACTAAGGAATCCTGGGAAAATACAGAGGGAGCTCTCCCTCTTTTCTGTCAGGAGACTGAAGCAGAAGCATGTCTCAGTGAGAGCTCTGAAGGTATAGCAAGCCACAAGGCCAATTGAGAATCAATCGCTAGTCAGGTTAATTTAGATTAGCTAGTTGAGAGTGGGTGAAGGCCTAAGCATTGAAATGTTAAAAGAAAGGTCTTGGTGTATTTAATTAGTGGGAAAAAGGTTTCCCTTGGTCCCAGGCTTTATCACGACAGGTCAGGCTGCCAGCTAAGAAGAGCCAGTCCTGCCAGCCTTGTGCCAGGCCCCACCAGCTGTTCGGCCAACCTAATGTGACAGTTTATAGTTATTAATAAATATATTTGTTAATAAAAAAATTTAAAAAACAACCTCTCCCAGGTGTGGTGGTGCACACCTTTAATCCCAGTACTCAGGAGGCAGGGGCAGGCAGAGCTCTGTGACTTCAAGGTGGTGTGGCCTACAAAGTGAATCCAGGATAGCCAGATATACACAGAGAAACCCTGTCTCAGAAAAACCATAAATAAATATATATATATATAGAAAGAAAGATAGATAGATAGATAGATAGATAGATAGATAAGTAAGTAAATAAATAAATAAATAAATAAATAAATAAATAAATAAATAAATAAATAAAAGAGAGAAAGAAAAGAAACTAGCCTCTGGTTTCCACCTATGTTTTCAGGTTCCACAAGTACAAGCACATCTGCATGCACACACAGACACACACACACACACACACACACACACACACACACACACAC
>CAJQZJ010004760.1:6170968-6187446 GCA_907164525.1 Lophiomys imhausi
CACACACACACACACCCATGCACCATATGCCATGAAAAACAAGTAAAAAATAAATTGGTTTGTTCTATTTATGTTAGGGTTTTTATTGCTGAGATGAAACATTATGAACAAAAATCAAGTTGGGCAGTAAAGGGTTCATTTCACGTGTACTTCCACACTATAGTCTGTCATTTAAGGAAGTCAGGACAGGACTCAAACAGACAGGACCCTGGAAGCAGGAGCTAATGCAGAGACCATTGAGGGGTGCTACGGACTGGATTGCTCTCCATGGCTTGTTCACCTTGCTTTCTGATAGAACTGAGAATCAAGCCACAATGGGCTGGGCCCTCCCACAGCAATCACTAATTCGGAAAATGCCCTTGGCAAGATCTTATGGAGACATTTCCCCAGCTGAGGTTCCTAGGTTAACTAGACAACTCTAGTGTGTGCCAATTTGACATAAAAGTAGCGAGGACAAGATTCCTGGATGTTATCTGTTTACTGGAGAGTGTGTTTGAGTGTATTTTTAACAGCATTTTGTACTCTGCTGTTTTTTACTTAGAAACACTTTTTTTAAATTTTTCATTAAGTAGCTACACTGTCCTTACATGTGAAGTTTAAGTGGTCAGAGAGCACTTTATCTGGAGATACCACACTTTATACATTGATCTGTGTATAACATATTCCATCCATGTTTTCCTGTGACCCATGACATCTACAGTGAGCACACCTGTACACATATTTGTGCACAAGGATGTCACTGCCTCCATTGCATAAATTCTGAATATTCCATTAGATTATCAAGCACTGAATGATTCTGGCCAAATAATTCTCAGGAAAAATTGTTCTTTTTACCCTCCTATTAACTGTGAATAAGAACTCAATTTTCTCTACACACAATCTAGCAAGATCAGTTCTCTTTCTCTTTTTACTCTCTTCCAATTTTCAGGATGAAAAATAGTTTCTCATCTTGCTTTGATTTTCCTCTCATGAATGAACATTGAACCTTTTCATGGGGTGGGAGATACCCATGCCCCTGCCTCACCACACCCTGTGGTCCCAACTGTACAATAAGATGTCTGTAATACTATCTGACAGTTGAGGGCAAATAGACAAGGTTACCATAAAATCTACATGACAGAGTGTTTTTAATATATGGATGATAGAAGCAAAGCTTATAGTCAAGCCTAAGGAGTCACAGTCAATTTTTCTGAGAGAAGAATTTCACAATTTGTTGGCCTAAAACCACAGGACAGATGCTAACATGTCCAGGGTGGCTATATCTGCCTCTCACACGTGGGTTCGGTGTAGACAAGAAAGTGTAAGCCACTTCTGAGCAAACAAGTAGTTATAAATATAAACTAGTAAATTCCTAGAGCAGTTGTTTTATATTGTAAGCCTTTAGTGACAGCAATATATTCTCAGGTTTCTCTTCTACATTTGTTAATTTTAATCCTTTTAAATTTTATTTCTGTTTATTTTGGATGTGTTTTAGGGAACACATATACCACAGCACATGTGGGCCCTTACATTGTCAGGCTTGAGAGCAGTCACCTCTACTCAGTGGGGGATCCAGCCAGCCCCAGAATTCTTGAGATTGAAACTCCATTAAGATATCTCTTTATTGTAGTCTACAGTTAAAATATAATAGAGTGGGGCAAATGAAAATTGCTTTAAAGATATTAATACTTTTTCTCTCCATACATTACAGCATCAATATTCAGCCATTTGGCCCCATTTCTCTGACAGACATTGATTGCAGAGCAGGAATTATGAAGGACTTACCTACCCTGTCTTGGCAGAGCTAGGCTGTCGACTTATCTGCTTCCAAGTTTTGTCCTTTTTGGACAGAAGTCTGTCTACAGTTGAAGCAAGGGGTTTTTCTTGCCAAGAGAATGGCTTACCACCAATTCAATCATCTCCCACTGGACATTCTTCGATGCTCATCTTCTACTTGGAGTAGAATAGGGGGTGCTGTCAGGAGCTGACATGTCTCGATATCAAAAAATCTTAAGTTAAGAAAACATCTTTGAATGCCATATTCTGCAGATCTCTTGAGGTTTTTGAAGATGCCCTATCTATCTCTTATATTTAGATAAGCAAATATTGCTTGTCTCTTAGCAACTTGATTTCTGAGTAGCTTAGAAAATAACTGTGATAGACTTTAATAGTAACTAACAAAATGACACGTTTTCATGACTATTAGTTTCCGTTTCTTATATATTTGGTTGTGAGCCTAGCCTTTAACGGCTGAGCCATCTCTCCAGCCCTAGTTTCCGTTTCTTAATTATCCTAAACAGTTTATGTCGGTTAGTAGTGAGAGGTCAAAACTTGACATTTCATTTTTAAGTATTACTACGAACAATACCTTTAAGAAGCGTTACCCTTAATTTTGTATCAATATACAAAGATCAATACCAATGTGGCCAAATATAATCTTAATTTTACATTAATATACAAGGGTCAATACCATTGTGGCCAAATATAATCTTAATTTTGTATCAATATACAAAGATCAATACCGATGTAGCCCTATACAATCTTAATTTTGCATTAATATACAATGATCAATACCAATTTAGCCAAATATAATATTAATTTTATATCAGTATACAAAGGTATAAGGCTATATTCAATAATCTGTCCTTTTTTCTTGATCTTTCCTATACTATGTCTATGTCCCATTTTTCTCAAGTCTGTTCACTCCTATATAGGATATAAAGGAGGATACAGAAAAGAAAAAGAGAGAAGTCCCTGGGTCTAACCTCCAAAACCCATTTAACAAGACCATTTAACAGCTTGCAGTCTTTTCCCCTAAATAACAAAATTTTCTATTATCTATCAAATACCTAAAGGGGGAGAACACCCTCCCCACCTTCTGGGGATGGGACGTTGTTCTCTTAAAATGACTTCCTGTTGATTTGGGATGTAGTAAACCTGTTTGGGGCCCAAATAAGAATGGAAAAATGGTTAAAAATGTTAATAGAATCATTTGATGTTCAGTCCTTTTGTGAGAGAAAATGGGAACTGTCCAGGCAGCCACTGGTATGTCATTTTTTAGTTTTGGAAGCTGCAGGCCCTGCACTTCCTATATAATCAGATATATTTATCCCTCTCAGGTCTCTGAGGTGGTTGAAGAATAGATAGCTAGAGTCTCATAGTTTAATTTTGAGTTGTTTAGGAATCAAGAGGGTGTTCTGGATCTAAGAAGATATTTTTAAAATTATGAGGCAAGTTAGTATGAAAGCTGAGTTAGATATAGAACTTTAAACTCATGGAGATGGTTAGATAGTAGAATGTTAAAGTCAGGTGCCAAATACACATGGACTGGACATTGGGAATGTATGCTAAGCCATATACTCTTATAATTGTGGCCTATTTATTTCTGTTGTTTTGTATTGTATTTATAGTTATAAGAAAAAGAACCATTTTTTGGACTGAAAGGGAGAGCTGTTGGGGGGAAAAAGAAATACCTTAAAACGAAAAAAAAAAAAAGGAAAAAGGAAGAGGATGGGGGGGTTGAGGGGGAGGAGGGTGGAAGGGTGGGACTGGAGGGGGGAGAAGGGAGGGGATTGTGATTGAGATGTAACTTGAAGAAATAAAAAATAAATTATTAAAAAAAAGATATTAATACTTAAATTCCCCCCCAAAGATATTATTTAGGAAAACATTACAAATGTAATTTCAGAATTAAGTTGCACTTTCCAAATTATTACTAAGAAGAAAAGCAGCTAACTCGGTGCCAGATGTCCTTTCATCTTTTTATTTCTTGCTGGAACATTCCCCCGCATATTCACTAATATTTCCTCTAGGGTTTGGCCTCTCTGTCTGCTGATATTTTTTATTTCTGTTCTTGGGTCTAGGTAATGGGCTAAGCTTTTGCAGACCTGTAATAACCACTGTAGCCAGGGGGAGGCTTATTGGCCCCAACAGACACAGAGACGATGGAAAGTCAGAGAGGTCAGGGGACTTCCTGACTCATAAGTACTGTCGTCTGGCCTGTCACCTGAACTCATAACTCCAACCAATTCACACAGGTAAACAGAGGGGTCCCACATCTGTATCATTTTAGTCCTAAATTCATTCTTTTAGTCCAGTCCTGGGCTATCCGTGACAGATTTTTCCCTTGGGTACTCTCAGCTGATCTCTCCTTAATACACCCGCCACCCAGTCTCATGCTCTCAGCTTCCTATCCACTTTAGGAGAATGCAAGGCATGAAAGGTATACAGTATGCATATGTTGCATGCCAGCCCATGTCAGGTCCCAAGTATCCAATTCTGAACAAGGATCTTTAAACACAGAGATTGTTTCTCCTAGAAATATCAGGAGTTTCACCCCCATGAAGTCCCTCAAACATGGCTGCCCAAACATGAGTTGAACAAAGACAACAATAAACATGTCAAAGTGGATAGAGGAAAGCTCACAAGGTCCCAAACCCTACTCAAATAATTATAGGCAGCTAAGAAATGCAGAGAATGGGAGAAATGGTCTTCCCCAGGGAAGAGTATGCCAATCAGTTATCCAATACCAATAGTACACCATTGAAAACATACATATAACTAACACTATTCACACTGAGCAGACTCTATTTATGTATTTAGGAATGTATTGTATATTTATAATGTGATATATATATCATATTGTACATCATATCATATTTAATCACAATTAATGAAAAAAGAGGCTATGAATATGAGAGGGAGTAAACAGGGATGGATATACAGGAGGGTTTGGAGGGAGCAAAGAGAAGGAAGGGAATGACATAATTATATAAAGTCTCAAAAATAAAAAAAAAATGATTTTTAAATAAGTAAAAAATAAACACAGACTTCATAATTAATTCACATTCTACTGGAGGGGGAAGAAAAAAATGTCCACATATGTCATCATTGACAAAAGGGTACACACAGGGTGTGGTGCAGCAAGGTGAAGTGCTGGAGAAGAATGCTGGAAGATCTCAGGTGAGATGTGAAGGATGATGCAACACTGATACCAGTAAGTAGGGCAGCACGTTCCAGTAAGCTGAGGGAGATAGGTTAGGAAAACAGAGCAAAGGAAACACAGGGAGGGAAACATGGAGTGGAGGCTAGAAAGAGAACCAGAAATTAGATTAAACTAGATTCTTCCTCTAAAACATCTCCCAAGTTATCTCTCCTCTCAGCTTGAAATACTGGCAATAGTTTGCCAACTGGCTTCTTTGTTCTTATTCTTTCTCATTCTGTTCACCTTGTCCACTGCTCGTGGCCTTTTCTCACACAAATCTGTCCAATTCGCATTCCTCTCTAAGAGCCCTCATCTCTAAATTGCTTGCAGACTCTAGATTGGGGGCCAGTTTGCTGCAGTTCCAAGCAGGGTAGCATTCCTGAGCATCCCTGGGTCTCTGGTCCTTAGCTTCAGGGTGTCCACTGCCAGCACTGATCTTGTGTGAGGCTTTTGTTTCTCTTTTCCACACCCTCTGTGCAGGCTTCCCTTCCTCATCACTCTAAGACTCCAGTCTTTCAGGTGAGTTCCCTGTCATTTTGGCAATCATCACTTCAGAAAAGAAAACACCTAGAAATTCAGTTCTCAGAAAAGCCAGTGGTATTGATATGTCAAAACAACCTTCTTTAGACCGTGACTCAGAGCTGAGGAGCCCAGGGTTATGAGGCTAAAGATCGGGCAGAATGATGTGAACTTTGGTCTCATCCCTTCGGTGAATGGATGTGGCTCCATTCTGTGCAGTAAACACCTCAGCTCATCACAGCCTGGCTAGGCAAAGGGCCCATGGAAATAACAGTTTGGTTGATTACCACAGTGAAAAAAAAAAAACTATAGCAACTAACTTTTTGGTGAAAAGGGTTTTCAACTCCCTTTATATATGTTATATATAAAGTTATATATAACTTCAATTCCCTTTATATATGTTATATGGAGAGTTATACGTTATTAACCAGCCTAGACACTTCCATGCCCACTTCACAGAACCACACAGTGAGTTCACATCTTGGTGGACAAAGCCAGACAAACAGTCAAGAAAGAATAGAAAGAACATATTACATGCAGTGTGCATGCCAGACAAACACAGTCAAGAAAGAATAGAAAGAACATGTTACATGCAGTGTGAACAAAAAACCCAGGAGCTACTTCCAACTGATGCTCTGCCTGAACAAAGAAAACAGGTATTTCAGAAAGTTTATTGTCATAAAAGAAGGTACTTTAGAGGCAGACACATTCATCCCTAAGCATGCTCAGTCTAAGAACATAAGGAGAAAAGGTGGTAGGTGCATCTGAGACAGGTTCAGTTCAGTCCTGATTGTTTTGACTGTCAATGTGACATAATCTGGGGTCTCAGTGAAGCACTGACAAATCAGATTGGCCTGTGGCTTGTCTGTGAGGGACTGTGAGGGACTGTCTTGCTTATATTAACTGATGTGAGGATACCCACCTGACAGTGGGCATACTATTCCCTGGTTCAGGTTTTGAATGTGTAAGAGTAGATAAAATGATATACCAGTGCTGCCTGGACAGTTCCCATTTTCTCTCCATACATTACAGCATCAATCTTCAGCCATTTGGCCCCATTTCTCTGACAGACATTGATTATAGAGCAGGAATTATGAAGGACTTACCTACCCTGTCTTGGCAGAGCTAGGCTATCGACTTACCTGCTTCCAAGTTTTGTCCTTTTTAGACAGCATTCTGTATACAGTTGAAGCAAGGGGTTTTTCTTGCCAAAAGATAGGCTTGCCACTAATTCAACCATCTCACACTGGAGATTCTTTGATGCTCATCTTCTACTTGGAGTAGAATAGGGGGTGCTGTCAGGAGCTGACATGTCTCGATATCAAAAAATCTTAAGTTAAGAAAATATCTTTGAGAGGATCCAAGATGGCCCCAACCATAGAGCAGTGCATCTGAGTAGTAGGTGAATGAGATTAGTCACTGTGGAGTGAATGTGAGGTCCCCTAGCCTACAGTGAAACACAGACGGTGTATGAATTCCCACAGCGAACATTGAGACCGGTGACCAGGTAAAACAGCCCACGCAGTTCCCGGGAACACCACCCTGAGATCAGCCAGCTCCGTCACCGATCTGGAGAGGAGCTCTGGCTAGAGATCTAGCCCAGGAGCGGATCCAGCCCACGGCTCCAGCCACAGACCAGCGGCCCCACCTGTCTGCCTGATATCCAGCCTGCACTCAAGCCGCACCACAAGAGCAAAGGTAAGTGAGATTATTTTTTTCCGGAGTTTCCAACATGGTGGCACAATGTGCACTGTAGCGGAGAAGCAGAGACCTAACTCAGTCACAGCAAAGCAATTAGGAGCCAAGACTGCCTGCAAACAGAGCCCGTGAAAGTGTGTTCTCCACAAATACTGGGGCGGGTGGATCATTCACCCTAGCACCCAAGCATCTGAAGCAATCAGCAACAGATGCACTGAGGCCGTCATCTATTGTGGGTGGAGCTCCCTGCCTGCATAGTCAGCCTAGCTGGGGAGCCAGAATGACTGGGTCAGTGAGAGGAGAACACAGACCCAACCACAGCTCTACCTGCCTTTCTGAGAAGACCTGTCAGCTCCCAGGTCCTCAGAGGCTAGCCCTCTCCCCACTCCAATCCCCTCTATATTGGTCCAATTGGGTCACAAGCAGTTGAGGAGAGCGGCAGCCACCCTCCTCTCCGAGAGCCAGTCAGTCTATTATAGGAACCTGCCCGCCATCTGGAGGTAAACACCAGGATCTCAGGATCAGCCAACCCCCAGGGCAGGGAGTTTTCCTGAGCACCAAGGTGAGCTGACAAAAGAAACAAACAGATAACACCTGGGTCCATCTGATGACAAAAGGTCAGCGCAAGAACATGGTAAAAAAAAAAAAAAAAAAAAAATAGGATGTCTCCAGATCCTAGCAATAATGCTACAGACAACTCTGGACAGCTGAACCCAATTGAAGCAAAGGAAAACGACCTTAATCCTACACTTAGATTAATAATAGAAAGCCTAAGGGAGGAAATCAAAACCTCAGAGAGCAACAACAAAGTACTGCAAAGGAGGTGATGGAAATGAATAAAGCGCTTAAAGGAATGGAAGACCAGAAAAGGGAAGTTGAAGCAATGAAGAAAATCCAATCTCAGACATACATAGAACTGGAAAACCTTAAGAAAAGAATCGGAACTACAGACACTAGCATCACCAACAGAATACAAGAGATGGAAGAAAGAATTTCAAGCTCAGAGGATAAAATTGAAGAAATGGATACATCTGTCAAAGAAAATGTCAAATCTAAAAAAGTCCTGACACAAAACCTGCAGGAAATCAAGGACACAATGAAAAGATGGAATCTCAGAATAATAGGAATAGAAGAAAGAGAAGAGCCCCACCTCCATGGACCAGAAAATATCTTCAACAAAATCATTGAAGAGAATTTCCCAAACCTAAAAAACGAGATGCCTATAACTGTACAGAAGCTTAAAGAACCCCAAATAGATTACACCAGAAAAGAAAATCTTCCTGCCACATAATAATCAAAACACTAAATGTACAGAACAAAGAAAGAATTTTAAAAGCTGCTAGGGAAAAGGGTCAAGTAACATATAATGGCAAACCTATCAGAATCACACCTGACTTTTCTTCAGAGACCCTAAAAGCCAGAAGGGACTGGACAGACGTCTTGCAGACCCTAAAAAACCACAAATGCCAGGCCAGACTACTATTCCCTGCAAAATTGTCAATCAACATAGATGGAGAAAACAAGATATTCCATGACAAAGCTAAATTCAAACAATATCTATACACAAATCCAGCTCTACAGAAGATGTTAGAAGGAAAACTTCGGGGAACAGAAGATGGCGGCGAACTGCACGGACGCATTTTGAATGTGGGAGAGAGGAGCCATAGAAAACACAGAGTTGTGGGACACTGTGCAAAAACCGGAGGATCTGGCTCCTCCAGGAACACGCACAGCTCCCAAGGGACTGTTAAAAGTACCAGGGCAAGGCTCTCCCCCCATTTCTCGCAGACACGGAAGTCACTAAATCCGAGATTCGGGAACTCCCATTTGGAGAGGCACCTGGTAAGATCGATCCCAACACACAGCAGGCAGAATCAAAGGCCACATGGCGATCGCCCACTAGCCTACTGGGCTTCCCACACCTCAGGAAGACCTTATAACTAATTAGGAAATTTTGCAGAATAGTTGAAGTCTTAACAAGGAAGAAAAAGAGCGCTCAGCGGGTGATCCGCAGCCGCTCAAGCCAGAGCGGGAGGTGGGCGGGCAGAGCAGTTGGGGAGGGAAGCAGGCGCTGGTGGGTGGGGCTGTTGCCTGGAGCACCCACCGCAAAGCAGCTAGGGAGGGAGGCTGGCTCTGACGGCAGGAGGGGCCAAAGCTCCGCCCACCCACGGCGGAGCAGATAGGGAGGGAAGCGGCCAGGCCTGTTGCGGAGAAGCCTAGTGGGTACCCAGAAGCCAGGGGACCATAGCTGTATTCGGGTAAACCCAGACACATTAGGTGTGGAGCTGGGCCCTGTCAGCCTCCGTGACGACAAACGAAGCCCACAAAATCTGTGCCTAGGCCAACAGGTCCATACCATCAGAACCATTGAAGGCTGATCACTCAGTGTGCAAAATAGAGAAGTCTGAACTGGGAGCGGTGAAACAATCCCGGACCATTACTCACTACCTGGGAATAGGCTCCACCAGCTCACAACAATTCAGGCTATTAAAACCACAGTGACCCTGTGATCACCCTGTAAGCAAGGACAGATAGCCAAGCAATTCGACTCCTTCACCAAAGCATCCCCTGTGGATCCAAACACAGAAAACGACAAGAACAGACAGCTAAACACACACATGGCCAAAGGTCCAAGAAAAAATAGAAATCAAGGAAATATGATTCCAACAAAGCAGAATTATCCTAGCTCATCCAATAAGGATGACCTCACACCAACAGTAACACATGAAAACGATGACAATTCTGCATTATGGAAAGTGATAGAGTCCCTTCAAGAAGAAATGAAATTTATGAAGGTATTCAAAGAAGCCACAATTTTACAAGCCAAAACAATGAACAATACCATTAAAGAACTCCAAGCCAAGGTGACAGAGCTTGAACAGGAAAAAGACAAAGCAATGAAAGATTTTCAGACAAAAACAAGTAAGCTGGAGAAGGAAATGTACAAAACGAACAATACCATACAAGACATGAAAATAGAAATAGAAACAATAAAGAAAACACTGTCAGAGTTAAAAGAGGAATTGGAGAACCAAGGGAAGAGAACAGGAACTACAGATGCAAGTATCAACAATAGGATGCAAGAGATGGAAGGCAGGATCTCAGGCATGGAAGATTCGATGGAAGAAATCAGTACAACATCCAAAGAAAATGAGAAGGCTAAAAAAATCTCTCACCCACAACATCCAAGAAATCAAGGACTCAATGAAAAGACGGAAACTAAGAATCATAGGTATAGAGGAAAGAGAAGACTCCCGACTCCAAGGTCCAGGAAATATCTTCAACAAAGTCATAGAAGAAAACTTCCCAAACCTGAAAAAAGAGATGCCAATAAAAATCCTAGAGGCTTACAGAACACCGAACAGATTAGATCAGAAAAGAAAGTCCTCTCGCCACATAATAATTGAAACACCAAATGTGCAGAACAAAGAAAGGATATTAAAAGCTGTAAAAGAAAAAGGCCAAGTCACATACAATGGCAGACCCATCAGAATTACACCTGACTTCTCCTCTGAAACTTTAAAAGCTAGAAGGGCCTGGACAGATATCCTACAAGTCCTGAGAGATCATAGGTGCCCAGCCAGACTACTATACCCAGCAAAACTCTCTATCAACATAGATGGAGAAAGCAAGATATTCCATGATAAAATCAAATTTAAACAAAAATTAAACAAAAACCCAGCCCTACAGAAAATCCTAGAAGGAAAATTCCATCCAGGAGAAGAACACTTCACCCAAGAAAACAAAGGGAATAGAAAACCACTCAGCAACTAAACCAAAAGAGACACAGGACCATTACCTATACCAAACTAATGGGAAACAACAACCCCAGGTCACTAATATCCATCAACATCAATGGACTCAACTCCCCAATAAAAAGACACAGATTTACAGAGTGGATCCACAAGCAAGACCCGTCCATTTGCTGCATACAAGAAACACATCTCACTACCAGAGATAGTCACTACCTCAGAGTAAAGGGCTGGGAAAAGGTTTTCCAAGCAAATGGACCCAGGAAGCAAGCTGGAGTAGCCATCCTAATATCAAACAAAACAGACTTCCAACTGAAGTTAATGAAAAAAGACAAAGAAGGGCATTATATACTCATTAAAGGGAATATTCATCAAGAGGAAATCTCAATACTGAACATCTATGCTCCAAATACAAAGGCACCTACTTTTGTAAAAGAAACACTTCTAAAACTTAAATCGCATGTCGATCACAACACATTAGTAGTGGGAGACTTCAACAGCCCACTCACAACAATGGACACATCATCAAGACTGAGGCCATACAGAGAAATATTGAGTCTAACAGAGATCATGAAACAAATGGACCTAACATATCTACAGAACGTTTTACCCAAATACAAAGGAATACACCTTTTTCTCAGCACCCCACGGAACCTTCTCCAAAATCGACCACGTAGTTGGACACAAAGATAGTCTCAATAGATACAAGAAAATTGAAATAACACCTTGTATCTTATCAGACCACCACGGAATAAAGCTGGTCTTCAACAGCAAAAGAATCAAGAGAAAGCCTACACACACATAGAAATTGAACAGCTCCTTACTGGATGACCACTGGGTCAGGGAAGAAATAAAGAAGGAAATCAAAGACTTCTTAAAATCCAACGACAATGAAGACACAACATACCCAAACCTATGGGATACAATAAAAGCTGTGCTACGAGGAAAGTTCATAGCACTAAGTGCTTTCAAAAAGAAAATTGTGACAGCTCATATTAGTGAATTAACAGCTAAGCTGGGTGAATTGGACAAAAAAGAAGCAAATACGCCCAAGAGGAGCAGAAGGCAGGAAATCAACAAACTTAGGGCTGAAATCAACAACTTAGAATCAAAAAGAACTATACAAAGAATCAATGAAACCAAGAGTTGGTTCTTCGAGAAAATCAACAAAATAGACAGACCCTTAGCCAAATTAACTAAAAGGCAAAGAGAAAGAACCCAAATCAACAAAATCAGAAATGAAAGGGAGAAATAACAACAGACATCGAGGAGATCCAGAAAATATTCGGATCCTACTTTAAAAATCTATACTCCACCAAATTTGAAAACCTAAGCGAAATGGACAATTTCCTTGATAGATTCCACCTACCAAAACTAAATCAAAATCAGATTAACAGCTTAAACAGCCCAATAACCCCTAAGGAAATAGAAACAGTCATTAATAATCTCCCAACCAAAAAAAAGCCCAGGGCCGGATGGCTTTAGCACGGAATTCTACCGGACTTTCAAAGAGGAGCCAACACCATTACTCTTCAAACTCTTCCACCACATAGAAACAGAAAGAACACTGCCAAACTCATTCTATGAGGCCACTGTCATTCTGATTCCTAAACCACACAAAGACCCAACAAAGAAAGAGAACTTCAGACCAATCTCCCTCATGAACATAGATGCAAAGATACTTAATAAAATACTAGCAAACCAAATTCAAGAACACATAAAAAATATCATACATCAAGATCAAGTAGGCTTTATCCCAGGAATGCAGGGATGGTTCAATATACGATAGTCTATCAATGTAATTCACCATATAAAAAAGATGAAAGAAAAAAACCACATGATAATCTCGCTAGATGCAGAAAAAGCATTTGACAAAATCCAACACCCCTTTATGCTAAAAGTCCAGGAGAGAACGGGCATACAAGGACCATACCTAGAAATAATAAAGGCAATATACACCAAGCCAGTGGCCAACATCAAATTAAATGGAGAGAAGCTTGAAGCATTTCCTCTAAACTCAGGGACAAGACAAGGATGTCCACTTTCACCATATTTCTTCAATATAGTACTTGAAGTCCTTGCTAGAGCAATAAGACAACTAAAGGAAATCAAAGGGATAAACATTGGAAATGAAGAAGTCAAATTATCCCTATTCGCAGATGATATGTTAGTATATATAAGCGACCCCAAAAACTCCACCAAAGAACTCTTACAGCTGATAAACAACTTCAGCAAGGTGGCTGGATACAAAATTAACTCAAAAAAATCAGAAGCCCTTCTTTATACAAAAAACAAGCATACCGAAAAATAAATAAGGGAAACAACCCCCTTCACAATAGCCACAAACAATATAAAATACCTGGGGGTAACTCTAACCAAGCAAGTAAAGGACCTATACAACAAGAACTTCAAGCCCCTGAAGAAAGAAATGGAAGAGGCCTTTAGAAGATGGAAAGATCTCCCATGCTCATGGATAGGTAGGATCAACATAATAAAAATGGCTATTCTACCAAAAGCAATATATAGATTCAATGCAATTCCTATCAAAATACCAACAAAATTCTTTATAGACTTGGAAAAAGCTATACTCAACTTCATATGGAACAACAAAAAGCCCAGAATAGCTAAATCAATCCTGTACAAGAAAAAAGCATCTAGAGGTATCACCATCCCAGATTTCAAGCTGTACTACAGAGCAATAATAATAAATACAGCATGGTACTGGTATAGAAACAGAACAGTGGATCAATGGAATCGAATTGAAGACCCAAACATGGACCCACACACCTAGAGCCAACTAATCTTTGACAAAGAAGCCAAAACAGCACAATGGAAGAAGGACAGCATCTTCAACAAATGGTGCTGGTCCAACTGGATGTCCACTTGTAAAAGAATGAAATTAGACCCATACCTATCACCTTGTACCAAACTTAATTCCAAGTGGATCAAAGACCTCAACATAAGGCCGGCCACACTAAAGATACTAGAAGAAAAAGTAGGAGAAACCCTCGAACTCATTGGCACAGGTGACAACTTCCTGAACAGAATACCAACAGCTCAGGACCTGAGATCAACAATCAATAAATGGGACCTCATGAAACTGAAAAGCTTCTGTAAGGCAAAAGACACTGTCATTCGAACAAAACGGCAGCCTACAGACTGGGAGAAAATCTTCACCAACCCCACATCTGATAGAGGGCTAGTATCTAAAATCTACAAAGAACTCAAGAAACTAAATGCCAAGAAACCAAATAATCCAATCAAAAAATGGGAGATGGAGCTAAATAGAGAATTCACAAAGGAGGAATCCCTAATGGCCGAGAGTCACCTGAAGAAATGTTCAACATCCTTAATCATCAGAGAAATGCAACTCAAGACGACCCTGAGATTCCATCTCACACCTGTCAGAATGGCTAAGATAAAGAGCTCAAATGACAGCACATGCTGGTGAGGGTGTTGAGAAAGGGGAACCCTCCTCCATTGCTGGTGGGAGTGCAGACTTGTGCAACCACTATGGAGGTCTGTCTGGAGATATCTTAGAAACCTTGGAATAACTTTGCCTCATGACCCAGCCATACCACTTCTGGGTATACACCCAAAGGACACCTCACAGAGACATAGGGAAGTCTCCTCATCTATGTTCATAGCAGCCTTATTTGTAATAGCTAGAAATTGGAAACAACCCAGATGTCCCTCAACTGAAGAATGGATTAAAAAATTGTGGTACATCTATACAATGGAATATTACTCAGCTATAAGAAACAATGAAATCATGCAATTTGCAACCAAATGGATGGATCTAGAGAAGCTCATCCTGAGTGAGCTAACCCAGACTCAGAAGGATGCACATGGCATCTATTCACTTATAGTAGGATTTTAGCTAAATCGTACAGGATATCTGTACTACAACCAACACACCAAAAGGAACATGGACATAAATTTTTTTTCTTTTTTTTCATTTCTTTTTCTTTTTCCTTTCCCTCTTTTTTTCTCTTTCTTTTTCCTCTCTTTTTTTGTGTTGTTCTTTGTTTTTGTGGATTGGTGTGTCTGTTGGTTTCTTTTTAACTTTTCCCCCCGTAGCAAGGAGACACCTTTCATTGGCAGTACTGCCTCGTAGGCCCCTGGTGTATGAATAGGCTCTCGGACCTCATATGACTCCTGATCTGTGGTGAGAGACTGGTATGCAGGGACACTCCACCCCAGAGGATCAAGATGGAAGGGTCAGGGAGTAGAGCATGGGAGGGTGGGGCTGGGAAGCGGGAAAAGAGGACAATATGTCAAGGATGTATCCTGTAGCAACAAACAAATAAATTTACTAATTAAAAAAAAAAAAGCTTCGTTCCCGGGTTTCAGCAGCTAGCTTTGCTGGGGGGTGGTGGCGCACGCCTTTAATCCCAGCACTTGGGAGGCAGAGGCAGGCGGATCTTTGCGAGTTCAAGGCCAGCCTGGTCTACAAAGTGAGTCCAGGACAGCCAGGGCTACACAGAGAAACCTTGTCTCGAAAAACCAAAAAAAAAAAAAAAAAAAAAAATCAGGTAACAACGTTAAAACACTGTAAATAAAATAAAGGACACAGCCGTTCAACCTGGTTTTATGAACCTCCAAGTGTCGAAAAAATGTAGAGCTAAGGTAAAATACAGGAGAAATGTGTTGTTAACCCATGCCTTTAACTTCAGCAGAGACAGGAGGAGCACCATAGAGTTAGTGGACTTATAAATTCTAGAGTTACACGGAAAAGGGTGGTGAGGGTACACACCCTTAATCCCATCATTCAAGAAGAGTACACCCTTAACCCCAACACACTAGAGACAGAAACAGGCAGATCTCAGAGCTCAAGGTCAGCCTGATACAAAACAAACTCTAAATAAAGAAAAACTTCGATCCAGGAGTGGTGGAACACATCTTTAATCCCCTCAGATGGGAACCACAGGTCTCGGATCCCAATAGTTAGAATGCGGAGAGACACACATAGGATTTGGAAGGACCTAAGTTTAAAAGCTACTTAGAAAAGGCCCACACAACACAAACAAATTGTCCTTCGAGACCTCAAAATAAATACAATAAAGCTGGTTTAGCTCCAAAATAACAAAATAATTTCTTCTTTAAACCAGATTGAAAGATAACACTTTATATATGGTCAAAAACCAAATTTGCTTCAGGAGAAATATTACCTACCCCCCCCAAAAAAAAGAGGGCGATTGTCCCTGAGTGAGGATTAGGGCAGGGCTCTGTTCTTATCTTTCCAGGAGAATCAAAGCATCCATTCAAGGAACCCAGGGACAACTGGACAACGGAAACCTCAGCAGAAATCAGAATCAGACACCAAAAGAAGACGAGTGACCCAGATGATTCAGCCTGACAGACTCCCTCAATAGCTGTCTCCATCAAAAGCCTACAACCACAACTCAATATCGCTAAGACCGTTCAGCTCTACACAATGCCCCAGCCAGAACCTCAGTAAAGCCTGGAAGTTCAGCTTCTGCCTACAAACTCCTTAGGACATCTAAACAGCTGAGAACAGAAGGACTGAACATAAAAGGATTGTA
>CAJQZJ010004760.1:6197830-6219561 GCA_907164525.1 Lophiomys imhausi
AGGTGATTGGACTGCAGGTCGTGGGTGGTACAGGAGAGGTGATTGGAATATAGGTCGTGGGTGGTACAGGAGCGGTGCTTAGTCCTTCCACTTAAGCCATAATAATCACTGATGTCCTGCAGACCACCATGGATCCTGGAGAAGTCAGAAAGAGGTGGGAAGAAAAGTCACAACTGCTGTGTTCCCAGAGGTCATATTAGCAGCATAATGAATATGTGGATGAAGTTAGTCACTAACCAGGTAAATGGCAGTCTTGTAAAACCGACACTGGCATGGCTGATGAGGATGTACCCCTTCTTTATAACCTATACTCTGGCATTTTTACCTAGGAGCTCAACTGCTCAGCAGTGTGCCAGAGTGGGCATATGAACCTATGTACTAGTTTGCTTTCTGTTGCTATGATAAGACACTGACCAAAACCAACATAGGAGAGGGTTTATATTATCTTCCAGGTTACAGTCCATCACTGAAGAGAACCAGGACAGGAACTCAAGACAGGAAACAAAGCAGAGACCATGGAGAAGCAATGCTTACTGGCTTGTTCTCAAGTTCACATCCACCTACCTTCTTATATAATCCAGGACCAGTACAGCCTAAGAACAGTACTTCTCCCAGTGGACTGGATCCTCCTACATACATTTAGCAATCAAGAAAATGCCCCCCAGATGTGCTTACGGGCCATTCTGATGAAAGCAATTCTTCAGCTGAGTTTCTTCCATTAGACCATGGGAACTTTTCTTTTCAGAAACTGTCTCAAATGCCTTTGTACAAACACAACCCCAAGCGTTTGTGCCAGAGTGGGAGCTGAGGAAATGGCTGCCTTTCAGATTGTCTTTGTGGCTGTTGGGAAGAATAAGGTAAAATATCTTGAGATCAGTGTAACTTCCTGTAAGAATTACCTGTTTCTCCACCCAGTTCCCAAACATGTTTTTACTGGTGAAAATCTACACAAACTAGGATCTAAATATTTCTAATCTCTCCTTCCCTATTTTTTATAACAAAATATCTGAGTTTGGTGAATAATCTTTTTCTATTTAAAAAATTATACAACATATTTTGATTATGTTTCTCCTCCTCTGACTCCTCCCAGATCTGTCCCACTTCCTTATCCACTCAACTTCATATTATCTACCTACCTACCTACCTACCTATCTCCCTCTCTCTGAAATGAAACAGAAAAATGAAAATGAAAACAAAAGCCAACAAGACAAAAACTGTCAAAATGAATCAGAAAGCCCACAAACAAAAAACATGAAGTTAATTTTGTGTTGCCCAACTACTCCATAGTATGGGCCTGCCCTGGGATGCATCTAATATCCCCAGTTCCTAGTCTAGTCTTCTTGCATGTGAGGTGCTGTTCTTGTATTGAGGATGAACCATTTCGTCAAAGGTCTCAGGGCTTCCATTCCAGTGAGTGGGGTGAGAACAGACTTCAAGTAATCATGTAAACAGATGAACATTCATGAGTGCTAGGTACTATGAAGAAAACAAAACTGGGCTGCCATCAAGAGAAAGGAGACTAACTGTAGACAGAATGCTGTCCAAAAAGGACAAAACCTGGAAGTAGGTAAGTCGACAGCCTAGCTCTGCCAAGACAGGGTAGGTAAGTCCTTCATAACCCCTTCTCTACAATCAGTGTCTGAGAGAAACAGGGCCAATGACTGAAGATCGATGCTGTAATGTATGGAGAGAAAATGGGAACTGTCCAGGGAGCCACTGGCATGTCATTTCTTAGTTTTGGAAGCTGCAGACCCTGTACTTCCTATAAAATCAGATATATTTATCCCTCTCAGGTCTCTGAGGTGGTTGAAGAACAGATAGCTAGAGTCTCATAATTAAATTTTGAGTTGTTTAGGAGTCAAGAGAGTGTTATAGATCTAAGAAGGTACTTTTAAAATTGTGTTGCAAGTTAGTATGAATGTTGAGTCAGATATAAAACTTTAAACTCATGGAGATAGTTAGAGAGTAGAATGTTAAAGTCAGGTGCCAAATACATATGGACTGGACATTGGGAATGTACGTTAAGCCATATAACCCTCATAACTGTGGCCTAATTACCTCTGCTGTATTGTATTGTATTTATTATTATAAGAGAAAGAGCCATTTGTTGGACTGAAAGGGGAAACTGTAGGGGGAAATAAGATATACCTTAAACTTAAAAGAAAAAAAAAGGGAAGAGGATGGGGGGGTTGAGGGTGGGAGGGTGGGACTGGAGGGGGAAAAGGGAGGAGACTGCGATTGAGATGTAACTTGAAGAAATAAAAAATAAAGGAAAAAAAATAAAATAAAATAAGCCAACAAAAATGCTGTCAGAAGTTGGAGTGTTGCTATAACTGGATAATAGGGACAGTATAGACATGGAACATAAAGGTGGTGGCTAGAGTGTTTGTATCACTCTGAGCTGGAAAAAGTTGGTTCTTAAATAAATGTGCTCCATTTGAGGTAATTTATTGATCAGTAGATTTATAATCTATATATGCATTTGGGATATTTGTATCACTTGTTTATTCTGTATGTATGTATAAATGTAATGTATTTATAGAGAAATGTATAAAGGTATATTATAATTCAGGAATAGCCTATTTTCAGTCATTTAAATTGAAGGTTTGTACAAAATACAAATGAGTCAACATTATTAATTACTATTGTGTGGCCTGTCTGTATAACCTAGGCGATCTTAGCTTTGCTATACTTCTTTCTTCAACTGCAGTTTTCTCCATCCACAACCTGTACTGAGTGTGTCAACCCCAAACCACAGGAAGGAGCCTCTCATATAGGGCATGATAGGTCATTTTCCAAACTCAAAATGCTAGCATAATGTCATCCTGGCATTTCATTTGATCTATTTAAGTGAGACATTTGATCTCCTACAGATTACTCAAGGCTTCTAACCATGGTGCTTTTAAAGCTAGCATAGCATGCACTGCTGTAAAAAAAAAAAAAAATTCAATTAAAATGCAAATTTTTTTATTTTCACTGGTCTAACCCCTCCAGGGTTACAAAATGTAGTACACATGTGTGGTAGGTCCACCTGTGATTATTTTCATCAACTCTCCTTCCTCAAGTCGTTTATTTTATATTCTGGAGTTTAGTTAGAGGGTCAACAGAAAATCCTGAGTGTGATCCCCTGGCCATGTTGACTGACTTTCCAATTATAAGAACCAACACTTCTTTCCCCTGAACAGAGAATGTACAGCAACATGCTGTTTACATTTAAGTCTGGAGATGATTTGAGTAATCAGAAATGATTTATATATCTGGGACAATATATTTTGAGCGCATCCTGTTAAGGAGTTTTAAACCTACCACCTTTCCCACTGAGAAACAGTCTTGATTGTTAATAAACTTGAGAACATTTTTTATAATCTCAGTTCATTTCTCTCTTTTTTTTTTTTTTTTTTTTTTTTGCTATTTGAAGAGGTTTTAGTACATGGATTCCTTATTTGAAGCAAATGTAAAGGAGATGTGTTGCTCACTCCGAAATTCCTTTACCTCTAGATTACAGACTTTAGATCCCTGAGTTTGCAGGAATGGCCATACCTGCTTTTGGCACAATGCTATCAACAGCATTCAACCTACTTTTGGCCAACTTTGAGTTTAAATAGTGTTCTCCTTCAAGTAGTATTCCTCCCACAGTACATCAATGCTCTTGCGAACAGTACAATTAGCTTGTGTGTCTGCGTGACATTAGTATCAGTGTAGTCTATAAGACATTAAAATGAGATTTATCTCTAAACAGCCAGATACTCCCAGGATGCTATATTAAGCTAGATGCTCTGCCAAGAACACAAAGATATAGAACAGAAGGGCCAACCATACACCTGTTTCATTCCAGAGTGAAGAAATGGGAAGCTAAGTAATTTGTCTTAGATCACAATGTCTGTCAGTGGCAGAAGCAGCATTGGACTCAGGGGCCAGTGACTCCATGATGATGGTATATTGCTGAACCAGAGTTCTTCTCTTCACTCTAGTCACTTACAATTAGCTAGTTTTTAAAGAATACTTAGTCAATTAAGATGGTTTTGATGATATATTCCATGATGATATACTTCCAGGAATGTGTATAATGTGTATTTTGGTTTTATTTCAATCATATCCCTAAAAACAGAGTTGCTGGAGCAAATCATGAGGCTAGAAGTCTCTACAGGTTGAAAATGTAAGTAGAGAGGAAGATATTAGTCACCTAATAATGTCAGGAAGAAACATTCCAAACTCTGCCAATGCTAATGTAAGAGGGAAATGTTCACATTTTGCTTTGTAGAAGTTGTATAGTTTCATCCATAATTCCATAGACATTTCTATGAACTTTACACTTATGCCTTTTGGATAATGTTCACCAAATGACTTAGTTTTTTGCTTGATGAAATAATTCTATTAATACTCTAATAAATTCGAACAAAAATATCCCCCCAAAAAAAGAGAGAAAGGAGACTGCTTTATTATATCATCTTCCCAGGCAGCAAAGTCCTACTCTTTGTTTTATTTGCAGTGCTTGGTTGAAACTCAGGTCCTTGAGGATCCTCTGCAAATGCTATCCCACTGAACTGCATCCCCATCCTGTTCTGTGTATCTCTAGTGTCCTCTCAGTTCCATTTTATTTTATCTACATCAAGACAGGGCTTTAAGCAAACTCATAATTCATTCAAATTACCATTCCTAAAATGTAAATTTGATCATATTATTCTCTTATTTAAAAGGCTGGGTTGGGTTCCCATTTTCCATAAAGTGATGCCCAAATAGCTTGCTACTGCTGATGGCAGACCTGCACAAATTGGACAGACCCTTTCCATCCTCATCTCCAGTACTCTGCCCATTCTTCCCCTACCTCCACCGAATTCCTTTTTGCATTCCGTTCCCTAAACTCAGTTTCCCTCTTATTGTGTGTTACCAGAAGAGACTCTAAATCAAAATTATGGCCCCACTTGGCCTTAGCTAATTTAAAAGTCATTGATTTTGTAGGTCACAAAGCTGAGCAGGATGCTGTTGGCTTCCCTCTGGTTTGTTGTAGATGATACCTCAGTTCAAAGTCACCTCACTGGTTGAAACTGCTCTGTAAGGTTTCATTTCACCAGCTTGTCCCTGGCAGTTGCCTTCAGTTACCCTCCCCCACCCATCCCATCCACCAAGGGAAAGGCCCCTATCTCTGTCTCTCTTGGCTCCCAGGGAAAGGTAGTGTCTTAGATAGGGGCTCCCAGTCCTGTGAAGAGACATCAATGCTACAACAACTCTTATAAGGGAAACATTAAATATTGGCTGGCTTATAGTTTCAGAAGTTTAGTCCATTATCATCATGGTGGGAAGCATGGCAGTACGCAGGCAGACATGACACTGGAAAAAGAGCTGAGAGTTCTACATCCTGATCCACAGGCAGCAGAAGGAAACTGTGTATCACACTCCCATACCTTGAGCATAGGACCCAAAAAGCTCACCCCCACAGTGACACACTTCCTCCAACAAGGCCATACCTCTTAATAGTGCCACTCCATATGGGTCAAGCATTCAAATACATGAGTCTATGGGGGTCATACCTATTCAACCACGGGTAGGATTTGTTTACCCCCAAAAGATAGGTTGATTGCCCTAATAATTAACTGCACTATTAACTACAAATGGGGAAGAAACTAAGAAGACATGAATCACTCTTTCTCATCAATACCTTTTCTTCAAGATTCATAGAATCTGTTCCTGCTGTTAGAGGCATCACATGAGGACCAAGCTATACATCTGTTCCATATGTGTAGTAGGCCTAGGTCCATCCCATGCATGTTCTCTGGTTGGTAGTTCAGTCTCTGTGAGCCACGATGGACTCAGGTTATTTGGTTCTATAGGTTTTCTTTGTGGTATCTTTGATCTCTCCAGCTCTTTCAATCTGTCCTACCACTCTCATACAAGATTCCCCAATCTCTGCCTAATGCTTAGCTGTGGGTCTCTGCATCTGTTTTCACCAGTTGATGAGTGAATCCACTCAGATGACAATTGTTCTAGTCTGTTGTCTGCAAGTATACCAGAATACTATTGATAATGGCACGGGTGGGCTCTCTTTCTCATGGCATGAGACTCAAGTTGGGCCATTCACCCATTGTATGGACAGCCTTGTCTAGCCTCAATAGAAGATATGCCCAGTCCTACTACAATTTGATATGCCAAGGTGAGTTGATATCCATGGAAGGTCTCCCCTTCTCTGAGGAGAAAGGAAAGGGGACATAGGGGAAGAAGAAGTGAAAGGGAGGGACTAGGGGAGAGGAGGGAGAGGAAGCTCTGATCAGGTTGCAAAGTTAATTAATTAATTGATTAAAATAAAGATTTATAGAACCCACAATATCCAGTGGCCCACATATTACAGTAGCCCATGTGTCAGAACAGCAAGCCCCATGTTTTCAATTGCCTTGGGTCTGCCTATCTGATATGCCTCCCATAGTTCCCAGTAACAGCCTTATACCTGCTCACTTAGGTAAGATGGCCTTTGATGGTGATAGGCATCTTATTCTTTAGTTTTCTAGTTTTTCAAGCAATTGCTTTCCTCTGCTCCAACAATTCTTCCTCAAGTCATTGTTCTTTCCTTTGGTTTCCAGTTACACAACACTTTCCCATAGCCAGAGGCTCTGCATATAAGCCTGGGCTGGCCTGGGTACTGAGTCTCTGGTCCATGTTATCACTTATAAACATAACTTTCTCTTTCCTGGCTGCAAGAACACATTTCTGATAATGTCCCAAAAAATCCCTTATGGTATTCTGGCTCCATCTTGTGTTATTGTTTTCCTGGAAATAAGTCCCATCTTTCCATCTGGATTAGTATTTCCTGAGGAGGACACACTGTTTTATTCAACTATGGCTCCCACAGTTCAGTACAAAAGGATGGTCAATAAATATTTGCTGAATGGATGAGTTTGATGAATAAACAAATGTCTCAGGTAGTAAAGAATGAAGAAGCCCAAATGTCTTCAAGTTCTGTGTCTACCACTAATGTCATATTTATCATAAGTCTTAGGTAGACACATCTACTGCTTCTTGTGGAATCAATTGATAAATCATCACAGAAATTTTTGGAAAGAAGGGGTAATTGCTAATTATGAAGAGTGATGATTTTGTTCATACTTAGGAAAACTCTGTGCTGGTTATAATTATGAGCTATTTCTAACAAGAAGAGTAGTAGCAATTTTGAATTTTTCTTCTACTAAAGATTCTGAACATGACTGGTGGTTCTCCTACATTATAACCATGACAGCCTGTCTCACAACAGGGACCCAAGGCTCTCAGCAACACAGGTTTGAGCATCTGTCTGAGCTTGGGCATGGGAAACTGCTTAATCTTTCTTGTGTAAAGAAAAATCGAGAAATGAGGAGCATCATCTTCAACATGTATTTTGAGGAGTTCTTTGGACTTTTAGCTTATGTTAGAGATAGGAACTTGAGACTGTGTGGATCAGTCCAGCACTATATGACATGTAGCTACTTAATAAGATCTTTTCCATTACATAAGAGTGCATGCCACATGTCATATGAAATCAATGTGAAAGCTCTAAAACCTGATATAAAACCAGCAGCTTCAAAGTTGCAACAAAAATACAGTTGCTTCTTTTTCTCAGAGACGTCATTGAGACAGAGCAGTAAAGAATGTGTGGATTATATACAATTCTCTTTACAGCCCAATCTGAATGCAGCTGTATGACTGAGCTTCGCATTGCAGTGAAGGAAATCAAGCATGATTCCAGCTAATAAGTTACTAATCAGCACCATTTCGTGTTAAGATTTTTAAAATTAAATCCTATTACAAAATTTATGTGCATGCAAGCATGAGGGTCTGTACACATGAGTGCAGTGTGCAGAGGAGTCCCGAAGAGGGCGCCAGATCCCCTGGAGCTTCAGATATAACAGTTGTGAGCCACCAGACATGGGTGCTGGGAAATAAACCCAGGTCTTCAGGGAAAACAATAGTGTGCTTAACCACTTAACAAATGTAACTCTTAACCACTGAGCAGTCCCTCCATGCCTGATCAATAGTTTTCCTGAAAATATTGTAGAAATATATTTTTCTGCACTTAAAGGTTCAGGCTGTTTTAGTGTGGATATATGTATGGCTCTCAAAAGTCACAACTGCTTTCTGACAGCTTCCTTAGCCAATGGCACATAACTCTGACTAATGCTCTGCAGCCCCGACTACACACAGCAATCAAGTAAAGTTTCCAGGAAAAAAGCAGTGTTGAAGCCTTTCCCCAAGGAAGCTTATGATGGAACAGGCACATTAGTCTCACTGATAACAGTTAACGTAGGCAGGCCACACAGGAGATGGCACCTTTGTACCTGAAGACAGTGACAATGGCTGTGACCCCTGAAGGATGATCAGCATGTTGGAGGCAAAAGAGTTGGATGAGAAACAAAACTAGGGAAGCTTTTGCCAGGAGACTAAGCAAGTGTAGGAAGCAGAAACAGAAGGAAGTTTAGAGGTTCAAGTGGACATGAAAATTAGAAGCAGATTCTTTGAAACTTCCATATCATGCCAACAAGTGAGGGCGCTCTACTGCTAGATTGGCACCTGTCACATCCTCCAATGGCAGCATCTGCAGGATCTTAGAAGGTGGCACAGAGGAACATGACCAAAGACCAGAACAAGCAATCGGAGTGACAATGGAACAAACTGGAACTGTTTGTTAGGTGGGCAACTGGGAGTACTTGAGTGACAATAGTGGTCTCCGATGTCAGAACAGATGGTTCACTTTAAATCACCAGCAGGATCTTCCCCGTGATGAGCAGGACTTAGGAGTCTGGCACAACTGCTCTCGCCTATAATACCAGCACTTGAGAGACTGAAGCAAGAAGACTTTAGTGAGTTCAAAGCTAGCCCTGAGCCACCTAATGAATTCTAGATCAGCCTGGGCTACAGAGTGAGATTGTCTTAAACAAGCAATAAGAAGAAATAGGACTTAGCACCATCTGAACTGCATTTGTCACCTGTGTTAGAAACTATCTTGAATGACTTCCAGTAATCACCTCTGCAAAGCTTCCATACTTCTTGCTCTTTTGCAAGAAGCTCGGGGCCCTAGATCCTGGGTGTGCAGATTCTGGAAGAGCTCCTGGCACACCTGCCATCTACTCACAATGCAGAAACATCGCAAGACTCATTCCAACAAGTAAGGACTGCTCTGTAAGTTGAGGTGAACCCACAACTAACACAATGGCACTGACCAGTAAAGGGGATTTTAAAGAGTACCACCGGAGGGCTGGAGAGATAGCTCAGCCATGAAAGGCCTGGCTCACAAAGAAAATATAACAGAGTACCATTGGAAGCACAGACACCAACCAAAAGCCAGAGTGCTACACAGACGAAATAACATGTAGTTGAGAAATATCCAAATATGAGCACCAAGAAGCAGGCATTAGCACTACAAATCTAGGTTCTCGGGAAAACTCATCAAATAAGAATAGCTAATACTGCTGGCCATCCCATTCTGCCAGGCTTCCTAACAATATCCTGTAAGGTTTTGTTTTCTCCATGCCTCATCCTTCCTAGTGAATGGCTTAGTTATTAGAATTCTAGCCTCTGGCTGAGGAAGAAACAACTTCAGGTAAACCAAATCTAAGCAAGCTAAGAATTTGAAAGCTCTGGCACCATATCTGTAAAAGGTCAGTAGAAAGAATACTAATATCAAGAGAAATCTTGCTGGGACCAGTCATATGGCCCAGTGGTTATGAGCACACGACACTGCCCTTCCAGAGGACCTAGGTTTGATTCCCAGAGCCCACACAGTGTCTTAAAAGTTTCTGTAACATAAGCTCTAGGGGATCCCACACTCTTTTCTGGCTTCCACAGACACTGCCTCATAGTATACAGACATATATGCAGGCAAGAGACTCACATTTATAAAATAAAAACAAAGGTCAAGTTTATTTTAAAAGAGAGCTACCCAATAATTAATTACATAATTCTGACATACATACATGAGAGATTAATGTAAAACTCTTTCAACATTTCTGTAAGTTTGGGCCTTCTATAATATAAAAGAAGTTAAGAAACTGCCACTGAATCTACATGAATGATTTTTACATTCCTGACAAGAGGTCAGTTAGTATTAAGCTCTGGCTCCTCCCATGGTCTGATGCCAGACCCCACAGAGGTTAAAGAGCAAGGCCTAGAAGTTGAAAATAAAGATTGTTCAGTCACTAAGGACTACATGTCTCATTCTTCACCTGGCCATCCCATTCTGCCAGGCTTCCTAACAATATCCTGTAAGGTTTTGTTTTCTCCATGCCTCATCCTTCCTAGTGAATGGTTTAGCTATTAGAATTCTAGCCTCTGGCTGAGGAAAAAACAACTTCAGGTAAACCAAATCTGAGCCAGCTAAGAATCTGAAAGCTCTGCTGTAACCAAACTTTTAAATTATTATTTATCACTTATTTGTTTATTACTAAATTCACGTATAACAAACACCAACAATTTCTTAACTATTAATCCTATAAATTCCTACAACCCCTTTAACCTATCCACTAAACCTATTGATAGTCATAACAACTACTTTCATAACCTTTTAGAATGATACAGTCTCTGGGGCAGGTCCTCAGTCGTCAGGAACACAGTCTTTGTTGTAGATTCTTTAACACACTTAGCAGTCCTTCTTCTGGATCTCTCAGATGCAGGTTCATCAGGGTCGTTGGTTATTGCAGTCTCACCTTAAATAAGGCTTCATGCTTTCTTCTCTGTGGGAGACCCCAGCCGTCTGCAGGCCAACTTCTTTTGAATCAGGAACTCAGCTGCTCTGCCTCAGTCCTTAAAGCCAGGCACCGTTTCCTTTAGGCCACTGTTTGGACAGATCAAACCCCTCTAGGCAAAAGCTGATCCACAGGGTCCAGTTCTTGGCCTTTTGGTGTCTTGCTCAGGCTTTCTTTGCTCACCAGCTTCTTTGTGCTTCAGGGAGAGAGCTGGCCAACAATGGCCAGCCGTTTTTTCAGCAGGACTCTTGGAGCTCTCTAGCATCAGGGGCCTCTTCTCTTCTGGGCTCCACGCCCTGTCCTCAAATAGGAGGAACTCTGTTTTTTCTTAATTTGGGCTCCGCCCACTTAGCAGCTGAAAACAATGTCAGGCCAGATACTTTGTTTCTTCAATTCTATTGAGTCTTTCCTGTTTTCCAGACCTCAAACTTGTTTTTTAGTCTATTAAGTCTTTCCTGTTTTTGTTGACTTCATGCTGATAATGCTCTTCAGGCCCCGAATTAAGGGACAGTATCAGAAACTCCTATATATTTCCTAAATCTAATTTATCTAACTCCTACACTCTGCAACTGCCTGAAGGTGCAAAAGTCCTACTCTGCATCATGAAATTTTCTGGCAAAGGCTCTTCCAGCAAAGGAATCTTGGTAAAGCCACAGTCAGGTATTGGTGTTGGGTGGTGTGTTCTGTGTCTGCAACCTTCAGTCTCTACCATATTTATACTTCTAGGTGGGTGACACCCATAAAATGTGTAGCTCTGTGTATTTTTTTTTTGAAAGAGTATATCAGTAGTATATCCCACTCTCTCCTTGAAGGCATAAGCTCTTATGAGCTATCTTTGTAATGCAGAAATTGATGAGTTACCTCTATACCATAACTAGTCTCTAGTACATTTGTTAAATTTTAGTTTTGTTTTTATTTTAACAAGATAAATTTTATTGAAATTCTGGAAGAGAAGGAAGTCTGTGCAGTATAGGTAGTAGGTGAAGCCCAAGTCACAGGTAAGTAGGAAGGCACCCAGACAGGACCCCACCAGACTCCTCTCACCACCACACGATTGAAAACCAGTAACCCTGGCACTTCTTGGTTGAATTACATCCACCCTTGTTTAGGTTGGAATCTCATGTGTCCCCACAGGCTTATGTTTTGAACACTACTTCCCTTACTAGGGATGATATTTCAGGAGACTGTGGAACCTTTAGGATATGGGACCTGGCTGACAAATTAGAACACTCAGAGCCTTTGGAAGTTCTACCTGGACGCAGGTCCTGGCTTTCTTGACTCTCTGCTAACCTCCACCACTGTATCATGCCAATGGACTCAGCTGTGCAGATATGCAGCTGTGCTTTTCTACCATGATAGATCACACCTGGAAGCCTTAAGTTGTTCCTTGCAGATATTGTTGCCACAACAAAGCAAAACTAACTAATCTAATGAAATATTTTCAATTCCCAATTCTCAAAACTTTCTTTAGAAACAGGGTCTTTGTACTAGGAATATAGACTATATTGATATAATAGTGTGGTAAGAATTCTGGTTTCTTTATACACCCAGTTATGTTATGTAAATATGTTTTTGTTTCAATCCCATGTGTAGGATATGAGGCTGCTTCAAATTGTACACAGCAGCTAACTATAATTTGTCTTGTGCTCTGGCAGGAGCATGATTTTGCCAGCTGAAGATAGTTTATGTTTGGAATTCTGGGGACTCTTCAAAGGGTATATAAATGCTAGGGCCAGGAGAAGCAAAGCAGTTGGGTCTCCTGAAGAGGTGACTGCTGCTCCCCTGCTGCTGCTGCTGCTGCTTGGAGATGTCCCAACGACAAAGATCAAACTCACCACCACAAGGAACTCAATGCTCCTAGTCAACAGGAAGTAGTCTAATGATATCGACACCCCCTTTCCCTCTAACCTTCTTTCTCTCCTACCTAGGACTGGGGGTTTGGAAGGAATAAGGGTGGAGAAGGGTGGTAGGAAAAAGAATCCAATAGAGTGGTCAAAAGCCTGGCTACAAGTGCAGCCCCATGTGGGGCTAGGCATAATGGGAAATCTGATTTCTAACACCATAGAGGAGACAGCAGGGGAAGAAAGGATGAATATTCTGATTAGGGACATCAGCAAAAAGTTTATTGCACCACTATATTCTCTCCCACTTTGTTCCCAGAGAGAATTTTCTATTTCTTCTTCTTCTAATTCTTCTAATTCTTCTTCTTCTTCTTCTCCTCCTCCTCCTCCTCCTCCTCCTCCTCCTCCTCCTCCTCCTCCTCCTTCACCTTCTTCCTCTTCCTGTATTCTGTCTCAAAAAAGGTTGGGAGAATAGCTGAGCAGTTTCAAAAATTGCTACTGGAAATGGAGGGATCTGAGAGACAACTGGAAAAAATACACATAGAAGTGGAAGTGCTTGGATATGGAGTAGCACAGGAGGGGGGACCATAAGGGCTCAGACCTGGTGACTGAGCAGGAGAGCAGGAGCTTCCCACAGGATAAAAGAGACAAGCAAATAAGTCTAGAAGGCAGATCATGGTCCTCTGGGTACTGCACACTTTTGGGTTCTAGTCTCTGCAGCCCCTGGGTGGGGAGGGGAGCCAGGTATGTGCCCAGAGGAGGAGAGGATGTACAAAGTGACTGGGCTCATGAAAAACAGCCCATGTTGAGCAAAAGGGTTAATCTTGAGCCAACTGAGCCACCACAGGAAGGGTGGCCTAGGATTACAAAATCACCATCAGTTTTCCCAGTAATTGTACAGCAGATACCTTCTAACAGCATGGATCATGATTATGATGAGATAACATGGCATCCTGTAGAAATAATAGATCTGGGGGGCAAGATGGCGACGATCAAGTAAGATGCATTTCCATCATCAGGAAGTCAGGTTGAACAACAGCAGAGATATACTCCTGCTGAAGGCAGTTTGAGGCACAAGCCTAGCTGGGCTTGCCCAGCAAAACAATAAAGGACTTGATACTGGAAATATAGACACTGGAGTAAGACTGCACTCCCTCCTTACCCGATCCTCTCAGGAATATAGCTGACAGTTTCAACCTCCAAACATAGGACCTCCTGAGTCTGCAGCACCTGTGCAGGGGCCAGGCTTGGACACCCAGGAGCATACCAGCGTCTAGCTGACTGGCTAAGGCAGTCTCTGGCAGCAGGATCTAGCTGGCAGAAGCCCAGCTTCCCTGAGCCCAAGCACACTGTGGGCAGGATACAGAACACAATTTGGAATTCCCTCCCACCCCACCCCACCCTCACATGACTACAGGGGGTCTGGTAGAAGTCCCTTCCGGGGAGGCTGATTTGGGGCATTGTTATACAGGCAGGGAATCAGTGAATGAACTCCATATTGGATCTCCTGGCTACACCCCCTCTACCCTGGCCCCTAAGTTGCCCCCCACCCAATGTGCAGCAGGGCACAAAAGCAGGGACAGCACTGGTTCACAGAGTTTCAAACTGAATGATACAGACTGGCTCTAAGACTCCTCTGAGAGTGGATTGAGAAGAGCATAGCCACAGCCCTGACAACGTAGCCTCAGGGGTCTGGTGGAAGCCCCTGCCTATCCAGGCAGGCTACACCAGAGCACTACAACTCTGGCAAGGAAAAGGCACTGAGATTTGATGAGTGAATTCCATACTGGAACTATCTGCCTGGGCTCACTTCAGCAGGGCACTCAGTCTACAGACCCAGCCTAGTACATTTAGATCTCCTCCCAGAGCAGTGAAACGGTCCTGGACTGGGGCATGCTACCCAAGGGGGCAGGCAGCACCCGACCACAGAGCCTCTAACTGAGAGGCACCTACCCTTCCTACCCCCTCCCAGTCCAAGTACTGGAGACAGTTTTCAAACTCACTGCCTACACCCACTTTGAGAGGGCTCTCAGTCTACTGCCTCAGGTCTGGAGGAGTAAAGCAGTTCTGAACTATTGCATGTGGCCTGAGCAGGTGGTTTGCTCTGACCCAAAGAACTTTGACTAAGAGGCACAGGGTGATCCTGAAACCCCTCCAACGCCCACCCCCGGAGAAGAGCGTGGAAGGACCACAATGCAGTCTTGATACCCTTGCTACAGGGAAACTGCCAGAAGCCACATAAGTGCAAGCTAGCTACACTGAAGCACAGGGATTCTGGCACAGAAAAGGCAGCTGAGCATCCCCAATTCCAAACACTGTGGACAGGTTGAGAATTCCACATCAGATGTCCCTGACTGCACTTGCCTTGCCCCTCAGCTGAATACCCAGGCAGCCACACAGCTCTGACTCAGGAGCAGTGAAACAGGCCCAGACCATTATTTATTGCCTGGGTGATGTGGGTTGTACCAGAACACAGTGCTTCTGGCTATAAGCTGCACATTGAACCTGAGAACACCCTAAGTTCTCAGAGCCGACCACAATCATGGTCCCGACACGTAAGCTTCAGGGGAGCTACAGTCTGTGGCCTGACAACCTGCACCTTCATTGCTGCAAAGACCAGTTGGATTTCAGGAACCTGCAAGCAGGAAAAACATCCCACTACAACCTCTGACTTGAGTTAACAATTGGGACACAACAGGAAGGGGTGAGCTCTGGGAGACACACTGAGAATCAACCTCCACAGAAGGCCCCATACAGACGGTGTAGAGCTATAGATCACCAAGCTATACAGCCTTAAACCAAAGCGCCCTTGTTGGCACCAAGCCCAGAAGGCACCAGGAACAAAAAACTAAGAACAAACAGATGGCTAAAGATCAGCTAAAAAACAAATCTGACAAAATCAGGGAAATATGACTCCAACAAAATGCAGCTATGCTAGTACAGCAAGCCTTGAACACTCCACAACAGATGAAAAAAATGAAAATGATGACAAATCTATATTCTGAAAAGTGATAGAATCCTTTGAAGAACTTAAATCTCTGAAGGAATTAAAAGATTCCTCAATTTTACAAACGAAAGCAATGGAGAATACCATTAGAGATCTCCAAGCCAAAGTGGCTCAACGGGAACAGGAAAGAGACAAGGCAGCAAGCAAATTGGAGGAGGAAATATCAAAAACAAATAAAATTGTTTTAAGACTGGAAATTGGAAGTGGAAGTAATAAAGAAAACACAAACTGAGGTAATCCTGAAGGTGGAAAAATCAAGGGAAGAGAACAAGAACTACAGACATGAGTATCAAAAATAGGATGCAAGAGATGGAAGACAGGATCTCAGGCATGGAAGATTCGATGGAAGAAATCAGAACAACAACCAAAGAAAATGAGAAAGCTAAAAAATCTCTCACCCACAACATCCAAGAAATCAAGGACTCAATGAAAAGACAGAACCTAAGAATTATTGGCATAGAAGAAAGAGAAGACTCCTGACTTCAAGGTCCAGGAAAAATCTTCAACAAAATCATAGAAGAAAACTTCCCAAACCAAAAGAAAGAGATGCCAATAAAATTCCAAGAAGCATACAGAACACCAAACAGAATAGACCAGAAAAGAAATTCCTCTCACCACATAATAATTGAAACTCCAAATGTACAGAACAAAGAAATAATATTAAAAGCAGTAAGAGAAAAAGGTCAAATAACATATAATGGCAGACCCATCAGAATTATACCTGACTTCTCCTCAGAAACTTTAAAAGCCAGAAGGGCCTGGGCAGATATCCTACAAGTCCTGAGAGAACATAGGTGCCCAGCTAGACTACTATATCCAGTAAAACTCTCTATGAACATAGATGGAGAAAACAAGATATTCCATGACAAAATCAAATTTAAACAGTATCTACCCACAAATCCAACCCTACAGAAGATCCTAGAAGGAAAATTCCAACCCAGTGGAGATAACTACACCCAAGAAACCAGAGGAAGCAAAAAACTCCACCACTGCTAAACCAAAAGAAACACAAAACCAACACCTACATCAAAATAACAGGAAAAAACAACCTTTGGTCACTAATATCCATCAACATCAATCGACTCAACTCTCCAGTAAAAAAGACACAGGCTTCACAGAATGGATCTGCAAACAAGACCCATCATTTTTCTGCATACAAGAAACACATCTCTCTAATGAAGACAGACGCTACCTCAGAGTAAAGGTCTGGGAAAAGGTTTTCCAAGCAAATGGGCACAGGAAGCAAGCTGGAATAGCCATCCTAATATCAAATAAAATAGACATTCAACTGAGTTAATCAAAAAAGATAAGGAAGGGCAATACATACTCGTCAAAGGAAAAATTTGTCAAGATGACATCTAAATACTGAATATCTATGCCACAAATACAAGGGTACCCACATTTGTAAAAGAAACTCTTATAAAGCTTAAAGCTCACATTGATCCCCACACATTACTAATGGGAGACTTCAACACCCTACTCACAACAATGGACAGGTCATTGAGACAGAAACCAAACAGAGAAATAATGAGCCTAGCAGAAGTCATGAACCAAATGGACCTAACAGATATCTACAGAATGTTTCACCCAAACACAAAAGGATACACCTTCTTTTCAGCACCACATGGAACCTCCTCCAAAATTGACCATATAGTGGGACACAAAGTAAGCCTCAAGAGATACAAGAAAGTTGAAATAATCCCTTGCATTTTATCAGACCACCATAGAATAAAGCTGGACTTCAACAACAACAGAAATAATAGAAGGCCTACACATTCAAAGAAATTGAACAACTCTCTACTGAATGACCACTGAGTCAGGAAAGAAATAAAGAAGGAAATCAAAGACTTCTTAAAATCCAATGACAATGAAGGTACAACATATCCTAACCATTGGGACACATTGAAAGCAGTGCTTTGAGGAAATGTCATAGCACTAAGTGCCTTCAAAAAGAAAATCATGACAACTCATATTAGTGAATTAACAGCAGAACTGGAAGAACTGGAAAAAAAAAAAAGCAAACACTCCCAAGAGGAGCAGAAGGCAGGAAATCATCAAACTTAGGGCTGAAATCAACAACTTAGAAAAAGAACAATTCAAATAATCTATGAAAGCAAGAGTTGATTCTTTGAGAAAATCAACAAAATAGACAAACCCTTATCCAAATTAACTAAAAGACAGAGGGGAAAGAAAACCCAAATTAACAAAATCAAAAATGAAAAGGGAGAAATAACAACAGACATCAAGGAAATCCAGAGAATCTTTAGGTCCTACTTTAAAAATCTGTACCCCACCAAATTTGGAAACCTAAGTGAAATGGACAATTTCTCGATAGATTCCACCTTCTGAAATTAAATCAAGATCAGGTTAACAGATTAAACAGCCCTATAGCCCCTAAGGAAATAGAAACAGTCATTAAAAATCTCCCAACAAAAAAAAATCCCAGGGCCAGATGGTTTCAGCACAGAATTCTACCAGACCTTCAAAGAAGAGCTAATACCAACACTCTTCAAACTCTTCCACAAAGTAAAATCAGAAAGAACACTGCCAAACTCATTCTATGAGGCCACAGTCATACTGATTCCTAAACCACACAAAGACCCAACAAAGAGAATTTCAGACAAATCTCCAAATGATTCCTCACCAAACCACAAGGAAGTTTCCTCAACTATGTTCATAGCAGCCTTATTTGTAATAGCTAGAAACTGGAAACAACCTAGATGGATCTCAACCAAGGAATGGATTAAAAAACAACAACAACAACAACAACAACAACAAAAACCCTGGTACATCTACACAATGGAATATTACTCAGCCATCAGAAACAATGAAATATTGCAATTTGCAGCCAAATGAATGGAACTAGAGAAGCTCATCCTGAGTGAGCTAACCCAGGCTCAGAAAGATGCACATGGCATCTATTCACTTATAATTGGATTTTAGCATATAGTACAGGATAACTATACTACAGCCAATGCAACAAAGGGAACAGGAACATAGACTTTGTTACCTGTCAGTGAGACACTTTGTCCTAGTGGTGCTGCCCTGTAGGCCCCCAGTGTATGAGGAGGCCTTCATTTGACTGCTGAACTGTGGTGGGGGATTAATATGTTGGGACCCTCCACTCCAGAGGAGTGGGTTGGAAGGGATAGGGGGTAGAGGGTGGGAGGGCAGGACTGGTAGCGGTGAAAAGAGGGTAGTATGTTGGAGATGTAACCTGAAGTAATAAACATTAAAAAAAGAAATAATAGATATGAGGCATTTTACAGAGGCCATGATTTTGTATGGAATTCATTCCCCTTACTTAAAACAAATATTAAGTAACTGAATTATTTCCCAAGAGTGGAAGGGTTTGGTAATGGCTGTGCTTGAGGCTAGTGAGCAGTTCCACTGTGGTGGAGATAGGAAGCTGTTACTATTGAACAATGAAGCAGAGCAAGAGGGGTTAATATTGTTAACAATCAATTGCTTGGTGAAGGGCATTATTCTGATTTACAAGACAGATTCAATTTAATGATGACATTATAGAACAATGTCGTTTAGCAGCTTTAAGAGCTCCTACCCCTGCTGCTGTTTGCTCCTGTTGCTGCTGTTGCTGCTGCTGCTGCTGCTGCTGTTGCTGGTTTCTGTTTGTTGTTTGCTGGAATCCTGGTTGCTGCTTGGAGATATCCTAACAACGAAGAACAAACTCACCCCAAGGAACTCAATGCCCCTTAATTAGCAGGAAGTAGTCTAATGATATCAATGCCTGTCTTCCCCTCTAACCTTTTTCTCCTACCTAATGTTGGGGTGTTTAAAGGGATAAGGGTGGCAGAAAAAGAAACTCAATAAAACAGACAAAAAGTCTGGCTACATAATAATACTCTAAAGAAAAGTTGCTTTAATATATATAGAAAAAGCAGTTAGCAAAATCCCAAATTAATTCTAGATTTTTTTTTTTACAGAAATGATCAAATGGAAAAAGAAAAACAACATGGTGGCACACACCTGTGATCCCAGCACTTGGAAGACAGAGGAAAAAGGATAGGTTCAAATTTGAGGTAGCCTGGTCTAAATGGCAAGTTACAGACAAGTCTGGGATGTATAGCAACAATATGTCTCAAAAGAACAGTAGAAAGAAACAAAAGGGAATGTCCTCAACCTGACCAAGGACATCTATAAAATCCAATAACAAACCCTGCCAAAACACTGAATGTTTTGTGTGCACAGTTTGGGAAGAATCAAAAATGTCTATTCAATAGTGACATGAATGGTCCTAGTCAATCCAATAAGAGAGACACAAACCTCTATAAGGGGAGGAGAAGCAGGAAATAGGGGAGAAAAGGTGGAAGACAAAAATGAAATAGAAAGAAAAGCCGTCTAGTTTTGGCACAGGGTAAAACTATGTTATAGTATTGGTGTCATGTGTGAATAAGTCTATAAAAGTCATGGAGCCCACAATCAGCACACAAAGTCAATTATATGCTTTAGTAACAAACAATTTGAAAAAAAAAACAACTCCATTCATAAAACATCCACTAATAAAATAAAGTTAGCAAAATAAATAAAATATTATTCTGAAGCAATTTTAAAATTCCTGAGAAGTTAAAGTAGCATAAGTAAATGAAGATGTTTCATGTACAAAGATTGAAATACCCAACATTGTCAAGATGGTATTGTCCCATATTGATTTGGAAATTAACTCTAAACCATACTGAAATCCCACCATACATTTTTTGTGGGAATGTGTAAATTAGTACTAAAGTACATATAAAAATATAAAGGAATAACAAAAAGCAATTTTGACCCAGAATAAAGTTGGAGGACTTACACTTTCTGCTTCATTAATCAAGATAGTGGCATTGGCACACGATAGGCATATAAATCAGCAGAATAGAATTAAGGGTCCAGAAATAAACCCTTATGTAACAATCAGCTTAATTTTGACAAAGATGCCAAAATAATTAATGGAGATAGAAAACAGTCCTCTCAATATTGGGGCTTGCTGAAGTAATTAGATATAAACATGCAAAACAGCAAGCAAAGAAAGAATTTAGACCCTCACCACACTCAAAACCCAACAGTTAACTCCAAAGTTTCATAGACCTAAGTGGAAGAGATTAATCCATGAAGATTCTAGAAAGAGACACTGGAAAATGTCTTCTGACCTTGACTTGAGCAACAAATTCTTGGCAACAATACCAAAAGCCTGACCCCAAGAGCAGTTGCAGCTTTTTATAAACACAAAGATGAAAGGGGAAAGCTTTGAAGTGATCATTTAATGAAAATAAACCTAATTCAGGGAAACAACCTAAACCTACAAGGGCAGATTCAATGATATGGATAAAAAGAAATAGAAAGCATCTTCCAAACAAAGACCTGTTTACTTACAAAAGAAAGGAAAACTTCTAGATGGATTGACTTTAAAAAAAATTTAAAAGATTAAAAATGATAATTAAAAAAAAAGATTGGAGAGGCAAGATACTGTGTGTGTAGTGTGTGTGTGTGTGTGTGTGTGTGTTAAGAAACCAGGGGTCTGAAAATGTGGATATAACAACATACACCAAAGAAATCCAGAGAATCATAAGGGCATGCTACAAAAACATGTGCTCCATGGTGAAACAGAAATGCAAAACCAAACTGATTTGTTGGGTCTCAGTGGGAAACACAGTGTGTGAGTGCAGGAGGAACCCCCCACACCCAGTCAACAGCCCAGCACTCTTCTGCGTCCGTCTATTAAGCTGTAGCTCCTAATGCAGAGCCACAAGGGTATGTGACAGGAATTGTGAGCACTCTGCCGCTTGAAAACCCACTTGGACATAACAGACTTGCCCGTCAGGCTGTATATGAGGTGTCCGGAGAGCAGAAAGCTAAAGCTGTTTGTGGATGGGACGCAAATGCAGGAAAATACCCCAGCCAAGAAGTTGACTATGAAGACCTTGTATGCTTCTGTCTTGCCAACAACTGCATATGACTAATAGCTATGGGTGTGGCTTAGTCAGTCCTGACCTATCTCCTTACACCTATCTCTTTACTCAAACACAATAATGTATGGGCCCCGTGAAGGTATTCCTTTGGGTGTGTGTCTAATATGTTGCTTTGGACCCATAATTCAAATAGGATTGATTAGCCTTAAACTCCTATCCAGTCATGTTGGGGGGTCCTGATTAGCCTTAAACTCCTATCCAGTCATGTTGGGGG